>JAVTVJ010000791.1:600000-1188760 GCA_034509425.1 Eopsaltria australis | reverse complement strand
ATCTTGTCTACTGTAAGGTGTCCCTTTTTATTGAAGGTGGGTTGGACGAGGTGACCTTTAAAGGTCTCCTCCAATCCAAACCTTTCTGAAGCTTTGATTCTACGTTGGTGTTACTGCAAGAAAAAGCGGGAGTGAAGGAGTCTGTTGTGACATGATTTAAAGACTGTGGCTTGATGGTGTAGCAAACTGTTTGGCATATATAGTAGCAGATAAAAGCAATGAGATGCCCTCCCCCACACACCCCTATCCTGTCCTAAAATTAGCTAGCATTTTGTCATGGGGGTTTGACTAGGATGCCGCTTTTCTCACAGTTAGAAATATTTTTCAACCAGTCGATATCTAACCATGGAGAGTTCATTCTCAAGGGCTCTTGGCTAATAATTTTGTTCAGTCTAATTAATTATTTTCCCTATGCACCCATGCTACCCTGGTGTATTTATCTCTGTGCTTCTAGTTTTTGCCTTACTAAACCAAATAGGATAGGCTGCCACCTTTGGGAATATTTTAGCTGACTGCGTCCCAACGCCAAGTGTGTAAATTCAAATTGTGAGTTAGCTCTGGTACAAGAAACAGCCAAATCAAAGCAGCTTAGAGTCTAATTTAGGATAATTTGCTTTGCTTCACAGCAAGACCCTTTTCTTTTTATAGAATTCTCACCCCTATTTCCTCTAGTTTGACTAATAATTTCTATGTGACTTCATATTAGAATCTTAATGAAATTCAGAGTGAGGTTGCTTTTCTGTGAAAAATCTTTAATTTCCTTATGAAAGATGAATGCTGACACACTCTATCTTTGATAACCCATATGCATCTTATGCTATTTTATGTATCTTTAATCATTAATCTTCTCTTTCATATCATAATGCTTTGCAAGTTATTCAGATCAAGCTAAAAGAATAGCAGTTATTTGGGTTGCTTTTCTTAATATTTTTCCTCTTCTGTAATACAGCCAGGAACATTGCCATTTTGCAATCAAACGTTGTTGCACTCTTTTTGTAAACACTTTTTTCTGTGCCTGTGATTCAAGCATGAGCATTTTTAAAATCCAAAACTCTCAAATGCATCATCGCCTTTAAGTCTTGGTTCTACCTCTGAGCTAAGATAAAACCCAATGCCATACCCTCATTTATATTTACCAGCCTACTTCATCATCACAAGACTGCTGCATTTGCTGAAAACTGGTGCAAAATATATATTTGATCTTAGGACCATATGCACACTCTTTTTAACGTGTATCCCACCATCCCTGTAGCTACACTCCTCCATATTGTTACCTTTTTTTTTTTTTTCAGAGGTCAATAAAATCTTTTCTACTTGTTTTCATTTCCTTCTCAACATCAATCTCAACTTCCTGTTGGGCAGGTATCACTTTGCTCCTGCTTGTCTTGTCCAAAAGAAATGGCTTCATTTGTTGGCCATTTGAATTCTGTCATCTGAGTCCTTGATTACTCTGTTTTGATCTTGAGATGATTTTTCTTCTTCCTGCAAGATCTTTCCAGTTTCTGGAAGCTGAATCCAGCATCCCAGATATACAGAGATTTCATCACCAGAATAAAGGAGAAAGGTTAGTTAGTATTACTGGCAAGCATGAAAAAGTTAGGGAAGGAAAATGTACTGAAATGTTGAAAGCCAGGAAGCTGAAATATTTGCTCCTAAAAGATTATCATAATGATAGAGTTCCCTTGTCTGTCAAACTGGCTGGTTACAGAATGTTGCCCTCTGAATATAGATAATAGATATTTTATTACTTCTTATAAAACAAGAAGATAATGTTCTCTTAAATCCTTTCTTGAACAAATGACTTTTTCAAAATTCCATAATATTGCTGGTAGGAAATGTTCCCTCCTGCAAGGGATAAACCTTTATTATCAGTAGACTTCTTCAGTGCAGCATATCAATCTACAAACAAAATATTGCCAATGATATTTGAGGTTCCTATACCAGCAGATTATCACTGCAGAGGAAAAGTTGTAGGACTGTCAACAATAGATTTGTCAATAATAGTATGCAAAAAGATATTTCAATGTATTTCATTTCAGAATTACTTTTAGTATATTCATTTTTTCCCTAATTGTTGTATATAGCTATTTATTTTGACAGCAGTGGCATATTTCTTTTAATATAATTTTCTTTCTGAAAAAGGTAAGTCTGTAGTACCTTACACATTTCTCATTAACTTTGGGCTATTTCTCTTTCAAATATTTTATTTCAATTATTTGCCATCTAAATCATCACATTAGTTCACCCAGAAAAGGTAGTTCAGAAAAGGCGATGCAACCATTGGCTGCCTTGCAGCAGGAAACATCCCTGTGCAACATTCTAGTACTCAGTCAGGCTAAATTGAGATTGGATTCAGTGCAGGTTTATCTCCCTCAATCATTAATGGGTATAGATAGTTCAGTTCAATTTCAGTGGGATTGCAAATGTCTCCTTAGGAAAAATCAGGACATCAAGACAAAAAGCAGTTAGTGCTATTCAAGATTAAGGGTCTGAGAGGCAAATTGTACAGGATGTGATTTACAGGGGTTTTTGTCTCTACGCACTGTTGTCAACCCTGTCATGGTAACAACTTTACTTAGCCTAAGTGGAAAAATATGAAACAAATTGAAAATTACACAGTGAACTTTTATATGAAAAGAAAATTATGAACATTGGTGAAGATTTAGTTCTTAAACCCAAATGGTTTTCCAAATAGCTCTTCCCCACTGGAAAAAAAAAGTGGCTGGATCAGAAATACTGTGGCAGACAATGTTAAATTAAGTTCTAAAACATTTTCAAGCTGTGCGAAAGACAGATCTACTTCAATTGAGTATCTAGAAGATGTGTTGAGGAGGAGCCTTTAGGACATCAATAAACCAATGTCTAAGAAAAGTAATGCTCTTAATAACCCGACATGAAATGTGAGATAGACCCATTCTATAGCTGAGAAATGGCCCCAGAGAGTTACTTGCTAAGGAGAATATGATAAAAGATTAAGAAAAATGTTCTATGGAAATCATTATAAATGCTTCATTTATTAAAGAAATAGATATCTTGCACTGTTTTGTAACAGATTTGTGGCCAGCTCAGAGGCATTTCAGTAAAGATGGCCTCAGTGGGAAAAATGGATTACTGACTTGGGTTTCCTTCACATAATATGCATCCTCACACAAATCTGTTATGAGGGCCATAGCATAGAACTGGGCATAGGAGGACTTTCTGAAATAAAAAAAATAATCGGTAACCCTTTGGTTTTTTAGAAAACCTCTCAGAGCTGCGATGTCAGATGGGGCATTCATGACCCAAGGCAGGATCAGAACAGGCAGTTCACTGAGCATCTCCACTGCAGAGTTCACCTGAATGGCTGACTTTGGTGATGCTGGCTCAGGTGCAAGTGTCTGCACTGCTAGATCACAATGTTTGCTTCATGCAGTGCAGGGCAGCAACAGAACACAACCCTTTAGGAGGGAATATATGAGTATGGGTATGCATGTGCATGCATGGCCAGGCACAGGGAGGCATTCTCCAAGCACCACACAATCTTGGCACAGGTGATTAATCATCTGGGAAAGCACTGCTGGAGAACATGACTGTTTATTCCAAATACATAAGTGGCAATAGTCTGCCAGTATAATACGATGAGTTTTTTGCTTCTATTTGTTTCTGTGATGGTGCTTCTTTTCCAAATTCTAACAGGCTTGGAGAGGATACCAGGACACTGACTTGTTCCCAATTTAGTCATTAGTGTTAACCCTATGTCAACAACAGATGCAAGGCCTGTGATGTAGCTGTGAACACTGTATGCTCTTTTTGACACCATGGGAGAAAGAGGCAAAAGTGCCATGCAGAACAAAAGGCAATTATATCTATATTGTTGCACTCAGGGAAGATTGATTCAAATAGTTCAGTAACCATTAGATTAAAGATGAGTTTTTTAGCTATATTTTCTACACCAATTTAGAATATTGATAGGTAATACAGCTCATAAATGTAGTTTGTAGTGCAAGAACTAGTCAAACCTCTATGTATTTGTTGAAGGTTGGATCTAGTTCTTTTCCTCAGGAATTTTTCTCCCATGGGTTGCTAGGACACAAATGACTGGGTACTTAAGAGAAACAAAGCACAAGGCTGTAGCCTTTCTCCGTGGCAGGGTGGGGCAAAATTGCCCCTCACGGAAGCAGAGCCTGGTAACGCGAGATTTGGAGAGACTGAAAAGCACGGGCAGAGGGAGGTCACGCCCTCTTGCTCGGGACCCTCGGAGCTGGACGGTCAGAGCTGCTGTCTGCTGAACCCACGGCCCCTGAGAAGCCAGCGCGGAGCTGCCCGTCTGTCTGCTGTGAGTCTCTGCCCTCTGCCCCATCCGGAGCCGACCTGCCTGCCACCAGCCCGCTTTTCTCCGCTACATTGTAGCGGGGTTTTTTCCCTGCACGTGGAGACCCCTTACCGTCCCAGCTCCCTGTGTCCGGGGATCCTGCTGTGGCACCGACACCAGCTGCCCCTCCCGAGGGTCTGTGGAGCAAGGGCTCTCCTCCATCCCTCCGTGCTTCGGGCAGTCGCCATTGCCGTGTGCTACCTGAGCTCACGCCGGAGCGCCCCTGCAGCCACCGGGGAATCACCACACCCAGAGCGCCCCTGCAGGCTGTGACTGGAACTGCACCAAAGGGAAAAGGTGCCTGGAAGCCGAGCAGGCTGCCACTGGGTTTCTGGTTCTGTTTGTTGGTCAACGTTATAGTTGTTGTTATTTGTTATCCTTGTTTTAGATAGTAGTAAAGAACTGTTATTCCTATTCCCATATCTTTGCCTGAGAGCCACTTGATTTCAAATTTATAATAATTCGGAGGGAGAGGGGTTACAGTTTCCCACCCCAAGGGAGGCTCCTGCCTTCCTTAACAGACACCTGTCCTTCAAACCAGGACAGATTTTGGCGCCCAACGTGGGGCACGAGGGCATCGAGGGGAAGAAGGATAACAGTTCTTGAGTAACGCAGTTTTTTTTGTGCTGGATATAGGAACCTCATTAGGTTGCACCATGTGGTCTTGCTTATTCCGGTTCGTATGGCAAGTGGTCACAGCTGTTTCTCTCCCATTTGCAGCCCCATATCTAAACATGGGCCCTATAACTAAGGCTACAGTGGCTGTTATACAGTTTGTGTCATGGGTCAATAAGGTGAGGAATTCCTGGATTTTCAACTTCCTCTGGAAGGCAGGCATGTGGATTCACAGCTACCACACACTAATGACATGTTTTCAGGGTTTCTTTAATAATGGTACCTACTGTGAGGAAGTGACACCAAAAGAAATGTTCTCACAACCCTTCACCCAGCTCTTTGGGCCTATCCCGCCAATCTTTGAGGGGTTCAAATCTTCTCTAGATGCTAATGATACCATACAGTGGCTAGTGTTGCTGATAGGCCTGCTCTATTTAGCATTCAGGGATAAGGGGGCTCTGACTTGGATAGCCACTCTGACATCTACCCCAGAACCTGACATGGCCCCAAAGACTAGGGATGCTGCCACAGAAACTGACCTGGCCCTGGAAACTAGGGATGCTGCCACAGAACCTGACATTGCCCCAGAGACTAGGGATGTAGCCACAGAACCTGACATGGCCCCAGAGACTAGGGATGTAGCCACAGAACCTGACATGGCCCCAGAAACTAGGGACACCATCCCAGAACCTGACATTGCCCCAGAGACTAGGGATGTTGCTACAGAGTCTGACCCGGTCCCACAACCCACCTCAGAAACAACCCACCCGGATTGGGTGGGAGTCCTGGTGAAAGAGATACGTGAGATGGGCCAAGTGCTGAAGGAATACACTTGCCCAGCTGGTGGGAAACCCTTCCCGTACCCCAAAGAGGGAGAGTCTAATGAGGCAGCAGAGGAACCCAGGGACGCTCTCACCGCTCAGGCTCCAGTCAGATCAGAGGGGCAGCCACAGCCAGTAGCAGTTGCCCCTGTGGAAAAGAGGAAGACTAAGGTCAAACCAGAGCAGTCAGTGAGTAATGATGGGGAAGCAGGGCCCTCTCAACCAGTAGGGAGGCCAAGGATTGAAATCACTACTGAGTCCCTGGGGTATGACAGTCTCCGTAATCTACGAAAAGACATTGTGCGACGGGGTCGTGAGCCTTTTACAACCTGGTTACTTCGGGTCTGGGACCTTATGGGTATGGGCGTGCAGCTGGATAGTATTGAGGCAAGGCAGATGGGACCCTTGTCCCAGGACTCAGGGGTTGATCAGGTATTCGGAAGAGATGACGGGCCCCGGTCTCTCTGGGAACGGCTTTTAATAAGTGTAAGAGAGAGGTTTGTCAACAGGGAGAGAATGCAGGAATATCATCATAGAAGACCATGGAAGACCCTTGAGGAGGGAATCCAACAGCTGAAGGAGGTGGCAATATTGGAGGTACTCTTTGGGAGGGATGGACAACATGATAACGACCCCGACAAGGTCAAGTGTACAGGGCAAATGTTGTGGAATCTGGCAAAGCTAGGGCCCTCCCAATACACCATCTTTATTGCAACAATTAATGCTGATGACAACCGAGAGACAGTGGGCTCCATAGCCACCAAACTCAGGAATTATGATAGTATGATCAGTGGCCCAATACAGGCTCAGGTCTCTGCTGTGGTCAAAGACCTCAGAGAGGAGATGATGAGAGAGGTGGGGGAGGAGATGAGGTTGATGAGTGCAGCACCAGTGCGAGTCACAAGCCCCAAAGTCAGAGCCCAGCGCCCCCCAGCCAGGGAGAGAGGGTACACCCCACGATCTGAGCTGTGGTTCTTCCTGTGTGATCACGGAGAAGACATGAGGAAGTGGGATAGAAAACCCACTGCTACCCTGGCCGCACGGGTACAGCAACTCAAGGAGGGAAATACTAACCGAGGCGGGGGGTCTACTAAAGTGAAGGTAGCCTCAGCCTCCTGTGACCGAGATGCCAGATATTACAGAAGAGAGGACGATCTCTTAGATCCCCTCGAGGGGACCTCTACCATGTACGCCCAAGAAAGAAATGACAACCAGAGCTAGAGGGGCCCTGCCTCTAGCCAGGAAGAGGCACGAGAAAACCGGGTCTTTTGGACAGTGTGGATCCGATGGCCTGGCACATCAGAACCACAAAAATATGAAGCGTTAGTTGATACTGGTGCGCAGTGTACCTTAATTCCATCGAGACATGTGGGGACAGAACCTGTTTCTATTGCCGAGGTGACAGGGGGATCACAGCAATTAACTTTGTTGGAAGCCGAGGTGAGCCTGACCGGGAAGGAGTGGCAGAAACACCCCATTGTGACTGGTCCAGAGGCCCCATGCATTCTGGGCATAGACTTCCTCCGGAATAGCTACTACAAAGACCCAAAGGGACTCAGGTGGGCTTTCGGAATAGCGGCTGTGGAGGCAGAGGGCATCAGGCAACTGAACACCTTGCCTGGACTATCGGAAAATCCAAATGCAGTGGGACTCCTGAGAGTAAAAAAGCAACAAGTGCCAATTGCCACCTCGACAGTGCACCGCCGGCAGTACCGGACGAATCGAGACGCCGTGATCCCCATCCACAAGATGATCCGCGACCTGGAAAGCCAAGGTGTGGTCAGTAAAGCCCACTCACCCTTCAACAGCCCCATCTGGCCTGTGCACAAGTCTGACGGGGAATGGAGATTGACTGTGGACTATCGTGGCTTGAATGAAGTGACTCCACCATTGAGTGCTGCTGTGCCAGACATGCTGGAGCTCCAGTACGAGCTGGAGTCCAAGGCAGCAAAGTGGTATGCCACCATTGACATCGCCAATGCGTTTTTCTCCATCCCTCTGGCAGCGGAGTGCAGGCCTCAGTTCGCCTTCACCTGGAGGGGTGTGCAATATACCTGGAATCGGTTACGCCAGGGGTGGAGGCACAGCCCCACGATCTGCCATGGACTGATCCAGGCTGCACTGGAAAAGGGTGAGGCTCCAGAGCATCTCCAATACATCGATGACATCATTGTGTGGGGGAACACGGCAGCAGAAGTATTTGAGAAAGGAGAGAAGATCATCACGATCCTCCTGGAAGCCGGTATTGCCATCAAGAAAAGCAAAGTCAAGGGACCTGCTCGAGAGATCCAGTTCTTGGGGGTAAAATGGCAAGATGGACGGCGCCAGATTCCCACAGAGGTCATCAATAAAATCACTGCGATGTCTCCGCCGACTAACAAAAAGGAAACTCAAGCTTTCCTAGGGGCCATAGGCTTTTGGAGGATGCACATTCCAGAGTACAGCCAGATTGTGAGCCCTCTCTACCTGGTCACCCACAAGAAGAACGATTTTCACTGGGGCCCTGAACAGCAACAAGCATTTGCCCAGATCAAGCAGGAGATCGCTCACGCAGTAGCGCTTGGCCCAGTAAGGACGGGACCAGAGGTGAGGAATGTGCTTTACTCTGCAGCCGGGAACAATGGCTTGTCCTGGAGCCTTTGGCAGAAAGTGCCTGGAGAGACTCGAGGCCGACCACTGGGATTCTGGAGCCGGAGTTACAGAGGGTCCGAAGCCAACTACACCCCCACAGAGAAGGAAATCTTGGCCGCCTATGAAGGAGTTCAAGCCGCCTCGGAGGTAATTGGCACTGAAGTACAACTCCTCCTGGCACCTCGACTACCAGTGCTGGGGTGGACGTTTAAAGGAAAGGCTCCCTCTACCCACCACGCCACCGATGCCACATGGAGTAAGTGGATCGCACTTATCACACAGCGCGCCCACATTGGAAATCCGAACCGCCCTGGGATCCTAGAAATAATTACGAACTGGCCAGAAGGTGAGAGTTTTGGTCTCACTGATGAAGAGGAGCAAGAACAAGTGACCCGGGCTGAGGAGGCTCCACCATATAATCAACTGCTAGATGAAGAAAAGTGCTACGCCCTTTTCACTGACGGTTCCTGTCGCATCATAGGGATGAACCGGAAGTGGAAAGCAGCTGTGTGGAGCCCCACACGACAAGTTGCAGAAGCCACTGAAAGAGAAGGTGGGTCGAGCCAATTTGCTGAACTCAAAGCTGTTCAGCTGGCCCTGGACATTGCTGAGAGAGAGAAGTGGCCAAAGCTCTATCTCTACACCGATTCGTGGATGGTAGCCACTGCTCTATGGGGTTGGCTGGAAAGGTGGAAAAAGGCCAACTGGCAGCGTAGAGGAAAGCCAATCTGGGCAGCTGATGAATGGAAAGACATTGCCACTCGGGTAGAGAAGCTACCCGTAAAAGTCCGCCATGTAGACGCCCATGTCCCTAAGAGCCGAGCTCACGAAGAACACCAGAACAACAAGCAGGTAGATCACGCCGCAAAGATTGAGGTGGCACAGATAGATTTAGACTGGCAACACAAAGGGGAGCTGTTCCTAGCCCGATGGGCCCATGATGCCTCAGGCCACCAAGGCAGAGATGCCACCTATAAGTGGGCACGAGACCGAGGGGTGGACCTAACCATGGACAATATCTCCCAGGTGATCCATGATTGTGAGACATGCGCTGCGATCAAACAGGCCAAGCGGGTAAAGCCTCTATGGTATGGTGGACGGTGGTCCAAATACAAGTATGGAGAGGCTTGGCAGATTGATTACATCACACTGCCCCAGACCCGCCAAGGCAAGCGCTATGTTCTCACAATGGTGGAAGCCACCACAGGATGGCTGGAGACCTACCCTGTGCCTCATGCCACTGCCCGGAACACCCTCCTGGGCCTCGAAAAACAGGTTCTTTGGAGACATGGTACCCCCGAGAGAATTGAATCCGACAATGGGACTCACTTCAAAAATAGCCTTATAAACACCTGGGCTAGGGAACATGGCATCGAGTGGGTGTACCATATCCCTTATCATGCACCAGCAGCTGGGAAAGTTGAACGGTACAATGGCCTGCTCAAAACCACTTTGAAAGCACTGGGTGGGGGGACGTTCAAGAACTGGGAGACTAATTTGGGAAAGGCCACATGGTTAGTGAACACCCGAGGTTCCTCCAGCCGGGCCGGGCCTGCCCACTCTGACCCCTTGCGAACAACAGATGGAGATAAAGTTCCAGTAGTACACATGAGAGGTATGCTGGGAAAGACTGTTTGGGTAAACTCTGCCTCAAGTAAAGACAATCCCATCCGGGGGTTGTCTTTGCTCAGGGACCGGGCTGCACCTGGTGGGTGATGCAAAGGGATGGAGAGACCCGATGCATACCTCAAGGAGATCTTGTTTTAGGGTGAACTACTTATGACACTGCGCTTGTATCTGTATCTGCATGTATGTATATAACTCGAAAGTTTAAATTTGATGTAAGGTGTTTGCATGGGAAAAAAATTCGGGGTGGAGAATGTTGAAGGTTGGATCTAGTTCTTTTCCTCAGGAATTTTTTCTCCCATGGGTTGCTAGGACACAAATGACTGGGTACTTAAGAGAAACAAAGCACAAGGCTGTAGCCTTTCTCCGTGGCAGGGTGGGGCAAAATTGCCCCTCACGGAAGCAGAGCCTAGTAACGCGAGATTTAGAGAGACTGAAAAGCAAGGGCAGAGAGAGGTCACGCCCTCTTGCTCGGGACCCTCGGAGCTGGACGGTCAGAGCTGCTGTCTGCTGAACCCACGGCCCCTGAGAAGCCAGCGCGGAGCTGCCGGTCTGTCTGCTGTGAGTCTCTGCCCTCTGCCCCATCCGGAGCCGACCTGCCTGCCACCAGCCCACTCTGAGTTTGCTCCGCTACATTGTAGCGGGGTTTTTTCCTGCACGTGGAGACCCCTTACCGTCCCAGCTCCCTGTGTCCGGAGATCCTGCTGTGGCACCAACACCAGCTGCCCCTCCCGAGAGTCTGTGGAGCAAGGGCTCTCCTCCATCCCTCCGTGCTTCGGGCAGTCGCCATTCGCCGTGTGCTACCTGAGCTCACGCCGGAGCGCCCCCTGCAGGCACCGGGGAATCACCGCACCCAGAGCGCCCCTGCAGGCTGTGACTGGAACTGCACCGAAGGGAAAAGGTGCCTGAAGCCGAGCAGGCTGCCACTGGGTTTCTGGTTCTGTTTGTTGGTCAACGTTATAGTTGTTGTTATTTGTTATCCTTGTTTTAGATAGTAGTAAAGAACTGTTATTCCTATTCCCATATCTTTGCCTGAGAGCCTCTTGATTTCAAATTTATAATAATTCGGAGGGAGAGGGGTTACAGTTTCCCACCCCAAGGGAGGCTCCTGCCTTCCTTAACAGACACCTGTCCTTCAAACCAGGACAGTATTTCAGAATTAACATAAACACAAAATCACCGGGTTTGAAGGATTATGCAAAAACAGGAGTCAGAGGAGACACAGAACACTAAATATAACTTCTGCTCTGCAGTTTTGCTGAAGTTTTACCATCAGCTACTTAGTCATGACATGAAATCCAAACAGTTCTTAATTCAAAATGATTCCTTATACTGGTTCTCGTTTTATGAAAAAAACCAAACCAAACAACCCACCAAATAATTCCCAAATTAAAGTTGTTCTTGTTATAATACAGCCATATCTTATCAGCAGTGTCTAAATGGCTTTTGTGTCTTTTATGAATGTCAGTGATAAAGGCTGAGAGTTGTGGCCAATGTCTTGCAGATACATGTTAAAGGGTATAGTTTTCTTTCACAACTGAGTGTTTCATTAAACTCTATCCTGAGTGACCCACTCAGGATAAGTAATATTCACAGGCACAGTTCTCCTTTGAATAGGCATTTTTTTAAATTGGGCTTCCAGAACTTTCCAGCTAGAGATGCTATTTCCAATATCTTATGAAGTTTGTGGCTTGTCCCAGCTGGCAGCTCAGGTTCTGCACCTGAATTTTCACCTGAGCTTTGACTTCATTCCCAAAGGATGATGATACAGTCTAGCAACAAGAGCTTCAGAGCACAACTGAGTGTTATCAATCCATTTCAGAATTCGTATTTGTAGTACAAAAGTTATCAGACAAAGTTAATAAAAAGCTTTTCTATCATTTAAATTTTAAATGTCACTCAAAATTCTGGCTTTCCATTCCAATTCGTATCTCAATTTTCCCATCACAGATAAATATACAGTCATCTCAGAATCCCAAATCCTCTTCTGAAATAAATCAATTATGCATTTTTGGCATTCAGTTAGTCTGTTACTTATTTCTATTTGGCATCAGAAAATGTTCTGAGAAAATCCTTTGTACTGATTCTCTCCTCAGCTCTCATCAGACATCTGCAGTGGCCCCATTTTTATTTTATTGTAATTTATTATTATTACTTTATTTTGTTTCCTGAAGATCGCCTCTGCTGTCTGCTTCTTGGCCACCTTCCCTCACTTAGACTCAATTCATAATAATGTTCTCTACTGCAAAAATTGGAGTACTTAGGGAAAAATCAGGACTGAAAACCTCATGCACTATTTCATCTTACCTAGTGTGAGAGATTCACTATGAAAGCGTACAGTGGCAGTTTTTACTTACTGTATGCCAGCTCAAGAAGTTCACAGGAGATCATGAATTCAGTAAAACCATCCTTATCTGATGCCTCTTAATCACTTCTCAGCCTCATTTAACATCATTTGCAAGCTCAAATGTTAAATTCACAGCTGATGCTGTTGGAAAGGGTTACCTTGATACAGGCATCCAGAAAATCCCATTGCAATAGGTGACATTCAGGTCACTCTACTCCATACACCAGGGTGGAGTATTTATCTATTGACTTTCTGGTTACCAAGACAGTTAACTGTACACTCCATACATGAGTGCTACTATGAATTTATTCCATCTATGAAAAAGTAGTATTATTTTCTCACAGGTCTACAAGATGTCTGTTTCTGAGGAGAATAACCATGAAATAGGAAGACTCTAAGGAGTGATGGTCAAAAGAGGAAGCAGAGAATAAATGTCATTTGTCTTGTAGAATAACAAATGTGAAAGTGTAGGTATTATCATGGTGATCTCATTATGAACATCATGTCTTAGACAACTTGTCTAAACCCTTAACTTCTAGGATTTCTCTCCTTCTCTATTCAGCTCTAATTTTGAGAGGAATGGGCAAGATTCATCCCTGCATACAATCGCATATAGCATGGTTGAATTTTAAGGACAGTGAAGAACTGGAGGAGTGTTAAATTTTCTTCCATAAATTTTTTGATAGTGAACAAGCTTAAACTTTATGGGAAAAAAAATGTGTTAGACCTTCAGTTATATGGGCCATTTGTATGGTTTTGTCATTGTTCTCCAAACACTTACAGCCTCAGGAGAAAAGGATTTGGATGTTAAGTTTGACCATGAATAAATGCACCTCTAAAGCCTCTTAGTTATGGGGTATGGTTGCATACATAAAAACACAGTTTGTCTGTAAATACAATATATGTTTTCTGTCAATATACACTCAGGGTCTGATATATAATTGTATATAGTATAGTGATGCATTAAAAAAAGTCAGAGTAATTACTCCTTGTACTTGAAGCCCAGTTGGGAGCTAAAGGCTTCCACAGATTGTAGTTTATTGGTAAGAGAGAATTTGTATTTTGAGTCAAAATTACCAGTGATCCACGGCCTGTTTTGGCTTTCCTCTGCATTTGAGAGCAGTATACAAGATTCTCAATGATGATTTATCACTACAGGAATTCATTCCTCCTCTACTACTTGTACAAAAAACAAGGAGAAAGAGAAATTACTGGTTTTTTTTGTTTTTGCTATAGTGTGAAGTTTGTTGACTGTACATAAAAAGGGCTTCTAAGCTTCTTAAGGTTTATGTATTGTATTTTAAACTGATGGAAGCATACTTATAGCCCTCATTAGACATCCTTATACACAAGCTGTTGAAATGGAGACAACCTAGTTATTTACCTGGTTCACAGTGAAGAACACAAACCTTTCATACTTCTGTTCATCTGTTGCAAGACTCACATTATGTATACAACACAATTCTAATTCTAACATCTAGTTCAACAAGATTCATTCTATATACTTAACTTGTCTCCTCTTACATGTCTAATCAACCTAAGGCTTGATTTTTTCCAAAAATTATTCACCTACTTTATCCTTTCACATTTTAAAGTAGACCTACTAGTTTATGCATTAAATTGAAAGAGTAATTTTTAGCACATTGTGTGAAGATTTAATTGTGCAACTCTCATTAAAGTTAATAGGGATTGTGTTGTTAAATCATGCCGTGCAGAATATTCCATATTCCCTTAAGTGCCCTTTTGTTGCTGGACTGAGAAGAGGCCTGCACTGCCAGAGACATGTGCATATCTATTTCCATGAGAATCTCTCTAACTGGCTTAATTTCATTTTCAGGTCTGAGTTCAAAGTCCTTGAACAACTGGTCTCATATGTGTAATCAAACTAAAACAAGCTTTTTGAGTTTAGGAGAAGAATTATTTAATTAAATGGCCAGATCTGGTATTTGGCCCAAGAGAAAGGGAACCTGTATCAACTTGCAAACATGGTCCCTTCATTTGTGCTAATAGTCATCTCTGGCAAACCTACTGAGTGAATTTCAAATGGCTAGAGCAGATTAACTATTTGGGTTAACATTGTCCAAAGCTGACTCCATTGTTTCCTACTGTTTTTGCTAGGGCTTTTTTTTGTATTTTTATTTACTTAATAGATTTCAACACAAATTTGGTCCTTAGAACACTCTTTTATTCAATGAAGAGGGAGATTTAATGTTAGCTTTGATTATGTCATCTTTGTAGGAAAAGATTTGATGATGATTTCAAATTAATGTGAATTGATGCTAATCTCTTCCACTGTAGGGAAAAAAAACCTTAAAAGAACCCAGTTTGGTCTGCAGTAGTTTTCATTTCAGCTACGCTAAATATAACTTTCAACTATCAATTTAGAGGAATCATCTGAAGTTTAGATAGATTCAACTGAGGCACCTTCACTTGCTTGGTGTGAATTACCAAAATATGAGTATTGATCTAGCATCGATGCCCAACTCAGGACGGACAGCCTCTCTAACAGGGCTGTTGGAAAGTGTATGTTTATTCCAGCGCCAGGAAACTGTGTGGGATAGATCCCTAACACGCAGAGCAAAAACACAAAGCAATACAAGAGCTATATATTTACAGAATTCTTGAATATTCATAATATAAGGATACATTCATCATAGTGGTACCTCCCATTTCCCCACTTCATATGGTAATTACTTGAATACTAACTAAGCATGCATAGTTTGCCTTTTAATTTGGGTGAGTGGTCAAATAATTTGAGGAGAGGGCTAGAATGATGAAGTGAAACTTCTCTTCCTCTGTTTGAACTTTCTCGTCCTTTGGGTTTTGAGAATACAAATTGCTTCTAAGGGAACTTATGTCCTGTCTCACATTTCTCTTCAATAGGAAAATTAGTAACTGTCTACATTCTTTTAGATCTATGAAGCAGTGTTTTCTATTTCCCTATTGCAAGCACAGCTGAATAAGCATCTAAATGACAGATAATTGTTCAGTTACATTTCAAACTTGTTTCAACTTAGCTCTCTGTTAATCATTGATTCTTTTCATTAACGTCAGCTGGGTCTACTTACTAACTCTATTTTCTTTAAATTAAGCCTAGCTGGGTCTACCTATTGAGTCTGATTTTTACTAACTTTTTGTCTATGATTCTACCTTTTAAAACTCTATGTTTCAGGTGCTGAATATTTACTAAAAGGTCTTATTGTAACCCTGAATAAAATCCAATGCCTAGAATAAGAATTAAATACATAATATTGGAAAGGTAATCATGGTTGTGACTGTACAGTTTTAGCCCAAAACTGTATTATTGAGGATACCATTTTCACTAGACCAATAAGACTGTTGAAACAATAACATATTTTGGTTTTTGATGGGTCTTCTGGTAACTTCTCATATGCAATTCCAGCCTGAGCAGCTAAGGAACTCTTTTGAGACTGGCAGGAAGCATGAGGAAGAATCAGGGGAAGATGCTCTACTTCATAGCAGAATACAGGAATGTAAATTAGACCTCAAAGAAGTGGTCTGCAAGGGAACTTCTGGACATATCCAAGATGCAGGGACCTCATTTGAGCATGAGAATTCTCCCTCAGGTATTCTGTTGTGTGCACATACTAATTAATGATATAAGGAGATTATGGGTAAGCCCTTGTTACACATGGTTTTACCTCATTTTTTTGGTGCCAACTGTATATCTCAAATACATTCCTGCTATTGAGATATCCCTGCTTGACTTAAGGCTGCTCTCTTTCCCAACCAGTATAATACTCCCTCCAAAGGAGGGAAATTTGCCACCTCTCCTGCTGCACCATAAAACATATAGAAGTGTACCATAAATAAGAAAATCGCACAATTGCTGAAAGACAATTATTAAATAAGAAAAAAGCATTCTATATTGAGCCTAGAGGGATGAAAGCTAGGGATAGACATGACTGATTGTATTGATTAGGTAATCTTGGAAAACTGCTCAAGATGCACTTTTTCCCCAAGATTAAAGGACCTATTGAAAGGATTCATCTCCTGTAGGTTCGTTTTCTTCCATTTCCTTTTCACAGTACCCACTATCACACTTGCTGTATTCCCTCAATTCTCCCTCCTATCACATCTGATGAGGTTCCTTCTGCAATGTCTACCTCATCTTGCCTCCTCATCCCTTCTTTTCCCTCCCATGGCCCACCTCTCCCACTAGTACCTTGCAGTCCCCTGCACATGCTTTATACACCTGCTTGCTGGCATGTAGACAAAAAGCAGCATTGTAGGGCTAATGGAGATATGCTGACAGGCTTCTACCAAACACAGTGAAGAGGGGCTGAGCTGCCTCTCTCCTGCTATGGTGGCAGGAGCCTCTCACCTCTGCAAGCTGTTTATCTTTTTACAGGACTCACATGTGCCTGCTGTCTCTGAGACAGTCCCCTGCCCACCATCATACTTTCTGGAAAGACTCAACAATTCAAAACATAAAGCCCAGTTGCACAATCTCCATCTCTCTGGAAAACATCCTTTAAAAACGTTATAATATTACAACAACTTTTGGAAAGAAAATAATCAAGAATATATTTTAGACTGAGAAGTACAAGAGAGTTGGAAATTTCTTAGATTGTGATTTGAAAGGAGTCTTCTGACACAAGTTGCACAGAATAAGAAATATGTTTTTAAGGTGTAGCTTGAGAACATTTCTAAATAGCAAGCTTTGCATATTGTGGCAGAAAACAGACTGTGATATATGAGGATATTCCTTCCAGTTTCATAATCTTGTGGCATTTGCTCTGTGATTTAACAAGTCTTTAAACAGTGTCATACAGCACAATTAAAATATAGCTGAAGAAAAGGATTATTCTCTCGCAAAATTTAATAATAAAATAGTAATTACCAGGAGCAGATATACTCAAAACTGATGAACCCATGGGTCCAGACCTTCAGCTGGGAATGTGGTAGAAACTCTGCACTTCTTACTAGGAACACAAAGATCCAGCAGAACGTCCTTTTCATAAGATATTTTCTACTATTGCATGAAACTTTTATTTTCCCTTGAATCAGACAAAGTTTCGGCTCTGTTGCACCTTGTAAGTGGCAGAGGTATCAACTGCCACTAACTGCCAACTGCTGTTAAAGCCTCAACTGAGTTCAGATATGCATCTTTACCCTTCTTTGATTGAACTGGGCCCATACACCTGTCCTGAGGTCAGAGGAGAGATGAAACAGGAAATAGCCAGGGGAAATAAAAAAGATTGAAGAGAAAGTCATAAGAATGACATATTCAAGTGTGCTTGGATATCTTAATAACAGGCAACTGAAATTAATTTCAGTGCAATCTAAGATTCCCTCTGCCAGAATTCTCTGTGCCAGAATTAATGTGTTTCTCTGGTTTTCACATTCCCTAATATTGCATCCAGGATGGCTTTTAAGACTCCTGCTATCTGTAAGACCTCCAGTACTGGTTTTATTTTTTAATTTTAAAAACAATCTCCCATTCACTTCTGTATATTTTTGTGCCCCTGACTAAGGACTTGAACAACTCTGGAAAGGAAATCACTCATAAAGCTTTCTACAAGCCATTTAATCAGCTTTTCTGTAGTTTATGATGTATGCAAAATCAATTAAAACAGTCTCTGATTCATGACTCATTGTTGTCCTCTGTTGTAAATCAACCACTGCAATGTTTATAGCTTGCTTCTCATCTCATTTAATTCAAGGTCCAGCTGGGGGGAATAGCAAACATCTTGCTGAGGTTTGTGCTTTCCCCAGTTTTCAAGAACTGTAGAATAGTACATGTTCACTATTGAAATGGAAATATCAGTTGAAACCACGAGATTGCTGAAAGAAACCTCAGCATAACTCAGTAGGTGGCATTTTTCCTTCTGCACTGAAATAAATGAGTGCCCATCATTGTGCTTCTGAAGATAAGAGAACAGATACTGAAGTACTGGAGCTAGTCTTTGACTGAGATGAGGAAATGAGATCAAAAGCTACTCACAGAGTTTAAAATGAACATATTTTAACTGAGAAGGGAGGACTTGTAGTTCACAAAATCTAGTTAATTTAGCTCAAGTACCAGGAGAAATACAGACTGAAGGTCATGAAATCATGGCATCACCAAACTTCTATGGTACACAATAAGTGACTGATGCCCATGCTGCCCTGGCTTTGTTGTTCATCAGATCCAAGCTGCTTAGATCAAAATATCTGAGATTAGGCTTTTTCCAGTCATGGACTAAATTTGCATAGAGATTTCGTGGCATTTTTATAAGACGAGGAAGAGTTTATGGTCAATATGACTATACCTCATGTATGTAAATGCAAACCATCTTTACAAACTGTCTTGTTTGCTTTTCCCAGTGCCCTACTCCTTTATGCTGCTATACATTTTCTTAAATTGTATTTCAGTACCTAATGAATTGATTCATTTTTATCTCATGCCTGTTCATAGTACTCATGTCTGAGACATGAAATTCAACACTTGCAATCTAAACCACAAAATTTAACATTCAAGTGCTGTGTTCATTTAGTCCCTCACTTAGGTGGGATTTTTAAAGAAACTGCACTGGTAAAAAATCTCTCATGCAACCTAATTTTCATATCAAAATATAAATAAGAATAAACAGAAACCCCCAGGAGGGAGCAAGCAAGCACATAGCATTCTTAAGTTTTCTTGAGCTTTCAAGTAGGACAGGATTAGACTTACATTTTTTCTCTTCTAAGCTTTACTAACTTCAAAAAGGTGCCAATTGAGATACTTACAGCCTTCTATCACTATGAATATTTTTCCAACAATGCAGGATAATTAGTCTGAAAAGATGAATAAACTAGCAGGAGTATTTGCAAAGGAATTTTATTTGCTAAGAACCTTATGCCATGGAAAAATTTGAGCTACTGTACTAAGGAATACATCTGAAAATGCAGTATTCAGAGATATGTAATATATACAGAAAGCAGACTTGTGAGTCTTCTCCAACTGTTCCTGCTGTTAGATTAAATAAAGTCTCAGACTGTATGAGTTAATGTTTAGTTTATGCTTTCTGAATTCTCCAAATAAAACCTTCTCCTGTTGTCTCAACGTTTCCAAAATCTACACCGGAAATGACATTTATTTGGCAACATATGGTTGGTCTGATAAGAATAAAGATGCACAGAGGAGGAAAACAGGGAAATTCCAGAAGGAATTAATGGGGAGATAAGAGAATACAGGCCAGTAAGCACCAAAAATTACGCATATCATTATGCAATTAGAGGATATATTATAAGACAAATTACAAAACACTGCACAGACATATTGACATATCCCATTGCTCAAGCACTGACTTCTAAAATTTTAATGGCATTCTTTTTATTTTAAAATCTTTAAAACCAGATTTTAAAATAGTTTACTCACATACTTACACACATGCCAGTATGTATTGCCAAACATACCAAACACTTCTTAAAATACCATTTTGGTTACACAGCCAAACATTGAAGACTTGTGAGATTCCTGAAATATGGCACCAGGCAGCCCAATTTGCCCTCCTGTGTGACTACACCACAGCTAGATCACAGCAATTTCTTGGGATAAAGTTCTGCTATGTATACCAATCACAGATGAAATTTCCAGGCATAAGGCTTGGGAGCCTTTTTAATGAATTTGATAGAGAAGGAGAAATATGACAGTGCTAGTAATGCTGGCATTATTTCTGAAATCAGTTTCAGTAGAAGTATTATGGGTGCCATTGAATGTTTTTCATCAATTAGCATCAATAATCAATTGTCTTATTAACCAGACTGTTACCTAAGACTTTGCTTCTTGTCCATTTCACAACTTCGTAATAAGTTTATTGCTAGGGAGATCTTTGAATCATGACATTTAATTTAAAATAATTTTTATCTTGCTGAACATGTTTTGCTATGCAAATGAATGACTGGCAAAATATTTATAGTAGTTTCTGGTTTTGTTTTAAGAGATAACAGAATGAGATCTAGCTTGAGCTCAGTGATTCCCTAGAAAAGCTAACAAAGGAAGGTGACATACAGAGGGTAGGGTCATAAAAAATCACAGCCATTTTCTTGTTGCTTTTGGAAACTGAAGGGAAAATTATTTATGAAACTAAAATTTAATGAATAGTTTTAAATTACTCAGAGTTAAATGGCACCTCTGTGGTACAGAAAGGTATAGGCTCATCTCATGAAAAGCAAACTGGGAGAGGCACCACAAATTTTGTCTCTTCCTTATCTGTATTCCTATGGTGTGTACTCAGTAACTCTAGAGAAAGGACATTTCAGATGTGGTAGTAGATGGAAGTAGTAACCCAAAGTGCAGTGGAAAGCCTGTCTTTTGAGGGACACAGAGCTTTGGGGAACAAGTTCAAATTAAGAACTTGCCTGTTTATCCAACCTGAGAGCACCTTGCAGAGCTTTGCAGATTCAGTTAGAGGCATACTCCTTTCAGACACTTCACCTCTGTACTGAGCTCCTCATCCTCCATGTTAAAAACCAACCTTGCGTAACGATACTCCCCCTTTGAAGGACACAGCAAGGGACCAAATGCTGCTCATTGCTCTGGACTTTAAATCCTGTCACTGAGAGCATGCCAAGAAACTTGGACTTTCCCAAGGTACATTTACCTGTTTCTAAAACCTTTGTCAGGAATGTACTCATCCCAGACACATCTTGGTCCCACAAACTGTGTCTTTTCAAGTTCAGGGCCATGACCATTTCTGAAATCATACCCTGAAAACAAAACTTCAAGATGTTTATTTTTGCCTTGTTGATTCATTACACAGACAATATTCATTACACAGACAATAACCCTAGTTCATTACAAGCCTGATCATTATTAGTACAAAGCTTTCTTACTCAGGCTCTTCACGGCCTTCAGGCTCTTCAGAAGGGACTTTGTGATGGTTGCTGCTTCTCAAATGAAGTGGTTTCCCTCCCTTTTGTGAAAGACTTCACACAGCCAGACTTCAAGCAACTCTTCATACAATTTGATGGATTTTGATGTTTCTGAGTCTAAAGGCCAAGTATGCACAAAACTTGGTCTTCAGGCAGTTTGTTGCAGGCATTCTGGATTTGGTTTCTGTCATATATTGTGTCCCCAGGACCTCTAAACAATCACTTAACTCCAAAAGCCCGAAGAGGTTTCATTCCATTGTGTGTTGGATCTTACCTGTTCATGCCAGTGGTGATCATATGCTGCAAAGGGAGCACATTCAGAGAGATATCCCATGCCAGGACTGGTGACAGACATCTGTCTCCTGGACATTTCTGCTTTCCAATACATGCAAGAGAAGTCTCTTTTTACTTCTGAAACTAAAGTTCTTTTCTACGTCTGTTGTCAAATGTGCTTCATACTTCTATTTTAGATGGACAGCCTCAGGCCCCCTGATTTGCCAAGGAGGCCAACTATAGCATTAATGTGCTGGAAAAAAACTGACTTTTGTGAAGCATGTACCAGTCATTTCTCCTGCGCCTTAATGGCTAACAGTTGAAGCAATGGCGGCCAGAACCATCCCAACACCTTACACTGAAAACTAAGGAACTAGAGTAACATTTCCACTTTGCTGTTGTATGCAATATCAACTCAAGTATTAGTAGTACATAATTCTTTGAGGTTTAGGACATGGTATTGTATCATCAGCTGAGCCTTTTCAGACAGAAGGCTAGGAAACTATTAAAGATTAATTACTTCTTTTTGAAAGTCTTTTTTTAGTTTATTTGCTTTATACTACATGCTAGAATTTTTGGATATATATTTTTGGTAGTATGTCTACTACTCATGTATAGATCCTTCATTTGGAAGGAGAGGAAAAAATACATATTCTCTAAAGTAAAAAATGCAGTCAGTGAGGTTAAAAATGTTAACAGTCATGGAAACATACAATACGTTAATTTGACTCTCTCTATGAGCATTTCCTTAAATTAAGTAAAGCATGACTATTTCTTTCCCTATCTCAGCATTAATTTCATGCTGCCCTCACTCTTGCCATGTTAAATTTTCTGTATTTATTAAAAAACAACCAAAAAACAAGTAAATAAAACACCCTGAGAGCTGCAATAGTAATTCAACGTGCTCAACCATAAAACATAACTTTTCTCTTATGTCGGTGTTCCCATTTTTTAAAGAAAGTTTGGATGGATGTGCAGACATATGAACACCAAATCCAATGCAAGTGTGACATGAATGTGTTGAATGACATGAATTTCACAGATGACTACCATATGTAATCTGGAGAAATCAGCCTGCACAAAACCAGTGGTCATTTCCACAGGGCTGCCAACTATGCAGAAAACATGGTAAAATTTTGAAAACTTCGTAATATTTCCCCTTTCATTTCCTAGCCATGATGCTAGGAAATGTCTTTGACCTGCTCTCATAGACCTCAGGTATTTGGTTGCATTTGATTCACAAGTGAAAGAGCACACAAAATGCACAAAATGGTTCTCAGTCATTTAGACAGAATTTGGGGAACACTATCAGTCATCTTAGAAACACTCACAAAAGATTTTGAGACAGATGAATCGGCAAATTTCAGACTTCTTTTTGTGTTTCCAATAGCACTGAATTTGACCCATTTCTGTCAATAATGTCAAGTAATGGTTGTCTTACACTCTTCATTAAATTATACCCTTAAAAATAGGTATTGAATTTCAATTCACCCTTCTTACTTCTACTATATTAGTTATCAGGAGGAACAATTTGTAATGAATTGTGAGGTTCTTAGATACCACAATAATAGAAATGAGACAGAATCTGCTGTTACGTTTCTGTATACTAAAATAATATTTCCATTTATTCTACTCTCTTAAACAATTATCAAATTGTTATCAAATTAATCAATAATATATATTTTAAAACTCAGCAATGAACTTTGTGTTTTCTCAAGAGAGAAGCTTTGCACTTTCAAAATGTGACTTTTTGTCAGAGAGAATTGAAATCCTTAGCGAGAAAGTTTTTTAAACCAAATAGCAACTCATAGTTAAGAAATTGGGGGTTGTTTGTTTGTTTATTTCTCAAAAACTAGACACGATTTCATTACTATTCTTACATTTTGCATATATGACTGATCCCAGAGGGTTCATTCCTAAATAAGGTAGGTACTTAGTGGAGATTTCATTTCTTGTCTGATTCACATTTTGTCAACACCAGCTGCCTGGATAACACTGGGGAGTCTCTGCCTTTCAAGTGAGTAACGGACAAGAAGAAACACTCAGATAAAGCCACCTAACAAAAATTCCCCGCTGTCAGTGTTTTAGTCTAGAGTTGCAAACTTGATTTGTGACAGTTGCCTGACATTTAACATTCACTAGCAAAATTTCTTCTGGCTTTCAAAGTGCCTTTGACTCTCCAATGCACCAATGTTTATATATCCTTTATACATGCTTCAGGACAGAGATTGCCTCTTATTATACAACACAGCACTGTTATTTGCACTTTCTTGCATACTTGAAGAGCTGGAAGCATTGTCTGGTATTCAGGAAAACAACAGAAATGCTAGTCATGATTGACTACATATATAATGTTCTGGGTATTCATTACGTCCTTGGTTTGTATCTTCAGTTCTTCTCAGTTTGCACTATTGTGACTGCCAAAGAGCCTCATTAGCCATATACATTCCCCTTTCCAAACCTTACTGAGCTCACATATTGTGGCAATCAATTCAAGAGGCTAATTTTATATTATCATTAAAGAAGTCCTGCAATTAGTCTTACACTTCTTGCCTTTAATTTTTTACTGGATGTAATTTTATTCTTTTGCTGTAAGATTTGGCAAACATACTTTTCTCATCTACTTCCTCTTTTGCATTTATTATGTTCAGTAACAGTAATTAATCTCCTCTGCAAGGCAAACAAATCTAATCCTCTCAGTTTCCCAGAGGAGTGCTTTTTGTATCTTTGATTATTTCTTGTCACTTAACTGCACACAGTAATTTATTTGCATTTGGTAAATAACTTGGTTGAACTATCACATTCATCTCCATATAGTCCATCTCAAGGGGTAGTATAGCACTGGTTTTTGTATTCTTCTTGTGCCCTACTATGTCCTCATTAGCTGTATTTTCTTCTTAAGTTTTCTTTCTAAGAGGTCAAAGTTTAGCTTGAAAACCAAACCAATAACCAATTGTCAACAATGCAGATTAGTTCTTTCAAGTTTTCTAGCCCAGCCTTTTTAGGTTTTTTTCTGAATATTTATTTTTATCCATTCCCTGCCTGTGAAAGTTATTCAATTATATTTATTATATCTAAAGTTATCCAATTTCTCTGTCACTCACACAGAATATCTGAAATGAAGATAATACCTAGATGGGAATTGCAGTACTTCACAGCCAAGTCTCACTACTCACATCCTGTCTTGTGAAGCTCCAGCCACTGCTCACTTACCAGACTTCTGCATGGAGCTTCACTCACTCCTGTGAAAAACAAACCCACTTGCAGCTCTTGTGATCTCACTGGTGGTGTTCTTGGATGAATCTCATTCTTCCCAGTTCAGTCTTACAATTGTTTCCATGACCTGTTCTGGCTTCTCAGCTACTGAGGAAAAGTTCCTTAAAAACACATAAAAAGCACTGAGGAAACCAGAGTTTTATCTCCATCTCAATTTGCAAATATGAGTTTAAAAGCCGTCTTGAAAGTTCTGCATTTACGAGCACAAATTCTGTGTCGATACAGGGGAAAATTAGTCTCAGCTTGGGAAGGTAGCACAATAAACCCACCTGTCCTTTAATTCTATTAGTGTCTTATTAACAGCCCTTGCAAGCAAATTAATCAAGCACTGACAATTACAGCATTTAGTGGTGTATGTATCCCACAAGGTATTTTAAAATAGGCAACTTGAAATCTCCCTCCATCTTCTCTTCTAGGAGCCCTCCACTCCTAAATAGGCTTATGAGCTTAAATCTTCTCACTCCCACAAACCTGACGCAAAGGTCCAGACTACACAAAAAGCTACCAACTCTCCCTCATGTAACACCCTCACCCATCCTCTAATGTGCCAAAAATAAATTTAAAAAATTGACTTCTTGTGGCTGTACAAATTGGCAGATGGTTTTCTGTGGTCTGATAGTCTGCAGCTAGGAGAAGGAGTACATTTCTGGGATTCATGTATTGTGTTACAAGAATAATGTCCACTGCTTGCCTTCCCACATTACACACATATCATCAGAAGTTAATCCTCCTAACTGCACTCATTACTGTAATTCATTTGGACAGGCTTTCCATTTTGAGTGGTTTGAATTTGGAGCACTGTGTATTTTATAAATCAAGTGGTATTTTTTTTTCCATATCAAGCTTTGTGTCTACTGGACATTTATTTAAAAGCACTGCATCTAATTTATTCTTTTCTATGGTAAGCAAAACAACAGACGTGTTGGAATAACTTCATCATTTCTCTGGATAACAATCCATGGCTCCTGGTTAGAGGCTGGAAGAATACTGATTTACTGCTTTGGGCCTATATTTGCAATAATTTAACTTCTGGCTTAACTCTTGTGTACGGTTAGGTCTCACAGCTGGTGTATTAACTGGATTTTTTTTAATCCCCTACTTCTAGGCATCACATATTGTATCTTCAACGATTATTTATGGTTTTGGATGTTGTTCACCCTAATGAAGATAATATAAGGAGACGGTAATAAAAGCATATGTTCATGTTGAATATTCAGAGAGTTTTTGCCAGGGTAAACTGTAAGTAAAATATCACCACTTCACTTCTCTTCTCAAATGTGTATCAGTATTTGAATCATGTAGCAGTATTGAGGTTGATGAGCTGGCTATAAGCATCAGCGCATACAGTTCCACTGCCTAGCCTGTCCAAAATGAGGTACCTCCAAATTTAAACATAGAGTCATAGAATCATAGAATATGCTGAGTAGGATGGCACCCATCCAGATCATCAAGTCCAATTCCTGGTCCTGTGCAGGACACCCCAAGAGCCACATCATGTGCCTGAGAGCATTGCCCAAATGCTTGAGCTCTGTCAGGCTTGGTGCTGTGACCACTTCCCCAGGGAGCCTGTCCCAGTGCTCAAACACCCTCTGGGCGAAAAACTTTTTCCGTATATCCAATTTAAACCTCCCCCAACTTGCCTTCATGTCATTTCCCTGAGTGCTGTGACTGGTCACAAGAGTGAAGAGATCCATACCTGCCCCTCCACTTCCCCTTACAAGGTATTTGTGATTGCAATAGGTCTCTCCTCAGTCTCCTCCAAGCCGAAAAACCAAGTGACCTCAGCCTCTCGTTATGTGGTTTCCCCTCCAGACCCTTCACCATCCTCATGGCCCTGCTTTGAACGCTCTCTAATAGCTTAATATCTGTTTTTTATTGTGGCACCCAGAACTGCCCCCAGCACTCGAGGTGAGGCTGCCCCAGTGCAGAGCAGAGCAGGACAATCCCCTCCCTTGCCCGGCTGGCGATGCTGTCCCTGATGTCCCCAGGACACGGGTGGCCCTCCTGGCTGCCAGGGCACTGCTGGCTCATGTTCAACTTACCATCTACCAAGACACCCAGATGCCTTTCCACGGCACTACCTTCCAGCCTCTCATTCCCCATTCTATACAAGCAGTTGCCGCATCCCAGGTGCAGAATCTGGCATTTGTTGTTAAACTTCATACATTTGGTGACTACCTGTCTTTCTAATTTGCCTGGATCTCTCTGCAGGGCCTGTCTGCTCTCAAGGGAGTTGACAGCCAATTTAGTATTGTCAGCAAACTTGCTTAGAGTCCTGACCCTGGATTACCAAAACCAGCCAAAATTCAGACTAAACAAATGATCTTGCAGGTGTGTCATGAGTTGACCCAGGCTGGATGCCAGGCACCCTCAAAAGCCACTCAGTCCCCTCTACAACTGGAGAGAGAAAATTTACACAATGAATTCACGGATTGAGATAAGGACTGAGAGACATCACTCATCAAACATGATCAAGGGCAAAACAGGCTCAACTTAGAGATATGAAGTGAATTTATTACTAACAGAATCTGAGCAGGATAGTGTCTCCCACGGGTGACAGCTCTCCATGAACTTCTCCAGTGTGAATCCATCTCATGAGCAACAGCTGCCTGTGAGCTGCTGCACTGTGAGTCCATCCCACATGCACCAGTCCTCCCCAAACTGCTGCAGTGTGGCTCACTCTTCCACAGGGTGCAGCCCTCCAAGGACAGGCTGCTCCAGCAGGGGAGCCTCTCTCCACAGATCTCCCACAGGCTGACAGCCTCCAGTCAGGCATTCACCTGCTCTGGCCTGGGACTCCTCCACACACAGCAGGTGGATCTCTGCTTCCCCAGGGACCTCCATGGGTTCAGGGGCACAGCTGCCTCACCATGGTCTGCACCATGGGCTGCAGGGGAACCTCAGCTCCAGTGCCTGGAGCACCTCTTCCCCTCCTACACAGATCTTGATGTCTGCAGAGTTGTTCTTCTCAAATGTACTCACTCTTCTCTGGTTGAAATAAAACAGCAAAAACTTCTGTTTTGATTTCTTCCTAAATTTCTAAATACCTAAAAATATCACAGAGGCATTACCACCATTTCTAATTGGCCAAGCCTTGGCCAGGGGCATGTCCATCTTTGGAGCCACCAGGGACTGTTGGCTCTGTCTGACATGGTGGAAGCTTCCAGCAGCTTCTCACAGAAGCCACCTCTGAGCACCCCCCGCTACCAAAACCAGGCCATGCAAAACCAATACAAGGCTCCATCTCACAAACCATCACCCCACAATCTCCAGTAGCCTGATTCCTTCTAGGGAAGCTGGGGAAGAACAATCTTGGTCTTACCTTCTTCATGCTTTGCCAGACAACCACCAAGTACAGGAAAAAAATCTCAATGTAAACCTATGTCCTGGTTTGAAAGACAGGGGTCTGTTAAGGAAGGCAGGAACCTTCCCTTGGGAAACTGTAACCCCTCTTCCTCCAAATTATTATGAATTTGAAATCAAGAGGCTCTCAGGCAAAGATATGGGAATAGGAATAACAGGTCTTTCCTAATATCTAAAACAAAGCTAACAAATAACAACAGCTATGGCGTTAACCAACAGTCAGAACCAGAAACCCAGTGGCAGCCTGCTCGGCTTCAGGCACCTTTCCCTTCGGTGCAGTTCCAGTCACAGCCCGCAGGGGCGCTCTGGGTGCGGTGATTCCCCGGTGCCTGCAGGGGGCGCTCCGGCGTGAGCTCAGGTCGCAGACGGCAATGGCGGCTGCCCGAGGCACGGAGGGATGGAGGAGAGCCTTTGCTCCACAGACCCTCGGGGGCGGCTGGTGTCCGTGCTGCAGCAGGATCCCTGGACACAGGGAGCTGGGACGGCAAGAGGTCTCGGCGAGCGGGGGCGGGGGGGGGGGGAAGCCCAGTTACAGTGTAGCAAAAAACTCGGAGCTGCGAGGAGGAGCGGGGGAGAGACAGGCTGGTGGCAGGCAGCTCCCGATGGGGCAGAGAGAGAAAAGACTCACAGCAGACAGACCGGCAGCTCCGTGCTGGCTTCTCAGGGGGCCGTGGGTTCAGCAGACAGCAGCTCCGACCGTCCAGCTCCGAGGGTCCCGAGCAAGAGAGCGTGACCTCCCCCCTGCCCTTGCTCCAAATCTCGCGTTGTCAGCCCGGCTTCCATGAGGGCAATTCTGCCCCACCCTGCCAAGGAGAAAGGCTCTAGCCTTGTGCTTTGTTCTCTTAAGTACTCAGCTATTAGCTCAGTCATTAGTCTCTTAGCAACCCATGGGAGGAAAATTCCTGAGGTAAAAAACTAAATCCAAACTCCAACAACCTAGTGCTTCGAATTTTGCTTGCATAATCCAACTTTGGTCTTTTGAACTGCTATCAGAAAGGCATCAGCACCCTGAACCCTAAGACAGCCACCTTCTTAAGTGTCTGCCAGCTCTTTGCTGAGCTCTCCACTTGGCACTGCCAAAGGCTCTTGCAGTTTCTCATCTTTATGTCTCAGCATGCACAGCTCTTAAAAGTCACCAGGTAAATCAAGGTTGTGAGTTTAGTCTGTGGGTTTTTTCCAGATGAAACCAAAACCTGGCTTTATATTGAAAAATGTGGACATTGTTCTCTTTCTTTAAAAATATCTGAAAAGTTTATTTCTTTATAGCAAACTCAGCAGTAAACATTTTGTTGTATTGTTTTTTTCTTGCAGCTGAGACCTGTAAACTACCCTGTGTAACCGAAACTTACAGGCCTTTATATTAAAGCTTTTCCTGCTCAGCTTCTGCTCTTATGCTGAGAAGAATTTAAAATTTATTGTCCTTATTAGAGGCTTTCTGTACAAATTCAGATTCTGCTGTTATGAATGTTTAGTAATTTCAAGAGTCTTACAGGTTTTCCGAAGACTTTCTAAATATTCTGCTGTGCATTTTGCTTGTACATACAAAGCATTCAAACAAACCCATGTTGCCACTCTCTTACACTTGTTCCCAATATACAGGTACAGGTTACAACTATAACTTCATCAGTTTTCACCCAAAAAGCCTGGCATTCATGTCAGCAAATGCCTGATCTGGCAGCTGAACACAGACTTTTCCTGTGCTCTTGGTCACACAGGACAAAGTAGACTTACAAATCTTCCTCACTCTACAGATGCAGCAAGACACAGTGCTGTGTCTTGGGGCTCTCGTACTCTGCTTCTTGCTTGTGCCCACACTGGCACAGCAGCTTCATGCTTGTCTATGCATTAGTCATGTACATCACCAGAAACTTCTCTTAAAAATACTACATTAGCTTAAAGGAGCTATCACTTTCCCATGCCTTCTCCAGATTTTGCATTCAAAAGTACTTATTTGCTCCATCTTGACCCAGAAAGCAGTTTTTGTGAATGCTTTGTGGTTTTATCCTACATATTTGTACTGAATTTTAAAGTCAGAGGAGGAATGTAGCAAAATATTAGGGGAAGGAAATGTTTAATTTCTGTCATAGAACCAGCATTTCTATCCATCAATCAAAAGTTCATATATTTTCTTCCTTTGTGGTACATAACTTCAATTGTTTTTTTTTGTCTGTCCTTGTTTCTCTTAATTCTTGCAACAGCTGCCAGTTAAATTAATATCTTCCAGCAGGTAGGAAGAAGATGCAATTCATGTTGTACACAGATAATATTAAGCATCCAATACTGTGAAATTACACACTCCATTTAAAAACAGTTGAGAGGAGGAGGAGGGGGTGGAAGAACAAATTATTAGCAGCCTGTTTGTCTGTCACACTGCTGATAAAATCTGGAGAGAAAATAGGAGAAGAGTTGTTGGGAAAGGAGTGGGATCTCACACTGTAGGAGGCCTCCTTGTGATTACTGCTCATGACATAGAGATTTTGCCCTTCCTGTCAAAAACCAGTTTGGTAACCACATGCATACACCTTGTTCAACCTGGAAGCAGGTGTGCACTTCAAATGCTTATGTTGGCTACATTCTCTATGTTATGTTAGTTCACCTGGAAATACATAATACCTTTAAAGCACAAATTGGCTCTCAAAGGGTACTCACCTGGTTTTCTCTCTGTTTTATGCAGGGACAAGAATGTGCCCTCTGGTGACTGCAGCTGACAGCTGTGGATGAAAGCCATTCTGTCAAATGCTGTCTTCTCTGTTTTTAAGCCCTCCCTCATCATGTCCAAGCCAATGTCTATTAGGCTCCAAGGCTTCTTTCATTATTAATCTTTAGAATCTGAAGTTGCAGCCAATTCTTTCAAGGTTGGGAGTAAGTTTGAAGGCCTCCACAAAAATTTCTCTAGAAAGAAAATCAGGGTACCACTATCAAAATGTAAAATATCAAATCCTATTCAGCTGCAGATGCAGATTCTGCACAGTTGCAAAAGTCAAATTGAGGAAGCTGGGGTTATTGCTACTTTTAAGTGAAAACACCTGTACTCCTTTCTCTGTACATGAAATCAGCCTTCACTATGGAGTCTGCCTTAAAATATCCTGGAAGAGCATCCTCACTGACAGATGGACTTCATCAATTGATCTTAAAAACCCTGAAATTTGTTGATGAATACTGTGTTGGACTGCACCTCTGCAAAGTCACAGCACCTGAAGAGCCACCTTTATCTTAAGAAGCAAATTAAGCTTCTTTTCATCAGCATAATAACCTTGTTTTTCCCTTTGGGTGACTTGGATTCAGTAGTGTTTCTCTGTTTAAATAATACATTTGCCTCAAATCATTAAAAAAAGTTTTTAAATGGTTTAGAATATGATGTGATGAGGCAAACAACTGTGCCTCTGGTACAGACCATCGCAGCTGTCCTATCTGTGGCAGCTTGCTGGTGACTTTAATGGTCCATTAAATTAAATGGCCTGATTCTTCTCTCTCCATGAAGTCTTGCAAAATGAGCTTTTGAGGAAACCAAGTAGCTACTCAACTTGCATATCAAAAGCTGCAGTCATGCAGTCGTTTAGCACAGATGGCTCTTCACTCCTTCATCAACATCAGTAGAGCTGGCTCAAGACCACAGGCAGAAGGTAGAGGGTTGGAGCCTACGAAGTTTAGCTGATCTGACCTAACAGCTCAGCCATTGGCTGCTGCTGAGAAAAGGTGTAGTACCCAAAGGACCAACTCCTGTCCTGACAACTAGAGGAGCAAGAAGCTCCACTTATTGAGGCACTCCCCTCTGATCCTCCCCTCTCCTCATGGCAATGTGCTTGGGTAGCATTCCTGCTTCCTCTCCTTTCCCAGAAAGGAGTCCCAAGATGAGAGGAGGCTGATGTGTGGGAAGTGCCATGGCTCCTCTCTTGGGCTAAATATATGTGAACAGAAGAAAAAAAGGTGGATGAAAGATTTCTGGCGTTTGTCTTCTCAATTCTCTACCTCACGTAATGGAGCCCTGCTTCCCTGGAGGTGGCTGAGTATCTGCCTGCCCATTGGAAGTGACGAATTAATACCTTGGTTTGGTTTGATTTGTTTGCATGTGCAGCTTGCAAGCTACCTTTTAAATTATCTTCACCTTCACTGATAAGTTCTTTCACTTTTACTTTTTGATTCTTTCCCCCATCCCACTAGGGTAAGTGAGGAGCTCTGAAGGGCTTTGTTGCCAGACGGGATTAAAGCATGAGAAACCTGAAAACCCACTTACCTCTGCCAGCCTTCCTTACTCATTTTTACCTTCTGAGACTCCTGAACACTTTTTCCAATCCTGCCTTTAAACACTGATCGCATTCAAATTTCTTCTGTTGTCACTCCAAAACTGAATTCTGCCATTGAGCCAGCCCTGATGTTTTCTTCACCTATATTAACTGTGTATATGCAGATTCTCAGGTGTTTGAAAGATTGTGGTATGTGAATTTATTAAAACGCTCTTCTGGCAATAATTTCTGCATGAGTAACAGACTCTGAATCCTCAAATACAAAACAATATTTTCCTAAATACAGCAATTATGAAGTGTTTACCAGTTGTCCTGGTTACAGGAGTAGAGTGCCAGTTTAGGACTATGTGGGTGTAACCACACTGTGTATTCTAGGCCCCTCTACTTCGTTTCTAATGAACTGCAGATAATGGGTCACTTGCAGGACCTGCCCTGTGCACACCAGACACCTCAGGCTACAGGCTGGGTGTTAAATTAGATAAGGAAAAAGAGGCAACCCTGCAAGGCAGGGTAGTGTTTCTTTTTCTTCACAGACGACTCAGCTGTGATAACTCCCTCTGGGGAAGCACCAGCACATTTACACCCATTCTGAGGGATAGTCTCTGCTGATGGGCCATCATGGACCCAATGACACCAGCAGAATGGGCAGCTGCACGGACTTAGACCATCAAAGACTTCCAAATATCCCATGACTCACAGTATTATATCAATCCACTGTGAAGCTCCCCACCCTGGGGGAAGATGCTGAGCACTCCTACCAAAACCTGAGCATATAAATCTGTGGATTTGGGAACTTGGGACAACACCAGCATCACTTGATGGATGCAGAGGAGGATCAGATCTTCCACAGGACCACTGCTTTTGACAAGACTGTGACCATCACTTCAACAGGATTGCAACCACCACTTGATAGGACTTTGACAAGCACTGACCGAAAGCACGTTCTACTCTGACTCTATGGGTTTAAGCCAGTTCTCTGTGTATCATTGCATTTTTTGTAATCTTTCTATTAAATTGTAACTCTGGCCTGAAATCTCTCTTCAGGTAAACGAATGGGGTTCATTTCTCCCGCCAGTTTACTTGCAAACCAGTACACCAGTTCTTCTCCAACTCTCTATACAACCACGCTCTGGTTCTCAAGCCACCTTTTTACTTACATCAATTACAATGTTTCTATACATTTGTGCTATGTCCTAATTAAGCATTTCATATGCTGAACAACAGAAATTATACAAAAACCTACACTTTAAAGCTTGAAGAGTTAACCTGTAACATGCACAATTCTTAACTGTGCCAAGCAGAAGTCAAGTTTGAGCTGAAAGTGTTTGAAAATATCCCCAAGTGATATTTCTCTCATCACATTTTCCAAGCAAATTTATCTTTCATTTCTGTTGTGGTTGCTGCTGCTCAGTTTTATTTATAAATCTTTGAAAATAGGAATTTATAATGAACACACAGTCAGTTTCTTAAATTAAAGCACTGAGGCACTAACAAGTAAGCACCACTATAATCAAGCTAATTAAAAGGCCACGTTAAGGATAGGAATCTGCATATGAAAAGGAACACAATTTTCCTGATGGTAGTTTTACTATCCTCTTATATTTGCATGCACCCTGTAGAGGCTCAACATCATTTGAAGCTAAGCTACTTAAAGAAAAATCAGGTTTTTACCCCTTAATCTCTTTAAACTAAAGCAATATTTCTAGTTTTGACCAACAGGTTCTGTGTTTTTCAAAGATCATTCTTTGAAGAATTGAAATACTTTAATTTATCCAGAGCAGCAGATGCACAGCACACTTGGGGACAAATGAGATGAGTGAGCTGTGTACTGAATTTTTAATGATGTTTCTCTGGCAGAGACTTCAGAAAGCACTTTTAAAGACTACAATCTAACTTGGTAATGAGCAGTTTTCTTCATTTCAAAACTATGTGGAAAGATTACTATGGGCTCCCATATTCAGAAGCAGGACGTTTTGGTGCTAGCATCTTTTTTTCATCGCCAGAAAGGTAAAGAAGTGGGACAGGAAAGACTAACAAACCAACATAAGTTGCACACAAATCCTCTTTCTGTACCAAATAGAAATCCTTTCTGTGACTAAGTTTAACTTAATAAATACCCTGTTTGGGTGACAACTAACTCTTTCAAGCCAAAAAGACTATTTAGGATACAAAACATTTCAAAGAGCTCTTAAGTACATGATGTGGACATTAATTCGGAGAGGACATTGAGGTCACTTGGAGCTTAGCTGTTAAGGCACATGAGACTCATACCTTAAGTAACATACATTTTAGCTGTATTTTTGCAATATATCTTACCGTTCCAGTGCTAAATAAACACTAAAACCTCAAGAAGTCATTTCATAATCTTCAGAAAGATTGCTGTGGACTTGCAAACTTAGCATATATAGTGTCTGTCAATCATCAGAGTCTCTCTTAACTTTTTCATAAAGATACAGTGGGGAAAAGAGAATATTTCAGTGTAACTTCCTGAACTACACTGCATCGTATAACATATAGCACTGGATGCTGAAAATAGTCAAGTAAATAGTTGTTGAAAAGTGTTTTGAAAGTATTCAAGTAAAATGAAAATACAATGCCCACACAATGTCCTAGAGTTGGTAATGGTCCTGTGACTCAGAGAGTGTATACTCTGTGGAGAACTGGTTAGTTAGCTGGGGTTTACTTTATCGCTTTTCTTTCACCACAGTCTGTTTTTTTGCTTTTTTGGTTGTCTTTAAAAAGAAATATGAACCAAAGTTTTTCTGGATGTTTACTACTTTTTATGTTGTGCAGACCTGCAAGTATTTCCAAACTCGTCATCTCACTGCTCAGTGAAAGACTTCAATGAGTAAGTCAACTCATCCTGTCAAATTCCTGCATCTCTTTTGTGGTTTAAGTTCCCTTTAGCTGATTTCCAGCAAAATCAGACTTAGAAAACCTTTTGTTGACAACAGTTAACCAATGAAGTTTATAATAATCTTCCAGTTATTCAATTGGATTAAAGTAATTTTTTCTATAACAGGGAATCTTTCTCAAATGGAAATAAATAATTTATCAGGAAAATACTATGCTGGCTTCCTGATGTGGGAAAGAAGAAAATTTTCATTTATGTTTCCCAGACAATGATTTCATATCCATCTGCATTATCCTTCAGTAACTAAAAGCTACCATAGAGCAAGTGTAACATCTTGTAAAGGAAAATGTGTGGTTTGGCCCTCACCTGTACAGGTGCATTGGGTTATTCCTTCAAAGGTGCAGGACTCTGCACTTGCCTTTGCACTGCACTTGATTCCTCTCTGCCCATCTCTCCAGACTGTTGAGGTCCTTCTGAAGGGCTGCACAGCCCTCTGGGGTATCAGCCACTGCTCCCAGCTCTGTGTCCTCAGCAAATAAGTTAAACAATACCGGGCCTAGTACTGAACCTTGAGGGACGCTGCTAGTGACAAGCCTCCAACTAGATCCTGTGCCACTGATTAGACCCTCTGGGATCTGCCATTTAGACAGCTGTCAATCCATTCCATTGGCCACTCACCTAGTTCACACTTCCTGAGGTTGTCTATGAGGATGTTGTGACACACAGTGTCCAAAGCCTTGCTGAAGTTGAGACAGACAATACCCACTGCTGTCCCCTCATCCATCCAGGCAGCTGTTTCATTGTAGAAGGCAATCAGGCTGGCCAAGAACCTGATTACATTCAGTGAACCCATGCTGACTACTCCTGGTCACCTTCTTGTCTTCCACGTGGACAGAGAGGGCCTCCAGAATGAGGTGCTCCATCACCTTCCCAGGGATCAAGACGACGCTGACTTGCCGTAGTTCCCTGAGTCCTATTTCTTGCCCATTTTGAAAACTGGTTGACATTTCCTTTCTTCCAGTCCTCAGCACCTCTCCTGATCTTCATGACCTTTCATAGGTGATCACAAGCAGCCTCAGTATGGTGTGCACCAGGTCTCTCAGCACTGTGGGCTCAGCACTCACTCATCCCATCAGGGCTCATGGACTTGTGGATGTTAGGTTTGCCTAGGTGTTCTCAGACCCAATATTCCTTTACCAAGGGAAAGTCTTCCTTTCAACATTTCTTCACCCTGGTCTCCTGGTTCAGGAGTCCCTGTGGCCTGTCTTGTCAGTGAAGAATGGTGCAAAGGCACCAGTTTGCCTTCTCTGCTTCCTCTCTTACCAGAGTCCCCTCTTCATTTACTAATGAGCCCACATTATCCTTGGTTTTCCTTTGGCTATCAATACATTTGAAAGAACCTTTCTTGCTGTCCTTTGCATCTTTGCCCAGATTTAATTCCAGATGGGTCTTGGCCTTCCTTGTCTTATTTCTACTTACTCTGACAATCTCTCAATATTCATTCCAAGTGGCCTGACCCTGGTTCCATCTTCTGTGTAATTCCTGCCTACACCTGAGTAATGATAGGTGTTCTATATTTGTTCATGTAGGTTCCTTACCCTTTTGCCAGATTTCTTGTTCTTCAGAATGCACTGCTACTGACATGCAATCACTTGAGCCTAAAGGAAGTGATCCTTGAATACCAACTAACTCTCTTGGACCCATCTTCTCTGCAGAGATGTTTCCATGGGATACTTTCAAAAAGATCCCTAAAGAGGCTAAAGTTAGCTCTCCTTAAGTCCATGGTTGCAATCTTGTTTGCTGCCCTACGTCCTCCTCATCCAATACTGAACTCCACAATCTCAGGGTCACTGCAACCAAGGCTGCCCCCAACTTCTACATTTCCAAGAAGGTCTTCCCTGTTTGTTAGTACAAGGACAATAAGAACACCATTCATTGTGGGATCCTCCACTGCCTGTGACAGGAAGTTGTCATCAATTCTTTCCATGAACCTCCTGGACTTTTTGTGCTTTGCTGTGTTGCTTCTCCAGTGGATGTCAGGGTATATAAAGACCCCCACAAGAACCAGGCCCTGTGACTGTGAGGCTGCTTCCAGCTGCCTGTTTAAGACTACATCCACCTCCTCCTCCTGAGCAGGTGTCCTGTAGCAAACACCCAGAGCAGTGCCACCCTTATCAGTCTATCCTTTGATCCTAACACATGAGCTCACAACTCACTGATCATCCTCACCAAGAGAGGATGTAATCCAAGTGTTGCCTCACAGAGAGGTCAACTCCATTGCAGTGCCTTGCTGGTCTCTTTCCTAAGCAGCATTTAGTCCTTCTTGACGGTATTCCAGTCATGTGAGCTATCCCACATGTCTCTGTAATGGCACTGAGATCAAGACCCAGTGACTGCACTGTAGCTCTTCCTGGCTGTTCCTCATGCTGCAAGTGTTGATTTACATTTGATTGTGTCAATATCCCAGTAGGATTGCAGAGGGGTGTCCCATAATCCTGTTGTGTTATGACTTTGCTGGTTCTTGATTGAGGTATTTCCTCTAAAGACTCCTTTTGCTACTAGGGTGCTCACTACAGTTCTCCCTTTCCCACACCTCATCTCTTTGAGCCTGACTATGTCCCTATCCTATTTCCAAGCTAGTTTAAAGGCCTCTTAACAAGCACTGCTAACTCCTCAGCTAAGATCCATTCTCTCCTCTGCAACAGGTTTGTTGTCAGCAGGTTCTGTGTTGTATAGACTGATCAAAAAACCCCATAGTACTGAGTACACTTCCTATGAATAAGTGGTGTGATACTACCAAGTAGCTATTACTATTAATGATTTTAAAAGGAATGTTATTATTGAGATTATGATGATGAGGATGATTGATGATTATGAAGATGATGATGATGTTACTGGGGATAGAATGTGAAAGGAAAATGGACTGAATATCTAATCCTTCATACGATATATTTGTAAGAAGATCAGGGTAAACTACACTACTTATATCATTAAGAAAGAAGTTATTTAGGTATGTATAAATAAAAGAAAAATACCCCAACCACTTATTTTAGAAGAACTGGGCTATTCTAAAAAAAAAATGTAGATTTCAATTAGGGAAATATTTTAGTACAAAATGTTTTGATTAAAATTTGGACTGGCTGCAGGTATCAATTATTCAAGAAACATAAGTCCAGTAATCCCTTTTGACAGTACATTAGTGTTGCTGGCATTAATGAACAGTGGGAAATGTTCATGCAAGTCCTGGTAAATATACTATAACCAGAGCTTCAAAGCTGTTTCCAGAAATGTGTGCCGCTCTTCCTCTCCTCACTCTATGGTATCTTTGAAGCAAATCCTATGACTAGACATGTATGCATCAGAAGGACCAAATTCTTCTGTCTTTACTCACATAAAGAATCATATTGAGCCATCACAGACTGCATGTAATTTTCAGATGTGCTGTGTGAACAATGATAGCAGTAAAAAATACCATGCTTGCAAATGAAACCATATAAAATCCGCATGATATAAATTCTTTTAAAGTATTTCAGAATTCCTTCCAGTGTTTGACAAGGCTTGTCAGCTATCATCCTGGATCAAATCTCTGTTTTGCAGAGAGAGACTAAGAATATCATAGTAGGGCAATTCTGGTTTAATGCTGAAATCCTTGTTTGTCTGTTCCTTTCAATCAAGCTATAAATATGAGGATGATACAGAGGCTGAGTTGGCCTTATACACCAACTCATTTTTTACCAACACAGAGTAGCCCAGTGCCCACATGGATTTCCTTACATCTGTCAGCAGCTTTTTAAATGATTGGTCATGGTCCTTCATGGTAACCCTCCCTCACAATGAGTGAATGAGACACAGGAAGAGCTGTCGAAAGGATTTTAGTAAAGATGTTTCCACTGTACAATATTTATAAACAAGCCACTACCTTTTCCTGTCAAATACTGAGGGTTAGATAAGGTGGAGCTGTCTGAGACATAACCCTCTCATGCTGAAGGTGATGTCAGCATGGCAAGGTAAGTCAGCAATGTTCCAGTTGTTTGCTGCTTGATCTTACTGTTCCTTCATGTCACCAAGTACTGTTGATCATAGGTTTTGCCCATGCTCAATGCATCATTGCATCCCTACTCTATTTTGTGTTTCCCACAGCTCATCAGTTTTATCTTCCATCTGTTCAGTGACCTGGGCTACAAAGCCTCAAACACTGCTGCAAAGTCCAGGCAGGGAGCTCAGTAAACATCTCCGTCCCTTGGGCACGTAAGAAAGCTCATTCATGCAGGAGCACAAGCTTCCTCCTGTGCTGGCTAGAGTGGATCTTTCCCCACAAATGTTCTCCACCTTTTATCGCTGCGTCTCCAGGCTTATGGGTTTGCTTGCTTTAGCACTCACACTCTTTTCATGCCTCATGTCCCACCATTCCTCCTCTTGCTGCAGAATGACAGACTGTCTGCAAAAGTTATCTCAAAGGGCTCTTTTCTATAGCTTACTAAAGGAAAAGTGTTGCACAGTTTGGCATGCAATGCCACACCAGCAATCTGGAAGCCTGATGTTAAAAGAGACAGTTTTTGCAAAATGGTCTGGTCAGCAGTCTAGTAGACTAAAGCATCAAAGTGTGATGATTATTCTATAAAAATGCAGCAATGCTATCAAAATGAGTGGAATTAATCTGTACTTTTGTCTTTATGAGATATATGGATTGAAAAATTGGTATACATATTTCCTGAACCTTTTTATAAAGCACTGACTAGCCAGAACAGAGAAGACTTTATCAAGGAATTACTATTTTTCCTCCAGTGATTTGGAAGTGATGATTATATTATGTGGGTTCTATGAAGAGTTTCAGTTTTATATTCACCCCAAATGCCTAAACCTACTTTTGTCACTGATATCCTGATGATAACAAGAAGAAAACATTTTTTTTACTCTTCCTAAGGTCCTTGTTTTGGGGTGGAGAAAAGGAGAGAGACAGCACATGGAGGCAGTGACTGCTATAGGAAATGTATTTTTAGGTACCAAGATATAGCCATATAGTTCTTTGAAATGGTGTGGTGGTAGGATGTGTTGAGCATGAGAAAACTAAGGCCAGATGATGCTGAGTCCCCATGCACACGCAGTTTGTATGCCTTTTAATCCAGTTCTGCCTTTCCCAGTAGGGCAAAATCTGCTGGCTTCCAGTTGGGTAACTAACAGCTACAATTATCTTGGCAAGAAGCAAAGGGCTCTAAGAGATATTCCTTTGTTCTTCCTCATGGCACTCATGCTGCTCAGACCTGTGAGAGCTCTGGGGAGCATATTATGAAAAATCCTTCACAGATTATTCATCAGTGCCCAGCTTACCTTCTACAGTAATCTTACTTAGAAAGAACCCTTAAATGTAAGCTTCTATAATATTTTTAATGAAGAACTGTTTGGCTGTCAAACATAGTTGAAAATAGGAAACACTTGCAAGAGCTGAAGAGTGCTGGGTCTATGCAGCTGTTGGTCTACAGAGACAGTGTTATTCACAGTGCTCTTCCCTGAAAAGATGCCTTACAGGGTTCATGGAAAGGTGACTCCTTTCATCAGATTTGAGGAGCCTTTGACATTTGTGAAATTGGTGCTTCCCTTTTTCAGCTTTATTTCACTTTCCTCAGTTTTTGTGCCTTAGAAAATCTTCTGGTTTTCCTATGTGCACTGTATGGACACCATTCAGATTTTTTAAAAAGGAATGCTCTCCACGTGAGAGAAAATTCCTATACTTAGTAGAAAGTTCACCCCAAAATTTAGAAAGTAAATAAAAAATGTAGATGCAGAGCAGCAATTCAGGGAGGTGCCAAAAATTCAAGAATGACTTTTCAGAAGAATATGAGTAGTTTGTTTTTGTTTATGCTGGGAATCTAGAATTTATATAAAAAATAAGATACATCTCATGTTGTGACAGATTCTATCCTCACTAAAGTTAAAAATGACATTTTTTTCATTCTTTAATCTCTATAAAAACTAACTGTGGAATGACATGGTGATAATGGAGGTCTTTTGGAGAAATTCCAGCAGGAGTGGGACTTTTCTGGAAACCAGAACAAAAGAAGCAGAGGGCCATTCAGTCTTCCTTTCTCCCTTCCTCCTTCCCTTCCTCCCATCACACAGTCCCATGTAAAATGGGCAGGACAGCTGGCTGGTGGCTACAAGAAGTGCTAAGTTTGAAAGTGACATCTGGAACATCAGATGCAAAGGTGAAATGGAAGATAGAAATTATTGCAAAATGCATCACTTCTGTTTTCTTGGAAAATAAGTTTTCAGCCAACATATTTTCAGATTTTTGGTTTTTAGTTGCACATTCTGATCAGGTGTCTTAAATAGGAAATTAATTAGTCGGTGTTTAGGAAATATCCAAACAAAACCAGTGAAGTATGTCTGCATACTGATGAGACAGTACCTTAAATCTTTGTAGTCAGAGGCAGGATTTAGAAAAGCAATGACAAGAATTTCCAGATGAAAGTCTGCCAGGCAGTTGGCCTGGGAGAAGAAGTGTCCAAAGGGAATAATGTAATCTTGTATTTGACTGAGGAAGCACCTGATTCAAAATCCATGAGGAAACATCACTAGCATAGCTTTGTGAAAGACAGAACAGCAGTCTGGCAGTGGTAATTAAGTTCTGTACCTCTACTTAAGGAAAGATTGGAAAAACCACAATCAGGAAAAGATGCTTCCAAATTATGTTGATCAGATCAAAATCAGAACGTAGGAAAGTCTATGACAATACTGGAGAAAATATCAATTCTTAGGGGATTTTTCAGATTATATCAAAAGTATTGCTGCTTGTTCTGCATTTGCCATGGATCAAAGAGAGCTGGACTATGCTTCCTCATTAATGTCACAACATGATCCTACAGGGATCCCCAAAAAAATGCACCAAAACAAGTTCTGGTCCTCACTAGCGTAAATGCTAGGGAAAATTGAGAATATTTCGCATAGCAGGCAGTGTAATGCTTTCTGGTCAGGAAACACATTCAGTCATCTTTAAAGAGCATTAAAGAAATATTGATGTTGTTTTGAATTTTTTAAAACCAAATATTCTAGGGACTTAGTGTTGAAGGTTTGAAAGGTAAGCAAGTAGCATTAGTGCTGCATGTCAATTTGGACTGGAAAAAAAGACAACAGCTAGAAATTAAATTATACTCACAAAATCAGGCCAAAATAGTCTTATAAAACTGAATCTGGGTGAAGCCCAAGGGTTTCCATGAGCATTTCTCTAAGTCTGTGCACAACATGTGAGGAATAATATTAGTTCTGTAAAGCCCTTAGTTGCAATGCCTAATTCTAAAAATTATGTAGTACTCTATCCCACACAAATATAGCTCAAAAAATTGAAGTCAAAGATTTTTTTTTTAATATACATACAGATCATACATTCACTTAGCAGTTCTGTGTGCAGTACTAGGTTTTGGGGTGAGAATTACTGTAACCAAGGGGCTGACCTGCCCCTGAATAGATTCTTTTCATCTTTTGATTTTTGAAACACCATCCTGTCTTCTGAGCTTTTCTCCCATGAGTATAATGCAAACAAAAATAGGACTAGGTATAACAGAGGATACCAGAAACTAGTTAGAAAATTGGTGCCTTCCCTAGTAAATCACACCAACACATTTGTCACTATTTTAAGCCTTTCTCAACAGCTGATCACTGTGACCAATAATTCTCAACACTATCCAGTTCCTGGAGCACTTTATCACCATTAGGCAGAATCACGTGATGTAATTTGAAACAGTGAAGCTTGATTGCAAATCAGTGCTGGATGTTAAGTTTGGGGTTTTTTGTTGCTTCTCAGAGCACTACAGGAGACAAGAGGAATGATTTATATTACCAGCTTAAACATTTATGAAAATTTGATAAAAGTAACACAAGACTGACTAGATAGACACAAATGAGACTAATAGCACTGTATATCTAATCCCAGATTTCATGCTGCCACAAGAACTAGTTCATTAGAAAGTATTTCTGCATCCTTGGTGTACTTTTTATGACAACAGGGGTTTTTATTCAAGTGAGTGAGCACAGAGGGGAGCACTTGCAGAACTTCTTTTTTGTTCTGATTACTTATTTTGTCAATTTAATTCCTACTGAAAAGCTAATGCAAGCCTGGTGGAAGCATTCACAGACTGGGATTGTCTCATGCTCTGTACAAAGACAAAACTCCAAGTAGTTCATTACTTTAAAAATCCTTGCTTGTGTTCAGCAACTGCCTTGAATATATTGGGTTTCACTGAAAAACACAGAGGCAGTCTGGTTTGGTTTTTTTTTTTTTCTATTTACTTCTACATCTAACTGAATTTAAACAGAAGAGAAATAACCAAGACATAGTTAAAGCCCAGGTATGGATAACATGGAATAATGTCTTCATACCCTATGAAACATACGGTAGTGTGACAGCTAAGAGCTCAGCCTTAATGCTACTTCATGCTAGTTCCTGCTATGTTACTTGCTTTGGTTATTTTACTTTGGACCACATTTTGTGTAAGAGACAGAATAAACTAGCCTACAGTTTATGCTTACAAAGGACTTCCAGACCTATAATGAAAACTACTATATAAATTCTATGTGTTCTTCTGGCTTGGTTTGATAAGTTTTGGTGACTCACTATCTAGTCAAAAGCTCAGTGTATCTGTAATGCAATGATTGGCAGAGCATCACAAGGGATACTTATAATAGGAAAAAGTCACCATCTTAACAAATAGCCTCTTATCTTCTTTCCACTGAAGTATGTGGGAGTTTTGCCAGTAATTTAAGAGGAAATGTGTCCATTCACATAATATGCTTCGAAAATTGCACCCAGAGGAATAGACAAGAATGATCTAAATACAGAAGGAAGGGCTGTTTGAACAGCATTTGGTGCTGTGGCAGCATCAACACTGGAAACTTGTTTTGTTATTTCACTACTAAAGAAATATAATCGCTTAGACTTAACGTCACAGTCATACTCATTTCCATGTGTACTAACATAATCTTATCAAATGTTTCTGCCAGGAGCCCTCACAGAAATATGCAGCATAGATTGCTTGAAATAGTTTGAATGAGCTATTATTTTCCAATATCTGAGCTATATTGTAGAACTAGTTCCCAGAGTTCTACTCACTTGCCTTCAATAAAGCCAGACTCAAACTTTGTCCAGCAATTACTTAGTGGGATTCTGGATAAGTAAACTATGCCCTTGTATCTCAGAGGGTACTTCTGCAGGTTCAACCCCCATTTCTTTTTCCTGACAATACACACAGGCCATCTCTGTTGGAAAGGAGAGGTAAGGCAGCTGAAATTTGATTTAATTAATGTAGCAAAAGCCTTCCAAGGACACCCCTTTTCTGTGTGGATGGCCTTGGCAAATCCTTGTAACAAAAGTCACCTGACACACATTCACTGCAAAGCAAAAATGGTGCAGAGAGTCTGAATCAGTTTACACTTCTAGTTTATCATCATCTACAGTTACAGCAGCACTAACTTTCCCCTGTGAGCAGGATAGAAAGAGGTGTTATTATCAAAGGGATGCTCAAGACATGTGGACATTTCAATTTCAAGATGTTAACAAAAGTACCAAGATGCTTTCTAAAAAGAAACAGAGATCATAAAACTATATACTCCCACTCTTCTACTCTATAAAGACCAGGATGAACAAAGGCCCAGGAACAAAGGGAAGACTGACCCTTCATGCAGGCAAAATGCAAACCACTGGTCCTAAACCCACCAGTGCTTTAATGCCCTCAAGATCTCCCTATGCATTATTTTCATTTTTGACCAGTAATAAATATGCTTCCTCTTCTAAGAAAGCTGTAGAAAATAGAAAGTATTTAGCAAGTCGTCTTGCACAACCAAGACAGTAAAAACAGTAAAGGAAACTTAATTTTGTCATCAATCAGAAGGGCACAAGTGTTACAGAGGAAAGTCTGTATTGTGTTTAAGGTGTGTCAAAGCTTCGCAGAGTTCAGAATGTGAATTTAGTCTGGGTTTGTAATTGTATCAACACAGGATTTGGATTTCTAACCTCCTTACTGGTAAAGGACATCAGAGGTGAAACACATCAGAGATGTCACTTCTCTTACAGATGCCTTCATAGTAATTTGATCTGAATTGTTTAAACACTCTTAATTCTCCAATTTTTTCCATGCGGAGCACTTAGTTTGCAACCATGGAGAGCTAGGGTGCAGCAATGACACCACACTTTTCCTGGGAGCAAAGCCAGTTCAGGCACCAGGGAGATGATTAGCTGAGGCAAACAGCAACATTCAGCCAGCCCAAAAATATGTGAACCTGCATTTGCCTGAGTGATTCTGCACAGACATTTTCAGCTCTTGGCCATGCTCCCTTGTTCCAAGGGCTCTTGTGGTGTCTAACTGCATTGTGATTATCTCTGGTGCACTCCTGATCTCATTTGTCTTGCTCAAAGCACAGCACTGTTTAACTTAAGCTGGCTTTGCAAACACAACTCACGGTCAACACAGAAATGTCTATGCCCAAAGAAATAAACCCTGCTGGATATTAGCAGACTCTCTGGGCATCTGTGCCGCGGTAGTTGCCATAAGAAGGAACAGATCCAAAGACACCCTATAATTTCCTGATTTTCATATTTTCCAAAGCATTCCAGCCCCACATTTTCCATGGAGCAGAGATCTGAACTGAACTAATTAATTCATCATTACAACATATTCAAATTTATTTTGAAAAGCTCAGTGGTTAAAGGCCATAGATTGGAATTTAGCAATCCAGCTGCCCAGGGATGGGTGACTGGCATGATCTAGGCCCAGTTCCAAGGGAACTGTAGAGACAGCTAAAAGCAACAGGAATAAAAGCAAGCCTCAACTTTTTCCTTTGTCTTTGCATACAGGATAAAAAATAGAATGCAAATTACAGCATTCAAAAATAAAGATAGTCTAAATTTACCATTGTAGCCCATAATTTTGTGAATTCCAGTTTGAATTCTCAAACTGAAATATGATAATTTGTCTTTGAATGGTTTTTCACCTGTCATCTAGTTGAAAGCATGGATTATAAATGAGCAGACTATTTTCTGTCTTTGATTTAAAGAATGAGACTGAGAAATTCTGTCCATTTCAATGGTGGAAATAAATACAATCATAAATTCAATCTTTCAGAAGCAAACATAGTCATATACTTCTACGTAAAAACCTTTTTGGTTCACAAGGGCAGTCTTAGCTCAAGAAAAATAATGCCACCTGACCATGTGTGAGAGAATGGACTGGCTAATGACTCAATCAGCCAGTTAACCATTAAGAGAGAAGGATGATGAGAGGCAACTCATAGGATCTGGGATAGTGCTTTTTAACAATGCCAATACCAATGTCCTCTCTTTACGTAAGGCTCAGGTGTGAAAACTCCCCTCCAGTTAAGTATAGGGATATTCACACATGGCCAGAAGGTAATTACCCCTTCTGATGGGCCATAATTGACTTAACTGTCCTGACCTGAGAGGCAGCTATGACATCTTGGGAGATGTCCTGGACCTTCAGAGACTCCTGAAGTGTCCTGTGATCTACAGAATTACATCATTCAGTGTAAAACTCCCCAGCACAGGAGATACTTGGGCCTTCCCACCTGAACCTGAGTACTTGTAACCCATGGAACTCTGGTGCTTTATGGGCTTCCCCATCCCTGATGGATCAAGACAGTGACTACCACTTCAACCAACAGACACTGGAATTGCAATGATGAAGTCTTGTCACAGGATCCAATGGGTGGTGACTACACCTTTCTACTCTTATTCCTTCTCTTTCTTTTCTATTTCTTTCTCTCTCTCTACATCACATTTACTGTAAATAGTAATCTGTACTAATGACCTCAGCATATGGTCTTGTTTGCACCTTAATTCAGGCAGAGGCATCTCTCTAGTAACTTTAATAATTGAATTTTAACACCATGATTTGGAAGCAGGGAGAGGTAGGCCAAACAGTGCCACCTCCTGTAAACTGATATTTTCAGTAACAAGGTCTGCTTTTGCAAATTTTTTTATCAGAAGAAATACTGGGGAAGGAAAGCTTTCAGTTAAACCATAACAACTTCAGTTTTGGCAATTTTCTTTCAGCTTACAAGAGACTTCCTTTCTTTTATGGTTTTGGGATCAAAATTTTTACATGCGCACTTTAAGGCACAGCATCACCATGGAGCAACATTATGTAGGGTGTGGGAAAATATGCAAACTAGATTCCTTCATTTTTCTGTCCCTGGGTGGTTGGTGCATTGATGCACAAATTTTAACGCCATGTGCCTTGGATGGCAAAGCAAATAATAACCTTGGTGCAGCTGGTCACCACTAGCCATTACCAAAAAAGTCTTTCACCTCTTGTTTCTGTGAAAGATGAATGAAAGACCCAGGTAATGCTTTTTTGAACCACAACTTGCATTACCAACTTTTTAGCTGGGAAAAGAAGTAAATGATGTTTTAGCTTAAAGACACTGGTTTGGAACTGCTCTAATCAGTGCTCTAGCCAGAGGTCTATGAGTGAAAGCCACAAATAGCTTGCCATATTAACATAATAGGGTAATAAGTGTCCAACATCCAGCTCAACCCTTGACTTCTCTAGGAAATCAAGGTACAAAAAGCCTAGAGCACACATTTAAAGAAGCTAAACTGTGCAGCTTGCTGATAACCACAGTAAAAATTCAGAAAATTATTTATCCACACAGGAAGACTGAAGGAAAATTCAAGCTCTAGGCAATCATCTGAGTGTTATGGTTATGTCAGAAAAGAGTGTCCATCAGACCACTGGTGTATTCATACCAGTTTTATACAAACAGAAACAAAATATATTGAATTTAACTAGATGTGTATGGTGACTAGAAATGTAGTTTTGAAACCTTTCTTTTCCTACTTTAAGTTCTGGTGTCAAATAGTATAAGCCAGCTTAGACCCAAAGAAAGGCCAGCATTCACAGTTATAAAAAATACTGCCAATTCCCAACATTTCTAGTGCTTAATGGAAGGTAAAGAACTCATCATTCAAACATCTTACTGACCAGTGACTGGATTTGGTGGTTAAAGTAGATATCTTGTTGCTAGCATAACATACATACTACAGCCACAAGTTTGTCACCCCACACATACAGGCATTCACAAAAATATCTACTTTGTGAGTGAATCAAATGGAATTGGATTATCATATGAAATGAAATCATTACTCTCCAGAGCATGGGCCAATTACAGAATTCATTAATTGTTCTCAAATTAAGAAACAAGTGATTTCTTGGCATTCTATGCAGCATTTGACAACTGTTCAACGACAATTAAATACAAAGAGTAGCTGAATGTCTGGTGCAGCAGACATGGATATAATGTTGAGCGACTTAACTCAATCCTCTTGATCTTCCTACATCATTCTAGAAAGCAAAGGGTAATGACTGTTCTGTTCTGTTCCTACGCATGGTTGTGTCTTCTGGATGTATGCAGAGCTGCTTCAACTCAGCAACTGTGCACCTTTCACCTGCATAAATCTTGGTATTCACAAAAGAGGTGGAGACTCACCTCAGGTTTGAGAGGCAGCCCACTCGATCAAGTTACAGCACTTGTGGATATAATGACAACAGAGAGCACAATAGCAAAGAGGAAGCAGACCCATTTGAAAGGCAATGAGAGATCCCAGTCATCCTTTTAAGCAACAAGCGCACGGATTACTCCAGAGGCTTCTGTTTTGGGGTCCACTGAGGTCAATACAAACAAAAGGAGGATTTTCATAAGCCGTAAAAGTTTCTGCCGCAAGGAAAAAAAAAATTTGGTTGCCATCTTATACAATGTAGCACTTTTCCATATCCACAGTAACACAGTATGAGCTGGTTTTTCTATATCCACAGTAACAGTATGAGCTGGTTGTTTCTACAAGCATGGAAACGAAAGCAGTGAATTTTTGCTCTACAAAAGAAACACCAAGTATCTGGAATATGTGATAAATGAAACATCTTCTGGCTCTGCAGGACATCTTGAAACCCTAGTGTTATGGAATGGTCTTCTATCATACACCAGAGTAAACCAGAAATTGGAGCCTTTTAATAGTTCCCCAGACAGGAGAGCTTGCTGCCTTACACTGTTTCATTAACTCTTTCCTCTCCATGCCAAGAAGCAGGTTAGGAGTCCCTGGCTTTCTGCCTGATTAAGGTGACTTTTGCAGTTTTTTTACTGGTAACCCCATCAGAAGCTCTTCATAATCTTCAATGATACAAGACATAGGGGTGCTGGAGAATGTCCAGAAAAGAGCAAAGAAGGTAGTGAAGGGTCTAAAGAGTGAGTCATGGGCAGCAGCTCAGGGTGCTGGGCTTGCCTAGACTGGAGAAAGGAGACACAGGGGAGACCTTATCATTCTCTACAACTGCTGAAAGAAAGTTGCAGAACTCATGTGAGGTTTGTTTCTTCTCCAGGTAACAAGCAACAGGACAAGAGGAAATAGCCTCCAGTTGTGCCAGGGGAAACTTAGATTGAATATAAGGAAAAACTTTTTCACTGAAAGGGTGTCAAGCATTGTAACAGGTTGCCCAGGGAAGTGCTATAGTCAACATTCCTGGAGTTATTTAAAAGATACGTAGACATGGAAGCCAGGGATATGGCTCAGTAGTGGAATTGGCAGTATTAGATTTACAGTGTTACTCAATGATCTTAGGGGTTTTTCCAACCTAAATGATTCCATGATTCAGGTATTTTTAACTTCTAAATTTTTTCTTTCACACAGTTAAAGACTACACATTTTGCTTATGAGACATGGAAAGCATCCTGTGTTTTGTCACTCTAGTTATTCTTGTATACATTTGTTGTGTAATCCCTCCTATTTAGTGTGTGTATTCATGTATGATTACTAAAGCATGTTCATAAATGATTCTTGATAAATTGCAAGGTGACTCTTAACTGGAAAGCATGGTAGGATATTTAACTTTCAACACAGCTTAACATTTTCTGGTATATCTTCATCCTACTGAATCACAGGAAGAAAAAGAGATTTGCATTAATTTATAAATTCAGCTTAAGAAACTAGATTTAAGAATGGTCATCATAAAGCCTTTTCAGAAAGGGTCCTATCAGCAATATTTTTAAATAGAGTAGTGCACTGTGCAGCATTTATAAATCAATAAATACCAAGGGATCTGTAAAGGACTTTACTGTCTTCCCCTGAGGAGAGATAACTAACATTCCTGTTATTTGTTTTGAGTAAGACTTCAGAGCAAGAAGCAAACAGACAGGTGGTGGAAGCAGGTATCCTGGGAAGAGTATATGGATGCTACCAAGTTCTGTAGGGATGGGATCAGGAAGTCCAAGGTGTGGCTGCAGATGAAGTTGGCAAGGAACACAAAGAATACGAAGGCAAGATTCATCCCACACTACTGAGGGAATTGGTTGATGTAGATACCAAGCCATCCTCCATGATATTTGAAAAGACACGACAGTCAGAAGTCCCTGATACTGAGAAAAGCGGAAACATGCGACCACTTTACAAAAGGATGAAAGGATGACCTTGGAAACAACTAACCTGTCAGCCTCAGCTCTGTGCCTGGGAAGATGATGGAAGAGATCCTTCTATAAGCTGTGCTAAAGCACATGGAGAATAGGGATGTGGCTTGAGACACCCAGCACGGCTTCACTAAGGGTAACTCCTGCCTGACCAATCTAGTGGGCTTCTGAAGTGCAGAAACTCCATGAGTGGACAAAGGAAGGCTGACTGAAAACTACATGTAAGGAAGAGAGTTTTTATGATGAGTGTGGTGAAACACTGGAACAGATTGCCCAGAAAGGTGTTTGTAGTCCAGCCTTGAAAACACTCAAGGTGAGGACAGGACTGAGAAACCTGTCCCTGCACATTTCATGATAGTTGAGGCAGACGATCTTTAAAAATCCCTTCCAACCCAAAACCATTCTACAATTCTACAGTTCTGACTCTATGATTCTATCCACCGATGCGGAAAAATGTCATAGAAGAGGTGACAGAGCATGTGACGGACAGTGTCTAATTACATTCACCCTCATATGCAAAATGATTAACATATGTTGGATACTCCAGGGATTATTACCAATCAGCCTTCATAATGAGAAACCTGAAGATGACAAGAGTAATTAAAATTCAGGTTACAAAAGTAAAACAATATAAATTCGACAAAAATTACTCTTAAGGTTATATCACCCTATATCCATAGCTTTAAAGACACTAAGGCATTTCAACTTCTTAAATACATATGAATATTTATTGTCTAAAACAAAAGGAACAACCTTGACTTGTTCCCCTTTATTCTTTATGGTGTTTATGAATATGCTTTCAAAGAATGAAGGTGAGGGACAGTGATTTAATTTCATAGATGAATAATGCTAGGTTACATGTTTTATATTTTAAGATAGTTTTGAATTATATGATATGCCATTACCATGTCTTGTTCACCCTTCATCTACCATGGAAATCAGTTAACAAATAGGATAAGATTTTACGTAGCTTTTTCTAACTGTGGACCAAATTGTTATCATTGTTATAGTGGTGTAAATCTACATTGGATGACCCTCATTTAATTCAACTGTATTATTTCAGAATTGCACCAACTTAATTAAAATAAAATTGTTACTGCACAAAGAAATGGTTTGACAGGTTTTCCAGCAAGACAAAATCTATAGTAAAAGAAGCAGGGTTTATATAAAGCAAATTGAACGTGGTCTGTAGATGAGATGGCTACACTAAGAGAGCAGGACTGCAAAATTAATTTATGGGCTGGATTTTCCAGCACAGTATAACTGTTGTAAACACACTGCCATTCTTCCTCAAAAGGCAGCCCTGACAACATCATGCCAAGGTCAAGGGCATCTCAGGGGCAGGATGCCAGACAAGCACTCTCCCATGGCAGCACAGCAGACAAAAAGGATTGCCAAAACAAGAGAGAATATCTCTGCCCCAGTTCCCTATAAAGTACATATGTTCAGCCATTTGAGGATTATATCTACCTTCAGGCTTCCCTAACTCAGTGTAGAGAAAGCTGCTGTGAATCGAACTGCAGCAGGGCTAAGCAAATGAAGTGGGATTGTTTGCATTGTATGAAGTTGTTTCCTGCTCCTTTAAAAGACTCATCTCTCCTAGGATCTCCTATATTTTTTTCATGATTTGTAGAAGGAACACAATGGAAACAACTGCTTGCTTGCTTGCTTGTTGCTTGCTTTCTTCTTTTTTTTTTCTCCCCCCAATATATTCCCAGAAATGTACCCTCCTCTGTTTAACACAGCTTGAAGAAATGGGGAATAGGTCCCATGGAAATAATTGCAGGAGGTACTGCAGTTAAAGGTTTTATTGTTAGTCATATAATAACAGGGGGCAAAATAAGGAATGTAGTTCTGACATGAAAACGTATTTTCTCTGAACAATGTTGTAGGGGTCTAATTTAAATTTTAAGAGCAGCTTTTGGTTTTAATTCAGATATGATTTTTTCCTTTTGCTGACAGTCTATGTCAATGACCGAATTACCTTTCCATCCTTCTTGGTCCCAGTGTCATTCATGCTTTTCAAACTCTTCTGCCTTTAATACCAACTCTAATGAACTGGATTGGAGCATAATAAATGGGTCCACCAGGGACTAAATAGCAAGAAGGTGACATTTTCAGAGAGAAAACACATTTTTGAGAGTGCACATCTCTTTTAGTCAGGTAGCTGCTCCCTTCCAAGCTCTTTGCTTTCTGTAGCATATAGACATCCAGACCACAGCAGTTCCTCCTAGCTCAGTAATGTCTCTGGAGCCACGCAAAGGAAAGCCAGAACTACTGGTGACTCACAGCTAAATTGGAACTACCAGGTAAGGGGGCACTTTTCTGAGGACTGGAGCTAGGACACCCATCACTTTCTGTGATTCACTTGTTTCCTGAAACAGTGAGTAGCTGTGCCTAAACATGGTATAAACTGCTTTAAGGTATTAGGTAACAAGAGAGTCTCAAATCTGAGTTCTTTCTGACATAAACCACTAATGCTACAGCAAATGTATTTGGTCCAACACTTTTGCTGTGTGCTTAATTTTCAGTATTACCAGTCATTCAGAATAAACATTATTATAGATGTTCCTGTTTCTGTCTGATTAAAGACTTTAAATAGAATTTTCATTGTCTGAGAAATCAATGCAGTTGAAACTCTGAAAGGCATAGTTCATGCTTAATAAATCTATTAATTGTGATTGGCAAGTGAGACAGTGTTTTAATCTTCCTGATATCCATCCAAGATTTTTATGGCACTCAATTTTTGGTTAATGCAATCAGGAACTTTTAAACAGTTGGTTAGCAAAAGCATTTATGATATTTGAACTAGTAATTGAATACTGAAGAAGGAGTTGAAGAGAGATAAGGCAATTTGAAGAACAATTTAAAAGTCTGTTGCAGTATATTCACATATTATACTTGTGGATAAACAAGGAATTATCCCTAGCAATAATGTAGGGTTTGACATTTATAAAAGATTCTGAATGAGATTCCAGAAACATCTCTTTTTCTCTCAATTAACTAGAGGCAATGTAACTTCTTGCATTACATACCATAGAAAATTCAGTGGTTAATAAAGACTTCATATTTTAATTAATTTGAACAGGAAGTTTTTAAAAATATAAAGGCCTGATCTGGCTTGCCTGAGCACTGAATGCACACATCTACTCAATATTGTGAGAGGTTATGGTATTAGTTAATTCAGTAATTCCACATGGCAGCCAGCAGTTTCATTTTTATCCATGAACATGAATACACTGCTGTAAGACTGCCTTATGAATAAGCCTTTTTAACAAACAGGAACTAAATTTGTGAACAATCACTAGATAGACCTCCTTTTCTTTAAGAAATGCAAATTTTACTGTTATCAGAGAAAATGTTTTGTTAAGAAGGGCTTCTGAAAATTCAATGCTCCCTTATTATTAATTTATGTAATCATTTCAGGTCTGGTCTTTGACTAATGCAATTGATTCTGCTTGTTCTGTCCATGTAGAATTTCTCTCTTGGTAGACTTGACACTGACACCCTTAGCATGGTTGTGGAAAGTCCAGTGCAGAAAATTCAATTTCCAGATCCTTCAAGACTCTGAAATGGCATAGCAACACTTAATTTACAGAGAATGTGTCGGGGACAGGATACCCGTATCAGTGCTCCAATCCCAACATTCCCAAGTACAGTCAAAGGTCTTCCAGAAACTGTCCTTACTGAGAATGACCCACAGACACATCTCTGTAGTGCTCTCCAGGAATACATGTTAATTCCCACTGTGTCCCAGGCACCTTCCCTTTCCAGAGTCTTGTACACAAATCCCTTCCTGCCTTGCCATGCTTTTATTTGCTTGTGCCTTTGGTGTACCTATTTCTCTTTTAATCAGCTTCAATCAAAGCTGTCCCTCAAACTGTGACAACATGAGAATGTGATTCAGAACACAGGGATGATGCTCTGAAACCCCTATCAACACTGCCTGTGCTCTACCTGTACTATGAACACTTAGGACTGACTATTTCCCAGATTTCAGCCACATGTTTTTTGCTGGAATGCTTTCTCTGAGCAAGCTATGTCTTCTTTGACCGGAAATGTGCTGCAAAATAGAAGAACAAAATCAGAAATGGTGACAACTGCCTTCAAGCCCGGGCAACCAAGCAGCACTGAAGAATTCACTATGAACATGTAAAATAGTTAATGCTGCTGTAAAAACTTCTGGTAACTTAAGAAGGGCTTGAGACAGGCTTCACATAGATATTGGAAGTGTTGCTCAACATAAGAAATGATAGCCAAGGCTTGTAACTTTATAAAATCTAAGATATTTCTTTTCCTACAAAATCATCTGATTTTCAGACACTTGAAGAATCATATGAACCCAATTTCTAGCTGTGCATTGTTCATTCTATTAATTGATTAGACAACATCCTTCAGTTTAAGCTGGTTAAGAATGAAATTACTTTTTTTTTTTCCTAAACAACAGCCCATTTTGGGAATGCTGCATCTGTAAAGTCATTAACACAGTAACAAATGTATAACATGGGTGAGCCAAGACAGCCATTACCTTTCTTCCAAGTTCCTCTCCCTGAAATAGACATAAATAACATGGGTTTGTTTCTTCCACCAATAGAGCAATGCTAAACAACACAGCAGACCTCAGTCATCACCTAAAGAGATATCCATTTTCCAATGTGACATCTTAAGCCCTAATCACATATGCATTTAGATACCAAAAAATCTGAGGCATGCACTAAGCTTTGGAAATTACAAACAGAACTAGTCTCACCTAGTTCACCAGTTGAACTGGTTGCCTAGTTCACCAGTTCTGATGATACCTAAAACCTGAGGCACACATCTATATCGTCAGACACTTAGTGACCTGGAAAAAGCATATGTGGCATCCACATCAAGTACCAGACTAGGGGGAAATGACCGGAGACAAAACTGGAGAAAACTGGGAAGCCATATTCACATTCTAAGAGAAGCTAAAACAGTTTGGAGATTGCTAGTTCCCAGATGGAATGCAGTTGGCATGCACAGTATCTGTTCCATGATAGTTCCTCACACAACACAGCCTGCAACCTTAAGCACCTGCTAAGGGGGATGAAACAGAGGGTGAAGCAAAGACACCATGGCCAGGCACTGTTGAAATCCATGAAGGAATCAATGGCACCATGCAGCTGATAAACCGCACAGCACCTGTCAGCCAGGAGGGATGGGAGATTCTTACTGCTGAACCAGCAACTGTAGCAAAATACCTTCCCTTGGATAAATTTGCTTCATTATAATTTCGTTGTAATGCTAATGCACCTATATCCTAAAATTACCTCCAAGGTATGATTGCACCTCTCTGAACATATGTTCTATATTTTATTGACTGTGTCTTCAAGACCAAAACAAGAGAATTTTACACCAATCAGTAACAAAAGGATGTATGCCTAGAGTCTCTCAAGCTCCAACTAAATAAAAATAAATAGTATAAAAGTCCATTAATAACAGAGAGGAATTCTGGGAATAGTTGACTGACTGAATCTGTCTTCTCCCACATAGGGATACCTATGAGGTAAGAACCTTAGTCTGTGTGAGCTAAATTATTATCTCGAGCTATATATAATTGATTATTGCATCTTATCTGTATTTTGCCTGAAATTATTTTTTGTAGTCAGTAAACTATCACTGGTAATCTTTGAACTTTAACCTGTCAAAATTTTGTATTAACATTGTCTTTATTTAAAAAGTGTGTTATTTCCTAAACTGCTTGGTATGAGTCCTTCAAGGGCACTAATAGTTGCTGGAAGCAGGTAACATACTCAATTGAGAGTGGGGAAATGCTAGAGGGAGTCTCTTTCTAAATTGCAATAAGGATTCACCTCCAATACTGTGTTGGCACGAGTCCCTGAACAAGTCAGCTGAGCTGAACTCCTATATAATGTGGCATCACCATAATGGGACACTGACAGAGTGGCTGGGCACAAGGGTCTCAGATTTCCTGGGGCACTGACTGAGTGATCAAACACAAAGGATTCAAGGAAGCCCCCATTTTACATGACACAGACTGACAGTGTCATATGATGAACCATAGAGCCTGTTTTCTTTTAAAATGGAAATAAAGAATGATACATATATATGTATATATATATATATACATACACCTGGTGTATTGCCAAATGCTTCTCTGAGTCTAGCCTTACATGTCTAATTCTCAGCTCACTGACTTGCACAGCAAGGGAAAGGCTAACATCCTCCACTGTCAGCTTTGGCCTTCTTATTAGTAATTTTAAAGCTTTGTAAAACATCTGGTCTCAAAACTACAAATACACCTCATCAAACATTCCAAGATTTATCTGGGTATTTCATTGTACCCAAATTAACTGAACCTGATTTGATTCATAAGTGCCTACTGTCAACTCTCTAGTTGTATCCAGATAACCAACAGTGTAATACGGTCACTGTTTTGAGCTTTCTTGTCTTACTCATTCATCTTTCCTGGAACACTGATCAGATTTTTGCAGCACACTGGATACTTACCAGTCTAAATGAGACACAGATACACTCACTTGATGAATGCAAATGGAAGTTACAAAACCTCTTTGCAAAACCCTTCAAGTGAACTGCCTGTTTTGAGCAACTTTCTGTGGTAGAGGTCACGGAAGTAGCAAGGCTGAAAATAAAAGGTTTTAAAATATCTCAACAAAAATATTATAGAGAGAAGCAAATAATTAATGAATCTTTATGGTTTACTGAAAAGTTATTTTCCCTACCCTTTTCTGGTTAAGAACTGGAGTAGGTATGTCCAAGGTGAAGGGCTAGAAAACTGAGTTTTCTGGAAGGAAAAAGGACGTTCAGGACTGCAGGGTGGTTTTACAGTTGGGAATTAAAGCAGCAGGAGTCCATGGATGTCAAGAAACTGACCAGCAACTGACAGTGCTGTCAAGGAATTATTATATTATGAGATTTTTAAAGTTAACTCTCAACTTTCTTAAGTAGGAAGAAACAGAGGATTTTGAAAGAGGATCAGCAATGATTAAGCAGAATATGCAACAGAAAGGTGTTAATGCAAAGAGGCATGAGGGATGTGGGGCCCCTCTGAGCCCCCATCACTGTCACTGCAGAGAAAGTTCAGGAAGGGACACAGGATGTGAAGACTTCTTAGGTTCAAAGATCTCCACAAGCTTTGGGATATTAAAAGCCCAGACTTTTGCAGGAGAGGAGGTTTTCCTTCACTGATGGGGTGATCAGCAGAGGCTAGTGCAGATATGCTTCAACATTTACACTGAGAGGGAACCTGAACACTTGTAGAAACTCCCAGGCTGCTAGTGGCTGTAGAGCAGCTCACATTGGTTAAATGCTGTACTTATTATGTATCATTAGCATTAATTCCCTAAGTATATAGCTAATACGTTCATAACCTAATTCCATAATGTTATAGAAGAATTATATCAATCTTATACTGCATCTATGTAGCACACATCTGAAAATTTTACTGACTGAGGCACCTTATCACTGTGTTTAGAGTTGCTTCCAACACATTAATATTAAGTCAGAGCCCTCTATTAGACCACTACAGGAGTTTAGGAAAGAAACCAAAGCCAGTTTGTCACTGACAGGACTGAACATGCAACATACAGACCAGTGAATTTTCTACTAATAATTCCAGTTCTGAGATAGGCATTTTACTGTAACTAAAACATCTAAATGTGGATTTTTAAATAATAGATGAGGATTCTTTTTTAGCAAACTATAAACATATTTGCATACAGTTTGACAAAATTAGTTTCCTTGAAAAGCAAATAAGGATGCACACACAACATACTGAGACAGGAAGGATGGTCCAGCAATTAGGCCATCAGCTAAATGGAAGAATTTTTTATAAGTTCTGCCTCTTTCACATTTAATGAGTGAATCAAGCACAATTTTTCCTCTACATTCCCCCTTTGCAGAATGTTCTAGCTGGCTTTTCCATTAGGAACACCAGTCCTACACAAATAATCTAGCAAATGTCAACCTGTCTTCATTTTCAATGTAGCTGTTTTGAACCTCGTATTTATGACAGGGAATACCTGAGTATTTCAGTTTTGAGACAAATGGAAGACACTCTGGAATGAGTTGTCTCCTCTAAAAAGGGTTCCAAAAATCCCTTTCCATCCACAGGAAATGAATACTAATAGATGAAAGTGAGAAAAAAACCTAACAGTTTATTAACCAACAGAATGTCCACAAGGCAAGGGGGGAAAAAAAGTAAATAACTGCTAGATACAGACCATCAGACCTCACCTCTCCTGCCTCCACCCACCCCCCACTCCCCACTGGAACAAACCCAAAATGCCTGGGACAATACCTGCTCACAACTGACGTGTGGTACAAGAGGGCTGCGGCATCTCTCTCAGGTGAAAACAGGAGCTTCACACAGCAGTTTGGGCAGCAGATGATAAACTGGTGACTTTCTGGCATCAACCTCTTCTCCAGGGCAGAGAAAGTAAGTGATCTGGAGCCTCCTGGTGTGCTTTATCTCCCAGCTTGGCTTCCCGAGGTGTGGGGCCGGAACAGAGTGACCCCTCTCCCACAGGTCCTATTTCTCTGATCTCGGACTAACAAGCTGTCCAGTTCACCTCAAAAAATTGCTGAAGGATTGCTGTTACAACTTCTCCAAGGCCAGGGAAGGGGAAAACAAAACCAAGCGAAATGAAACCGCACATCACCCCAGATACCTGGGGAGTGAGGCTTTGGAAAAAGCCCACCACAGAGCCCTAAGCTCCCCCAGCCACACATCTGAAAAACCATCTTGGGGCAGAGAGCAGAGGACAGGGAATACTCTAAGACACTGAGAGCACATCTTTTTCAGTGCCATTGGAGGTTAGGTTAGCTCATTCATTCCTGTTTTTTGTTGTCTTCTGTCCCCTGCTCTGCATGAGGTGGTCCTCAAGTGTGTTGCAGTTTAAGGCAAGCAGTCCCAAACTCAGTGAGTCTCTTATGGGTTAACTAGTAGGACTGAAAATTTATGCAATTATTTTAAAAAGAAAGCTAGCCTAGAAGTTTAACCCCAGAAGAGCCGTGGTTATCCCGACATAACAACTACTTGTAGCCCTTCTCTTTTCAATTTCTCTCTCTTTTTTTTCCTAGAAATGGGCTTACAGTGTACTTATAAAGAATTCTAGAATTTTTAATAATTGAAGTTCAGTAACTTTAGAAAGAAACATACAAAACTGAAAGAGTATTCATTTCATTTGCAGTCCTGGATATCACTACATTCAATTTGATGCCTGAAGCACAACATAATTACACAGGTTTTTCAGATAAATCCTCTTCAGTTTATATGATTTTGTCAACACAAATCAATTGATTACACTGCTTCCAGAGCCCTTGAAAACACCAAGGCTTTTGCTGCCAGTTTCTGTGGCAAAGGCCAAAAAATTCTAGTCAGGTTTTCTAAGAAACAAATCCCCAGGAGCATTTTCACACCAGTTTTAATAGCAAGCCACGACTACTTTCTCATTTTCCCAACTAAAAGATGTTGCAGTTACTTCAACACCAAGTATGCAACATGAAATGTATTATTTAGTCTGCAAGGAAGAGTTCCAATTTTATTATGGATAAGACAAAGAGAATAAGAGAGTCATAGAATCATAGAATATTAAGGGATTTGAAAGGACCTTAAAGATCACATAGCCCCACCTCTCCCTGCCATGGGCAGGTGCACAATCCATTCTATCAGGTTCCTCAAAGTCCCATTCAAGCTGTCTTTGAACACTGGCAGTGTTGGGGCATCTACAACCTCCCTGGACAACCTGTTCCAGGGTCTCACCAACCTCACAGTAAAAAATTTCTTCCTAATACCTAACCTAATTTTTCCCTCGTTCAATTTGTACCCTACAGTTCCTGATGAATAGTCCCTCTTTAGTTTCTCTGTAGGCCACTTTCAGATACTGGAAAGTTGCTATGAGGTCCCCACAAAATTTTCTCTTCTCCAGGCTGAACAACCCCAACTTTCTGTCTGTCTTCATACAGAAGGTGCTCCACTCCTCTTACCAGCTTTGTTTATTTATTCTATTGGCCCCCAATGGTGTTAGAACCAGACTGTCTTTCTGCCATTTGTCTCAGTTGATGCAGAAGCCCTGTCTGAGGCAGGTAAAAAGAAGTCAACTCTGCAGTCATCGTATCTGTGTGGAAGAGAATTGGCGATTAACTTTCCTCCTCTACCTAGCTACTGTAAGGAACATAAATTAGCAGAAAGCTTTTTGAGACTGGCATGCTTTTAGTGGCTGGATTTTTCTGCTGTCAGCAGAAGAGGACTGAGGTGATGTCTGCCAGCAGCACTGTAAGCTGGAGCACTGCCAGGAATTCTGACATAAACCTCAGACGTGTATTCACCCTTGTGTAATAACACTTATCGTAAAGGATCCCGAAGTGCTTTGAAACCGCACAAGATATATTCAGGGAGTAATTTATCTCTAGGGCTTCTCCAGGGCACAGCCATCCCTAAACATACTGTCAACTTCTGGGATCTTTAATAGTAGCATCTTCCATTTAGCTTTTTATAGCGTAGAATGGGTGGTGTCTGTGCTCAAATAACTCTTGCCTGTGGAGTTCATCCTATTTAAAACAGAAAGAGGAAACAACAGTAATATTGAGCATCATTGTGGCTCAGTTCCTTGCAAGTTCTTCTTTACAACACAGACATAAATGCTTGCCACTGATTTGAGACCAACCTGGTAAAATCCCCTAAGCCGCTGAAATCTGATGAAACCATCACAAGTTCTGAGCTGCCAAAATTCTCACAGATTCAAGACAGCTCAAATTACTGCCACTTTCAGAGCATTTTTACAACAATTTGTGGTTGCACTGCACATATATATCTCTGAAGGTTAAGACCTTGTGTTATGTTTAACTCCAGCCAGCCACCAAGTCCCACACAGCTGCTATATTACTGCCCCACCAGTAGGACCTAGGAGGGAATCAGAAGGGTAAAAGCTGGAAAACTCACAGGTTGAGATACACACCGTTTAATAGGGAAAGCAAAAGCCACATACATAAACCAAGCAAAACAAGGAATGAATTCACTGCTTCCCATGGGCAGGCAAAAGGTCAGCCATCTCCAGGACAGCAGCGCCCAATCACACACAACAGTGACTTGGGAAGACAAACCCCCTCACTCCAAATGCACTCCCCTTCCTCCTTCTTCCCCCCACTTTATATACTGAGCATGATGTCACACAGTCTGGAACATCCCTTTGGTCAGTTGGGGTCACCTGTCTTGGCTGTGTGTCCTCCCAACTTCCCAGGCACTCCCATGTCCCCTGCCAGCATGGCAGTATGAAAAGGAGAAAAGGCCTTGGCTCTGTTTGAGTTCTGGTCAACAATAAAAAATTCTCTATTTCATTAACTCTGTGTTTAGTACAAATCCCAAACACAGCCACTGTGAAGAACATTAACTCTATCCCAGCCAAAATCAGCACACCTTGAAACAGCTTGTATGAACACTACCTCCCTCATTCCCTTCTGCTGCAAATGGTTAAACTGTATCGAGTATTTTGGAAATGATTTCTCACTGCTGCTTGGACTGAGTAATAATGACTATCTTCATTATGGGATGCTACAGAATAGGAGAAAAGAGATCACGCAATTGCAAGGTTGGGAGAAGCTTCATTAAAACTAGTACCCATAATGCTCATTACAGTGAAACAAGATTATAAAATTGCCGGGTAACATTAAGTTTGGGGTTTTTTTCACTCAGAACAGAAATTGGCTGCTGTAAAAATTGCCAAGCAAACTAGCAACCTGATGTATTTTAAAATAAAGTCCAGTAAATGTGACTCATGAAAATAACCCAAACATACAAATAACAATCTAGTAGGCTATGCCTCCTAGGACTGAGGGAATGATACCTTGGCAAAAATAACAAGGCAAAGAGAGTTCCAGTCTCAACACATAATCTAATTTCATTCTAGAAAGAAAGCAGCAATACCCAAAGGATTAAAAACAGTAAGAATTATAATTTAGAATTGTTAATTAAAGTAATTACAGATAGCCTAAAAGCCATAGGAATTCTGTTGGAATTCTGGTCAGCTTGATGACTTCAGGGTCTCAGGGTCTTAAAATGACAAAATCACAATACCACAGCAATACCTGAAACAAAAAGAGAAAGCTGTAATCTTCCACAGCATAATAGCAACAGAGTGTTGAACGTTCCTCGTCAAAAAAAAAGGATCAATCTAATATGTCATTTGAAGGGAAGTTCTGTCCTGTAAGCTCTGACATTGGTGTTTGATAGACAGTCACGTATTTGGCTAGAAAGAGGGAAATTCCATTACCAGGCATCCAGATCTAAATTTATGACAATCAATTAAACAACAAGAAGAAAACTCTGTTAAGTGAGCAAATTGTATTACAATATACAATTACAAATCATATAATCCGAGAGCAAAACCAATATAAAAAGCTGGTACTAAAGCCAGTATAAGAATTAGCACAGAACACAAACTCTTGGTGGTTTCTTGTAGAGGTAGTTTAAGAAAAAACTGTACTGGTCCAAGATGATTTGAGACCTATGCTTTCATTTTCTTTCAGAATTACATGAAGGCAATCACAACCATAAAAATACTCTAGCAAGTTATCTCAAAAAAAAAAAAAACAAACAAACAAACAAACAAAAAAAAACCCCAAAAAATGGAAATGTTGAAAGCTTTCTATTTTCAGAAAATTTATGGAAATGGCATGTGACATGTGATGTTTAAATTTCAGAATTAAGTCAATTAAAAACTAGAACACTGATTCTTTTTGAAGCTTTCTTTCCCAAAGAGTGATATTTATGTACTTGTGCTATTTGCTCATCTCTGTAGAAGACAGAAGAACAGATTTCTACTATTTTGTAAAAGAAAAAATATTTTAAAGGTATTGTAAGAGAAAATAAAATTTAATCTTTCCTAAATGGATCTTTGCAGTGATGCCTTTTTCTGGTCTTAGGAAATAAAGGCTCAGACACGGTTGGAGGGTTGGGGGTCGTTTACCTCGGTATTTTAATAGGATCCCATTCCATGGCTTCTGCCATCCAGGTAGAACGTGTCGCAAAAGCCCCGTCCCCCCAGTCGAGTGTACAATTAAAGACTCTACGCATTAGCATATCTACCAGGAGGGCCCAATAAGGGGCCTGGGTGGGCTAACTTCTAGTTTACAAAATCTGTCCTACTAGGAGACCTTGAGGGCCCATGAAAACAGAGTGTTTGGTCTTCATCCTTCATTGTATACCTCATAGGGTGTTTAGTCTACCGGCCTCCTAAACACCATGAAACCAGGCTAAACTATCACCTAAAGCATCACAAGTATGCATGCTAATACTTGTGAATGTAGGGAACAGTGTAAGAAGTATTCAGGGGAAAAGCAGAAAAATCCTTCAGGCATCAGCAGAATGAAAAATGTGCAAAACCTCATGCTTCAGGGATATACTCAACCTGGTGAACCAGTGCCTTCTGATAAAACTGTTTTGAATTATAAATAAAATCAGTTCCACATGCCACATGCAATCTCAGTGATTTGTTTCTCATTTATATGTTGTAGAATAAAAAAATTTGTTTCACAGAAATATTTGCAACTTACACTGAATAGGATTAAACTTCATTGCCCCAAACCAAGAAATAAAAGATATCTGAAAAAGATGTTATAAATAGAATCACAGAATCATTTAGGTTGGAAAAAAACTCCAAGATGATGAGAACAACCTTTGACCCTGTCAATTAGACTGTGGCACTATGTTCCATATCCAGTAATTTCTTGAACACCTCCAGGGATGGTGACTCCACCCCCTCCCTGGGAAACCCGTTCCAATACTCAACAACCCTTTATATAAAGAAATTTTTCCTGATGCCCAGACTAAGTGTCTCCTGACACAGCTTTGAGGCTGTGTTGTCTCATCTTCTCACTGGTTGCCTGGGAGAAGAGACTGACCTCCACCTGGCCACTGCCTCCTTTCAGGCAGCTGTAGGGAGTGATAAGCCCTTATGAGCCTCCTTTTCTCCAGGCTTAACACCCCCAGCTTTCTCAGCTCCTTCTCACAGGACTTGTGCTCCAGACCCTACCCTAGCTTTGCTCTCTTGACCTGCTCCACCTCCTCGATGTCTTTCTTGCACTGAGGGCCCAGAACTGGACGCAGCACTCGAGGTGTGGCCTCACCAGTGCCCAGTACAGGGGGACAATCCCTGCCCTGCTCCTGTTGATCCAGGCCAGGATGCCATTGGCCTTGCTGGCTGCCTGGGCTGTACTGGTTTTGCATGGCCTGGTTTTGGTAGCGGGGGGTGCTCAGAGGTGGCTTCTGTGAGAAGCTGCTGGAAGCTTCCACCATGTCAGACAGAGCCAACAGTCCCTGGTGGCTCCAAAGATGGACATGCCCTGGCCAAGGCTTGGCCAATTAGAAATGGTGGTAATGCCTCTGTGATAACAGATTTAAGAAGAAATCAAAACAAAGGTTGTGGTGTAGTTTTAATTCCAGCCAAAGAGCAGAGTGAGTACATTTGAGAAGAACAACTCTGCAGACATCAAGATCTGTGTAGGAGGGGAAGAGGTGCTCCAGGCACTGGAGCTGAGGTTCCCCTGCAGCCCATGGTGCAGACCATGGTGAGGCAGTTGTGCCCCTGAACCCATGGAGGTCCCTGGGGAAGCAGAGATCCACCTGCTGTGTGTGGAGGAGTCCCAGGCCAGAGCAGGTGAATGCCTGACTGGAGGCTGTCAGCCTGTGGGAGATCTGTGGAGAGAGGCTCCCCTGCTGGAGCAGCCTGTCCTTGGAGGGCTGCACCCTGTGGAAGAGTGAGCCACACTGCAGCAGTTTGGGGAGGACTGGTGCCTGTGGGATGGACTCACAGTGCAGCAGCTCACAAACAACCATAACAACCAATAATAGACAATACCAGACTGCTTTCTATGTGGCGTTTTCTCAACTAGAAGGAGCCCCTTCTCTGTGGAAAAGAGTCCCTTTACCCCAGCTCCAGCAATGACATGAACTGGGGAAGAATAACCTCCATATCTACGCATGTGCCCTTCCAGCTGCCGCAAAAAATTAACCCTGAACTGGCCAGAAACAGAAAAATAGTAAATGATGACTTGCTGCTCCAAAAAAGGATGCCCAGAGCAAACAGTGTGGAGAGGTATGGTGCAGGAAAAAGCAGTAACAATAGGATGAACTGAATACATCCACGTAAGACAGCTTTCCCCTGAACAAGTGAAAAGACTGTATCATTGTCTTTCATTTTGATTTTGCAAGGCTTTGAGTTTGGTGAAAAATATGTGATCAGCAGCCTAAGGGTCAAATTTCCAAACCATAGACACACACACTGGTTTTCTGATTGATGGTGCTCTCAATACATGACAGATTGAAAAGACTTGAGTAAGCTAGAGAGGAAATGTCCCATGCTCCACCAGCGCAAATCAGAGTCTCTGCTGTTGGGACAAGCATTCCTCTGCTTGAGAGAGAGGGTACATGCCACAAGGTAACCTGTGGATTTACCTGCATGACCACACAGAGGACATGAGATGTCACTACAGCAGTGGAACTTAGCTGCATAATACAATGAAAAATTATAGAAGTCATGTTTTTCTCATGAGGCAAGACGGTCAGCACAAAGAGATTTGCAAAAGTGTTGCTTTTTCATTCCTGTCTTTGACTCAGCATCAGCTGTAGCTTTGAGTGCAGCAGCTGGCATGTTTACAAGCAATTCAGAGAAGCAATGTGCTTCCTTCCAGATGCATTTGCCAGCTAGGATATATGTGAAGACATTTATTTTTCAGCTGTTACCTGGAAAGAATTCTGCCCTAGCTGAGCAGCTTTTCAAGTAAGACTACATTGTTTTATTGCAGCAGTCAGTTCACTTTATGCCATAAAGAAAAGAGCCTTTTTAATAATATGCACAGCCAATACGGCCACTTGCTGCCAGGAGCAGAGCTTTCATGGGATGTCTGGTGTTGAAGGAGACAAAAAAGCTGCTTTGACTTTGACCTTCTTACTGCTATTCAAGAGGGTATTTCTCAACTCTAAGTGATATTGATGGCTAAGTAATCATAGCATTGGCACCAAACTTGTTAGCAAGAAAAAACCCATGTGTACAAAAGACCCCACATGGTTAAGTATGTATTTTTCAAAGAGAAAAATTTTCAAAGAGAAAATAATGAAGCTGTCTCTTTCATTATACATTAATAGCTTCTTTATTATGTGCAGGAAAATAATCAGCCACTAAAGAGAGAATATAGAATGAGACTCGCTCGTCAGTTAGTTGAAGATTTCTTTTCTGGGCTTAATATTTGTCTGGAGATGTTCATGTTAACAAATCTGTCTCATAAAAATAATTTTTTTAAGGATTTGGCAGTTTGAATTATAACAAGAAATGCAGTTTTAGAATAAATTTATGACCAGCTGAAAGCTATTCTGAATATCAAGATGTCATATATTTACTCAGCAAGTTTGCTTATGACATCACCAGGCTGTGTGGGGCAGTGGATACACTGAAGGGAAGGGATGGCATCCAGAGGATCCTGGACAGGCTTGGGAGCTGGGCCAGTGCAAACCTCATAGGGGTCAACAAAGCAAAGTGCAAGGGTCCTGCACCTGGGTCATGGCAACCCCAGACACACCAACAGCCTGGACACAGAAGTGATTGAGAGCAGCCCTGTGCTGAAAGATTTGGGGGTCATGAAAAACTCAGCAAAAGCCAGCAGTGTGTGCTCACAGCCCAGAAAGCCAAAGGTGTCCTGGGCTGCATCCAAAACACCATGGCCAGCAGGGAGAAGAAGAGGATACTGTGCCTCTGCTCTGCTCTGATGAGACCCCAGCTGGAGAGCTGCATCCAGCTCTGGAGTCCCCAGCAAAGGACAAAGAATTGTCAGAGCAAGTACAGTGGAGGCTGTGAAGCTGATAAGAGGATTGGCACACCTTATGTACAAAGGCAGAGTGAGAGAGTTGGGGCTGGAGAAGAGAATATTGTGTGGGCACCTCATAGCAACCTTCCAGTATCTGAAAGGGCCACAGGGAAGCCAGAGAGGGACTGTTCCTCAGGAACTGCAGTGATAGGACAAGGAGTAATGGGTACGAACTGAAAGAAGGAAAATTTAGGTTAGGTGTTAGGAAGAAATTCTTTACTGTGAGGGTGGTGAGGCACTGGAACAGGTTGCCCAGGGAGGCTGAGGATGCCTCAACCCTGGCAGAGTTCAAAGACAGGTTGGATGGGGCTTTGAGCAACCTAATCTAGTGGGAGGTGCCCCTCCCCATGGCAGGGGTGGTGGTACTAGATGGTCTTTAAGGTCCATTCCAACTCCTTAACATTCTATGTTTCTGTTACTTCAGATTTTGAACCCAGGCCCGTCGAGGCTGAAGTAACAGTCTGTACCTACAATTAGAGATACGGTAAAAAAGCAGCTTGGGCTTTGATGGCCTGTTGCACTGCCAGACACGAAAGAAACACACAGATTTCAGAGCAGGTCAGGAACCACCCAGGCAGGACCAGAAAGAGAGCCTGCCTTTCTTTATTCACTCATTTTTATATCTTTCTCAAGACAATCTTGGATTGGTCAATGAGGTTACCACCTCTACAATTCCACAGGATAATGACACAGTCTATCATCTTTCTCCATCTTAGGAGAAAGGAATGAAAACAATCTAGAAGTTCAAAAACAATCTATGCCGGTTAGGAAAACATGGACTATGTTTACCGAAAATGCATGGGAAATTCTACTACCGAAGTAAAACATAGAACACTGTAAAAACCAGGGCGACAGTGGCCTTTCAAAATAAACATGTTTGAGTATTTAGGAGTCTCGTCTTGCTATGTTAACCACATACTTTTATTGTTTACAGTGTACCTATAGAAAGTCATTTCACTGATGTTTTCTAACTCTTAGTAAAACTGATTACACACCTGAAATGTTAATGCTGAAAAATTTAATATTTTTTCTTGTTTGGCAATAGGAATATCTGGCAAACAACAGGGTTTTATTTTTGTCTAAAAGGATAATTCCAAAAGAAAGGGGATTTCTGAGTACTTGTAGGTCATTAACTCTATGAGATGTATATTTAATTCAGATATATTCTTCAAAAATACTTAAGGATAAAAGTGAGATTTTAACAGATAGCTTGAGATGTGAATCAAAACTGATGTCTAATATTTGCCCTACCTAGAAGACGAAAATCAAATAGAAGTTGATATTTTCTCACAGTAAAATATTTCCAATTAAGTGAAGACATTAGCTTTGATTCTAGCAGCAGGAAGAAATTTAGTAGGGCACATGGATTTTACTCTTCCATTAGCTTTAGCCATTTATTAATATCTGCTAAAGGATTGTCACAATACTGATGCCATCTAAACATCACCTTAAATACATGCTTCTATAACTGGTTATATCAGCATACTAGAAACAATAGCTATAATGTTATTATGAATTATAAAATAGTCTAATTTTATTAGAAGCAGTACAATTATCCTGGGTTTGTCTTCTTTTAGTAGCAGATGTATGTAGTTCTGGTGATTCTGACTGCTCTAGCTGAAGAATTCTTCCACTGATAAAAAAAAAATTAGATGTTAATATTGTGCCATCTGAGTAGAGCTCAAGGAGAGTAACAAAACACGTATCTCCAATGATCAAAAGTAGATCTATTTCAACACTCACTGTATTCATATAGATCAAAGAATTATTTTGAAAGTCTTCAACACTGATAACAAGGCATTGCATAAGTTATAAAACTGTTGACTATTACATAATCATAGAATTTTCTTTTATAAGATCCCTATATCATTCAGTGTTCCCAACAGAAAATACTAGTAGATTTTATTCTCCATTACCAGTTACAATAAGAATTGTATTAAGAGTAGCAATCACATGTTTTCTAGGATGATCTTTGTATGTCATTTTACCATTTCACAAAGCACCTAGACTAAGTGATAATTGCTTCCTCCATTTTACAGATGGAAAACAGAAAGGGGCATATTAAGGTCAAAATATTTCACTAATTTAAACTATACTAATTATGGATATCTGAGACCTTTTTTGGGGAGAGTTCTGTACTGTGCTAATTATTATGTATGGAAAGAACAGCTCTTCATCATTTCAGTTTGAGTTCTGTTTAGGTGCCATTAGGTGTTCTGCAGATAGGACCCCACAAGATGAACTGAGTATCCATAAAAGCCTGACAGCTACCAAAGATCAGGGCTGGGTCAGCCAGTGTACAGGGGAATAAGGAATCAGTGACAGAGGTAGGGCAGCTGCCATTTCTTCCAAATTACATCTAGCTGCAACACGAAGGCTTCTGTGTTCTGCAACCTGCTCTCTCACCTAGCAGCTGCCTTCCCAACCCTGCCCCACAGGAGGGAAAGTTCTGCCTTACTTCCCTGTGTCATTGCTGTCCAGCAAGTCTCATGCTCAGTGTCGCTGTGACAGGAGAACAAATGAGGAAAAACCATAACCATGAAATAAAAGCTAAAAGGAGTAGCATTTACAAAGTGTTGACATCAGCCATGCTGGAAGTCATAATAGTGAAGTTTTGCAGCCTTTTGCCAAACTGCACTCTTAATAATAAGATATTATTAAGCTCAGCTTAAAGGGGATGTTTTCCTACTTGTATATCTTTTTAAAAAAACCTAGGAAAATAGCAGAAAGCACATACTGGGTTTTCATATTTGAGCCTATTTAACTCCTAGTTCTATAATACTCAAATTGCTTCTAGTTTTTATAGTGTACATTTACAATAGTTTGTTTTCAAATGGAAGTATTATTAAGCTAGTCCTAGCCTATAAATGAACTGTATTAAATTTCTTTATATGGATCTTTTGAGTGTTCTGTGCTGTCTAATGATCAAGATAAATTAAGGTTTATTACATACATGAGACCATTTGAAATTCAGGTCATACTTACTAGATGTATAAGTCATCCAGGTTTCTCTCCTCCTTTCTGACATGAATGCTCACTTGCAAGAGCCAAATATTTGCTTTCCAAGAAGATGGTTTTGTATGAATCTGTTGTCATGTATGTCATTTATTCACTTAATATTTTAATGGGTAACAAGCATGAAATAGGAGGAAGACTGATAAATCAAATTTTCCTAAAGCCTAAATGCATATTCATGGAAATACCTTCCTCTACAATCCTCTGTTGGTGATATTTTATTCAGGACATTTTCACTTCAAGTCTCTAAGAGCTTCACAAATTATAATTATTAATAATGAATGAAAAAATACTTCTGAAAACACTGCATGACAGTACAGTATGGGGCTCATGAACTTTCTAGGTAGGCATTGCACACTGAGGCTCAAAGCCAAAGGACCACTTACCAGAAACAGTGGGACAGAGCAGTACATGTTTATGAGGGCAGTAGATGTCAGAGGACCATCACCACAATAAAGCTCAAATACAACTTAAAACCACCTATCAAGAGGCAATTTGAAGTGCTGAAAATTCACCCATGAGGTACTAACATCCAAGTGCATACTGGCCACCAAGTAGTGGTTAAAATGCCCCAGGAGTTGCAAAGCATCCTGGCAATATCAAAACTTGAAGAGCTGTAGCAACAGTTCCACTGCATTTCATGAAACTGGAAAGATGCATGTCTGTACCTTACCTGTCAGAGCAACTGGATTAGAGCACAGTTGAAGGCTGCAAAAAAACTTCACCGTGACTTGCTGTAGTAGAGACAGCTCTTTAGATTTTATTAACAGTGAGCAGAGCTCAAAAGCACAGCAGGAGCTCTGAATTCAGAGTGGCATCCACACTGCGTTTCAAAACTCCTGTGACTAAAATTATTCAGGAGCTGAACTGGTAGATACTTCTGGAACTAGCAAGATACTGGCCTTCCCTAACCAAGACAAAGTTCCAGATTTACACAGAAAACCAGAAAATATAGAGTGCTTCAATTAAAAAAGCCCACAACACTGTGTGTGTCTTCAGCTGTGCATTATTGCTGGTATTGTTTAATTCCCATGAGTGTAAGACTGAGGGTGAGTGTTGGAGTATGGTTGGTGTGCCGGCTGCATAGTCCTGGGTTTGCACTGCAGTCGTGTTAGCAACCTCGTCTCTACTGGCTGCAACAGTTCACAGCATTGTACACTCTTACAGCTCCATCAAAAATACAGATCCTTTCACAATCAGTCCCAGTGTTCCTGCAACCTTTCATCACAGCAGCAATCAGAGGCTAAAGGTTGTGTTGGTAGTTCTGAAGATCTGAAACTCCCTACCATGAGCACAGCTTTTAAACCTGCCAAACCCACAGAGTGAACTTGTCTGTTTTGTCCTTTCAAATGTTCCCCATATCATGCCAGCTTCTTTGCAAAAGTTAGTCTCTTAGTTTGCAAAGACTGAGGATCAGTCTGAAATCTGCATCAGTCATTATCATGATGCACAACTTTGTTCTATCTCCTGCCTTTGCTTTTTGAAGAGCTTTTTGCCCCAAGAAACATCCGCAGGACCTTTTATTCTGGGGAGTTTTTTCCATTGACTCCTTGGAAGATGAAGAGAAGCTTATAAAAGGAGACTTACTTTTTTACATTTCCCATATTATTGATCTGCAGAAAGATTTGCCGCAATCAATTTGTGTCTAATCTCCGTCATTCTGATTAGTCCCTTCATATGATGCCAGTAGCTGCATTTGAAGCATAACAAAATTGAACTGATTTAGTTATCTTTTGTATCAGACATCTGGTTTTTGGCTGCTATGTCAGTTGCAATCTGTGTCCATGCCCTGTAGCTTTCTGCACCATTGAGATGGACATTTTATAGTGCCAGTCAAATACAGTCCCAGCTCTGCCCTTGAGTCTTTCTCAGAGGGACACTGTGACAACATCTCTGCTTTAAACACTGGTCTTTAAAAATACAGGCTCTGCAGACATTGAGGATTTACCTATATGTCAAATAAGCCCTTTCATAAGCATTAGTATAGTTCCAGTGGTTCAGAGCTCAATTTTCCCTTTAGTTTACTGCTAATTGTATCTGTTACTTGTTGAAGGAAATACCCTTTATAACAGCTGTGCCAATGACATCCTGTCATGGTTATGGAATGGTACTCCCCAATCCAGTGCCTCCAACCAAGACTCTTCCAAACCAGATGCCTCTGTCTTGCTTCCCCTTCCTCTACCCTTCTCCCTGAAGTGGGATGGAGTTGAGAATTGGATGCCTAAAATGTGAAAATCGTGGGTTGAGATAAGAACTATTTACTGGAAACAGCAATGAGACAAGGAAGTGAATAGTAACGGCAACGATGTTAGCAACAAAAGTGTACAAAAGAGAGAGTGGTTTGCATGGAAAAATGCTCACTGTAGACCCATGGCAACAATGAACATTGGCTTTCCCCCCTTCCTCCACTTTGGTGTTTGCTCAACACCAAAGGCTGCCCACCCTCCTTCTGAGATGACTGGGAGAGTTCCTTACCCCAAACCCCTGACAGCGATGTACAGTCGTACAGAATATCCTGCAAGCCATGACAAGTTAGCCATGCTACTGAAAAACGTTAACTCTGCCCTGGCCAGAACCAGGGCACATCCAGACAATGGTTATCACTATATTTTTACCCTTTTTTTTGGCATGAGGGGTGATATCTGTAGTTTAATAATATGCAAAGCTTAATGCATGTCTTCTTCATGCTGAGGTTGAAACAGAAGAAATTATGCCCAGAACCTGGCATTGTTAAACAACAAAATACTTTCTCCTTTGAGAATAGGTTGGTTCTAGAAAATATGTAAAGAATGTGAGGTATTTTGTTGTCATGTCAGTTATATTATTGCCTTAGTTAAAATTATCTCTGTACCAATACACCAAATGTCCAAACACAATATGGTTCCAGGAAATTCATCTTGATACGTTGCACAGTTTGTCTTTGTAACACCTTTCTCTGGAACTCTTACAGAGAGACTCACTCTTTCTCAGTGAAGTGCCACATAGGAGAAACAAAGAGGAATGCAACAAAAATTTTATGGCCAACAAGAAAAAATAAAATCAATTTGAAATAGCATGGTAAAAAAACTGAATATTAAGGCCAACAAAGAAAAAAATAAAAGAAAGGTGAAATTAATATGAAAGGCTTTGAATGGTAGATGATCATTCATAAAAATAAAGTACGACTCATTGGTCGATATTTAAGAAAATTTGGGCAGATTTTTCTTCCCTAGGTCTCCAGGTAGCTGACAGTGCATGATTTAAACAGAGATGGATTATGAAATTCTCACTCCATTGCCATACTTTCTGACACGTGTTTTCTTACTGTCCAATCCATTAATCGACTCCTTTTAGGCAATCTGCTTATCTTAACATCCTGTCTGTGGTGGGCTCTTATGTAAAATTAGAACTCTCGTCTTCATAGATTCCATAAAAATTCCATGTAAAAAAATGTAATCAAATTTTCATCAAAGAAACTGAGGTTCATCAAAATTATTATCTGTGTCTTTATAAACTGTCTCCTAACACCCATGAATATGATTGTTGTTAGAGATTTTATTTAATATTTGTATCATAAAAATAAGTCTTTCACTTCCATTTGAAACTTCTTTGTACATTGGATTAGGAACGATTTTTAGAAGGTATCGGTGAGAAAAAAAATCTGAATTTTTTAAAATTGATTTTGTTACAGCTTTTCCAATATCCTAAACTGATTGACAAGTGGCTTAAGCATAATCTCTTGCAAGTTCAAAGGCTTTGTCATAGACATTTTAAATGTTGTATTTTGAGGCAATGTTTTTATATATTTAATTTTAAAATGCTGTTTTCCAGCCAAAATCAAAAAGTTATCTCAACAGTTCTCAGAGCATTTACTGTCTTGAGAAGGTTGAGCTACCACTTCGCATAACTACTATATTGGCATATCAAATGTCACCCAGCTAAACTCAAATGCTCATTTACATTTTAGTATCTCATAGACACATTTTAATTCTTTATTTAACATACTTGATTTCTTGTGTCCTGCTATATCCTGTCTTTTTTTTTCTATTTTTCTATTTCTTTTTTGACTATTCAATCTGGCCAAATTTAATATTATTGTAACAGTCTTCAGAACAATGTTATATGCAACCCATTACCTTATGCCTTGCTGTGTTGTGTTTCCTGATTAACACCTCGAACATACTGACAAAACATGTGGAGGATCCTTCTAGCTTGCAGCAATTTTCCACCTTTTTTTTCCCAGATGCCAAATGCTTTTGGATATATGACTTCATCAAAATGATGCAAGTTATAACACTAAGGCAGGGATAAGTATTGCATTCCTTAAAATTAATCTCTATGTCTTCAGAATAAAAACTCTTGAGGTGCAAATGAAACTAATGCCCATAAATTAAATTCCTCTGGCCAATATAGGTTGTATTTGAGCTACTAGTCTAGCTCACACATTTTTTATCTTAGCGTAGATGTTACTTTAAAATGCAATCAATTATATCAAAAAATACTTGTTTTTCTCTTGCCGGTGATGGCAGGGAATTGTGTAGGTTCAGGTTAATTACACCCTTGATGTCCAAAGGAAAGAGAGGTGTCAGCATACATGGTGCTGCATAGCATACTCAGGATATAAACTGGAGAAAGCTGGCAGGTTGGGGTCAATCACTGCTGACGGCCAGGCTGGGCATTGGTCAGCAGATGTAAAGACCTTATATTTACAACAGTTTTTTCTCTTGGGTTTTATTCTCCTCTCTCCCTCCTTTTCATTGCAATTATATTTGTTGTGATTACTGTTATATTTTCATTTATTTAACACTTCTTATCTCAATCCACAAGTTTTAATTTTTATTTGAATTCTCCTTCACACTGGGAGGCCAAAAAAGATTGTCATGTTTTAACTCCAGCCAGAAACCCGACTTATCTTAAGATAAGATCAAGACAAGAAAAAAAAATTAAATAGTATCAAAATAATACTAATGATTATCATAGAATCACAGAATCATTTAGGCTGCAAAATCTGTAAGGCTTAAGAGTCCAGCCTTTGATCAATCACCATCGTGTCAACTAGAAAAGAGTATTAAGTGTATGTTCAGTCATTTCTTGAACACCTGCAGGGCTGGTGACTCCAGCCCCTTTCTGAGTAGCCTGTTTCAATGCCTGACAGCCTCTTACATAACGAAATTCTTCTTGATGTATATCCTGAATCTCCCATGGCATAGCTTGAGGCCATGTCCTCCCTGTCACTGATTGCCTGAGAGACCAACCTCCTCATTGCTACACTCTCACACAGCTGTAGAGTGACAAGGTCTCTCCTGAGCCTCCTTTTTTAAAGAATAATAAAACTCAGATTCCTCAGCTGCTCCTCACAGGACTTCTGCTCCAGACCCTTCCCCAGCTCCTTTGCCCTTCTCTGGACTCACTCCAGCCCCTCAATGTCTTTCTTGCACTGAGGGCCCAGAACTGGACACAGCACTCGAGGTGTGGCCTCACCAGTGCCCAGTACAGGGGGACAATCCCTGCCCTGCTCCTGCTGGCCACACCATTGCTGATCCAGGCCAGGATGCCATTGGCCTTCTTGGCCACCTGGGCACACCCTGGCTCATGTTCAGCTGCTGTCACCAGCACCCCCAGCTCCTTTTCCTGTGGGCAGCTTTGCAGCCACTCTGTCCCAGCCTGTGGAGCTGCCTGGGGTTGTGGTAACCCAAGGGTAGGAGCCAGCACTGGGCCTTGCTGAACCTCACACCATTGGCCTCAGCCCATGATCCAGCCTGTCCAGATCCCCCTCCAGAGTCTTCCTGCTCTCCAGCAGATCACTCCCACACAGCTTGGTGTGGCCTGCAAACTTTCTGAAGGTGCACTCAACCCCCTCATCCAGATAGTAAACAGTACTGATCCCAGTTCTGAACCTTGGGAAGCCCCACTAGTGACTGGCCACAATGAGATGTAAGGCCATTCACAACCATTCTGGACATGGCCTTTCTGCCAGTTTTTAACGCAGTGAAGAGTGCACCTCTCCAAGCCATGACCAGCCAATCTCTTCAGGAGAACGCCATGGGAGACAGTGTCAAAGGCTTTGCCAAAGTCCAGATAAACACCCCCACAGCCTTTCTATCATCTACTAAGCGGGTCACCTGATCATAAATGGGCATGGTAGGCGGGACTATTCACAAACCCATGCTGGCTGGGTCTGATCCCCTGGTTCTCCTGTATGTACTGTGTGATTGCACTCGAGATGATTTGTTTCATAGCCTTCCCTAGCACCAAGGTCAGGCTGACAAGCCTGTATTTCTCTGAATCCTCCTTCTGACCCTTCTTGTAAATGTGACCATTGGCCAGCCTCCGGTCGCCTGAGACCTCTCTGGTTTACCAGGGCTGATGACAAAAGATGGAGAGCAGCTTGGCAAGCTCTTCTGTCACCTCCCTCACTACCCTTGGATTAATCCCATCTGAGTCCCATTTAGACACATGAGTGTCTAAATGGCTCAGCAGGTAACTAATTACTTCCTCCAGGACTCCAGGGAGTGCAATCTGCTCCCTGTGCCTGTCTACCAGCTCCTGGGACTGACTGCCCTGAGGATTACTGGTCTTACAGTTATAGACTGAGGTAAAGAAGGCATTAAGTACCTCAGCTTTTCCTCATCCTTGGTGACAGTGTTCCTCCTGCATCCAATAATGGATGGAGATTCTCTTTGTCCCTCATTTTTTGCTGAAGTATTTCTACTTTATAAAGTATATACACTTCATTATCATTCACAGCAGTGACTAGATTGAGTTCTAACTGAGAGTTCATCTAATTTTTCTCTCTACATGACCTAAAGACAACCTTATACACTTCCACGGTTGCCTGCCACTTCTTCCAGAGGTCATAAACCCTCTTTTTTTCCTGAGTTCCTGTAAAATATATTCCGCCAGGCTGGTCTTATTCCCTGACAGCTTGTCTTTTGGCCTGTAGGAATGACTTGCTCCTGCAACCTTAAGATTCCCTTCTTAAAGTATGTCCAGACTCCCCGAACTACTTTGTTATTAAGGACTTTTTCCAGGGGACTGTCTGCTCCTAACAGGCCAATAATATACAATAATATATTAATAATAATATTGAGAAAGAAGGAGAGGGAGAGAGGAATAACACCCATGAGAAATAAGTGAAGTACAGTACAGTTGCTCACCCCCAGCTGGCTGACGACCAACCCAATCCCCAGGGCACTAAGTAGCTCCCAGCCTACTGTCCCCAATGGATATGCTGGGTTTTACACTCTCTGGTATATAATATCCCTTTCACCAGTTTATGTCAGCACTACTGGCCATGCTCCTTCCCAGAGCCTTGTGCTCCTGCTCAATGAGAGAAAGGCAAACTGAAAAGTCCTTCAGACCAAGCACTAATTAGATCAACTAAACCATCACTGTGTTATCAATATTATTCTCATTCTAAGTTCAAAATGCAGCACTGTGCGACCTATCAGGAAGGAAATTAACTCTATCCTAGCCAAAATCAGGACATGGAAATACTCTAGGTGAGAAAACTGAATCCTGTCATGATATTCCTACAAAAAAAAAGGTATGTAAAGGACCATAAAGAATCATATCTGTTTTAATAAGGTCTGTGCTCTGCAGTCCAGCAAATCTTTTTACTGTAATACAGCCCTGCACCTCTAGTCTTGTGTCTTTTGAGACATGAAGCTTTGAAATTCAGGTTAACTACTTTAATTTTTATTATTCAAATACTATCTGTAAGTTGTGATTATGTATAAATGTAGAGAAATAAATTAGTCATAGATTAATTACAAGGTTGCTGCATATTATGGTGCTGAGAATGGGATCAAGACTGATCAAAAGGTCAGAATTCTTAAGGGGTTTTGAATCCAAAACTGGATTCGTGACTCAGCTCATTAATTCATATGGCAAATCAAAGGCCACTAACACTTGGATTACTGGGGTTTTTTCAGCTCTATAGGCATTAGAAATTAAATTATTATGCAGTGTTTAAATGTTCCATATCACAGTGATTGCAGTTAAACATCTTGAAAGGACATGGTGCTCACAGAGTAGGGATATTATCTTGGATTCTCCCTGGGGATAGAACAGTATCTTCTTGCATCTGGCTGGAAGTCAATATCTATTTCATACTTTGCTGGTAATCAGGGGCCACTAGACTAAGTACCGGGCTGCAAACAGTTACTAATATTAGCTTGTACAGGGACCACACTCTAGCCCAGAGTAGTCTGAATCAATGATCAGGAACTTGCTCCTCCTCGTAATAGCTCTGTTTTTGCTGCAGGCACCTCTCCTGATGGCCTTCTAAATATCTGGATCTTAAGTCCACAGACTCACTCCTAGTCTTACTTGGGTTGCTCTGTTTCCTAATTCATTTAATTTACATGATTTGCATGGCACAAAGAAACCATAATCTCTGCAAAACCCTTTTGATCACTCAAATGTGCCTAAGAAATGCCAAGGATTAGATTGGTTCTCAGTCTTCCTGATTATGAGTGTTAATGCCAACACAGAAACTATTCCCACAATACTGTAGCAGAAATGTTTTTAAATGAATTTACCATTAACTCCCACCAGATATTTACTCATAAAAAAATCCCTGATTCAAGAACATCTTTGAAGCTGACTCTTAAAAAGATGAAGCACATGAAGATCCAGAGCATTTCCTAGTACAACTATAAAATCTGAATCACAAATTACTTCCTTACTAGGGCTGTGATACTGTTTCTGTTGAAGTGTGTTTTACTGTTGGAATGTACCCAGGATTTGACGGAAAAGATTTATATAAACTTTCAAAACTGTTGTGTGGAAAACCTTGGAGGAAAGGCTAAAGGGAGGATCAAAAGAGCAACAAATAAGTTTCTGGTAGTGGTTACGTCAGCTGATGCCTGTGACATGGAGAGATTTGTCCAGAAGAGTCAGCTGATAGACAGATACTTTTTACAGAACTGCTGGGAGCCATCTGCGCAAGCAGAATCAGGCTAGAGCATCTTTCTGAAAAGGCTCATCAAAAACAACATTATAAGAGGCACCATTAGTGTGAAGTCTAGAAATTTTTTCCTGACCTCAGTTAGCTCACACATGGTCATGTCTAGACAGTATTAGAAGAAAAACAAGAGGCCTTGAAGGAACACACATTTTCTATATTCACTGACATCTGTGCTTTTTGTCTCTGTATAGCATTTGGTTTGTAGCTACTGCCTCTGGAGGCGATAGTGACCAATCAATCACCTCCTCACACTGCTTTTGTAATGACTCAAAGTTATGTTCGACAGTCATCTATAGTTGTTTACCACATTCTGACCGATTGGCTCACACTGGGCTTGGAATATTAGTACTTTGGTTCAGATAGCTCAAATCAAAAGCTTACATTTTCCTTTTTCATGCTAAAACAGCCCAAACCCAAAACAACAAACAATCCAGAAAATAATTAGAGATGCACCTCATCAGTGTTAAATGGTAACTCACAAAAGCATGGACAGCAAGCCAGACTCTGGGCAAATCTCTGCAGAAGTGGAAGGGTAGCAGGAGAACAAACCTGACCTCACCATAGAAAGTCTTTCACACTGTAATTCAAAGCTAATTTTTTCCATCCATATCAATAATCAATTGAGGAATGAATTAGGCTGTAACTTTTTTTGAGAAATCTGAAAAATCAATGTTTGTCTCCAGATCAGTGTGTACCCTGAAATAAAACCAATTAAATGTGATGTAGTTCATAAATATTAATAAATGCACACTACAGTATCCCAGCCTGACTGGGCTGAATGTTCTTAACTTCTATGCTTAACTTCTATGCTTAACTTCTATGCTTTTTATGATCTCTGCCACCTTCATAAGGAAATTTTGTTTTTTCATTCAGTTTTGTTGGTTGGATTTTTTCAGAAGATAATTTTGGTTTTAATAAAGTTACTTTTTACTACAGAAAGTTTTCTACTGCAGTGTCTTTTTTAATCCCACGCTGGAATTGGAAGGCAGTATCTTGAAACCTCCACTGGAAATGCCAGGTGACATACTTCCCCCATCCCAGCCCATGCACCCATCAGGCACCTACCCACACAATGTGTTTGGCTCACTGGTGACTCTGCCCAAGAGGAGAAGCAGCTCTCATATACAGCAGCACTTCCACATGGCTGAAAGTTTACTGTGCTGAGAAAAACATGAGGATGGTGTAAGATGCAAGAAAAGGAATAGCAACTGAAATTTGGAACCAAACCAGAGGAAAGGAAGGATAACAAGGAAAGCACTGATCACTCTGCCACCTGACCAGCAGCATGACTATTGACACTGGATCTTTCCTGGCACCATTGCATGAAACAGCATCTTTCCTTCATGATGTGGCTTTGGGTTGGCCAGGTGACAGACTACCAGGGGCTTAAGTCGTTGGTGCTCTAGGCACACCAGTAAGGGTGTTGCACCTCAGTATGGATGATCTTTGGAGCAAAAGCATGGCAGCAAAGGACACTTCATTAGAAAAGGGAAGAACCATTAGAATGATAGCTGAAGGATTCTTCAATTAATTACAAAATTGCATGGGCAGCTAAGTACCACAGCTTTTAACTTAATGAATTACTTCCCTATACTTAGCTACCGTGGGCATGCCAAACCTTTACCAGCTGATACAAGATCAAAGCTGTAGCAAACAGCTGAGAGCTATGCAGTGTCTCTACAGCTTCAACTTGACATTTTGCAGTTTTTAGATAACAACTGTCCAAGTGTGAATAGCTCCTGCCTCGAAGTTTATAGCCAGCCTTGCAGAACAGCAAGCGTGTTTTAAGCAATGCCTACTACTCTGTATGATCCATTTATTCTGAGTGAGAATGAAATCAGAAAAGATGGTGTTTGCATGTGGCAGATTCAGCGTATCTGTCACAGCAGCTTGGCAGAGTGGTGGCTTGCTCATGTCAAGTCTTCCCTCAGGGTAAGAGGCTGGTTTGGCAGCAATGCTCAGACAAAGCTGCATGCAGTGAGAAGTTAATAAGGTGCCTTGCTGAAAGTGGCAGCTCTTCTGCAAAATCTCATCCACATATAATCCCACCCTAAAGAAAGAAATTTGATTTAGGAGGGCCAGTCTCATCCATTCATCCATGATTTTAGCACCCCAGGGCTCAGTTATTTGTTGAGAGTAGCTGCAAAGTACAGGGAAACAAAATAGTCCACACTTTCAGAAAGTATTCAAGGCTAAGGAGGTACTAAATACATTTAGGTTCATCAAGTCTCATGCTTGTTGGCACACTACCCTTAGGAGCAAAGTAGATGAGCTACTTCCAAACGAAAGCAAACAGTTTCATTTCCCTATTCTCTACTCAGAGGATCCAAACTTATCTTGTTTTCTGCTATGTGCCATCCACCCATCTTCCTGTAGGAATGGCTACTCCCCTACAGACACATCTACTCATCTGTAAACACACCAGTATGTCTGTAGATATTTGTCCCAAGTGTTTGAGTTTAATATATGCAATGCTGTTAGCTCCTAAGCTCAACCCACTCTGAGAATATAGATCTCAGCATTGGACCAAGGAAGAAATACAGTGCTGCTGGGGATGGAGAATGCAGAACTCAGGAAATCAATGCAGAATTACACCCTGAAAGTGGCTGACTATGTCACCCCAGTCATGCTGTCACCTCACTCTTGATTCAGCAAATTGAGAACAGTGGATGAGTCATTTCACAAAGAAATACAGAACAACAGAGAATTTGAAAAAATAAATAAAAGTAAACCCAGAAAAGCTGACCTTCAACAGCCTTTTTGTGCACAGTACTAACTAGAAAGGTTTTCCAAAGTTTTGTCTTTCATTTAGTAACTCTCTGCTTGCTTTCTATTGTAGCCACGGGATCTCTCTTTCTGTGTTGCACAAACAGAAAAGAATTGTTCAACCAAATACAGTAAAAAAACTTTCAATCCTGCTTTTAACACTGCTGTGGTTTTTGGGTTGCTGCACTAAGGTTAAGGACATTCCTCTCTCAAAACTTCATGCCACTTTACTGCACTGAATTAGTAATGCATTTGCTAGAAACCATGAGTCAGAGTATTTAAAATACAATACTTTACAATAAAGCTTAATTTACTGGTACTTACAGCTGTGTTTTCTTATGCTGTCTCAGGTACAATGGTATAATTGGTGCTTCCAAAATTAAAAGTGAATTTAACAAAAAGAAAATTTGAATCGCAGCTGTTGTTTCAACATACCGTATATTTAGCCTTGACTTTTTGAACCAAATTCCTGGAAAGACTCAGTTAAAACATTATCTTACTTTCCTGGAATTATAAAGAAAGCATGTGTACTTGGGGTTTAATCTTAACCTCTAGCATTCAGCTCTGAATCCTGCAACAACAATGGAAATGTCATTACAGGCTGAAAACTAATGAAGGTCTAAAAAGTAGTAGTAGTAGTTTAGAGTAAAAAAATTAGGTCTAGTTGATTAAAATTATCTAAAAGTTAATTCCTCACCGTGTAACAACTAAAATACAGCTATCAAAACTGGGGAAAAAATAAAGTATATACAAAGATAATAATGATGCCATTAGCATTTGGCTTGGCAGTTTTCAATCCGGCTGTCTAAATGAATTCAGTTTGTGTAATCACACTTCTTGTATGGCTTTATCTGACTCTCTCTTTGCTCTTTTCTGCAGTAATTGAACATTTCAAGTTAATTTGAGAGTAGAGAAAGATTTCTGAAATTACTGACTTCACATTTATTCTGTGAAAAAAAGTTCCTGCACAAAAAAAGAAAAATCCAAATCTGTATTTCAGAGTGGAAAAGGTTGTAAAACAAGCAGTGGCACACAGTCGGCAGATGCTGATGGCCACTCAACTGATAAGTACTGCCTGGCTCGTCAGAACACCTTCCTGCATCATCCCCACATGACCTTCAGCAAGTGCCGACTTTTCCTGAAGAAGAGATCACAGCTGTGATGGGAACCAGGCACTGGAAAAAATGTGTAAGGAAAATGGCATGCACATTTAAGGAACTGGGCTCTGCTATTTTCTTCCTTATAAAAACAAAATCAGGGACAAAAATATTCCTTTATTGTGGAAAACACCATCCTTTAATTTAAAAAGTTATTGACATAGTCATTTTTGCAGCAAATTCTACAACAGAAATCCATTTCAATGACTTATTATTGGTTTTAGGATGACACAAAACAGAAAAGCAATATTATTTGTCTTAAAAAGAATATTACTTTTAACTGTCAATGTCGACACTTCAAGGTTTAATTAAGTCAATTATATTAGTATGCTTTAAACAGAAAACAAATGCCACATATTTTTGATGGAGAAGTTGTCATTAATATTTTTTACAAATATCTTGGGAGCAATTAATAGTTTTGTTGCATTCACAGTGTCTTTGTAGTGAGACTGACTGGCCTGTAGTTTTTTTTCATTTGTTGTTGGTTTAGTATATTTGCTCCATTTTCACATGATTGTTCTGGGGTTTTTTTGTTAGGTTGGTTGGTTGGCTTTTTTTTGATTTCATTTGGCTTTTTATGCCTCTTACCCCAAGTGGAAAATGTTTGAAAGAAAGAAGTTTAGGATTACATTAAACATCTTAGTAGTAGGAGGAACCTATTACTCTAGTCTGTAGTGGGTTTTTTTTTTTTCTCTAAATCACAGTGATTCACAGAAGAACCTAAGTTTTCACACAGAGAACAGTGCTGTATAACTATTTTTTGCAAAAGACATCAAACCTCCACATTTTAAAATATCTATGTCACAACATTAGCTCTAAAACAACCCCACAACTAAGATGCATACTGCAGGTATACTTTCATAAAATAAACTATAAGAATAGAAGTTCACTGGCTTTAACATACTTTCCACTTCAATGGGAGCTGTACAGATTTGCTGCTTTATTCTCCCAGGTGGATTTTTTTTACTTTCTCATTTCTTATTTCATTGCACAAAATAAGTGTTTTGATTAACTATGTGAAATCTAATGAGGTCAGGAAGTATTGACTCAGAAAATAGTATTTTGGTCAACCTAATGACTCTTTTCCTGTACATTGGAAAAACAAAACTGTGTAAACATCTGCAATGTTTTTGTTTATGGCTTTTAAAAGCATTTAATTTTCCTGTGACTGACTGGCACAAAACCACCCCTATATGTCACACAGAAAGTGTGACTCTTTGGCTTCTAGAATCAGAAGTAGGATGAAATACTAGTTTAATTGTACCTTTTTTTTATTTGCACAATGTTCTGCCATCCCTAGCTCCACAAGAACAAAATCCAAATAGATAGGCTGTACCCCAGCTCCCTGGCAATTCCGATTCTTGGAATCACAATTTTCATTTTAAATTTAGTTATAGGTAAAACATCTAGCTACAGTGCATAATAAAATAAAAATGCAGTGGGTAGTCTGTCCTTTGTTTTGTTGCTGCCTTATAAATACGCTCTTCTTTTTAAAGGGGACTGCCTAAGCAAATTCTGTAATTAAACAGTACTATCTGAATCTAGAACTTCATGCTGCAATGTTCTTGTTAACATTTGCTTCCAGAAAATATTGACACACTTATTGTTTAAAAAATTGCACATCTTTTTCAGTATTTGTACAGCACTTTTTGAGTATGCTGGTACTCTCAGAAACAGAACATATGAGATTCACTGTTGTAGATGAATTTTAAAAAATCAGTCTTGAGTATACATAGAGAGTTCTTCCTAGCATTTGTTTAGCTTAAAATTCTATTCAAGTGAAATGTTGCTAGCAATTTTCCCATTTGATAATAATTCTATAAGAATAAGATATTACTGATGAACATGCCATTGTACGTTTTTATACTAAGGTAGGCCTTCATATGAAAACTGCAACCACTAGCCATAAAACTTAGACTTTGATTCAAATTTTAAGCTGGATCTCTTTTTTACATATGCAACATAACATGTAAGGACAACTGCAGAATTTGACTCTGTGGAACTCTAAGAGGGAAAATGTCTTCATCGGTTTAATCTTTTCTATTTTCAGTTAAGCACAGCTCAAAGCACCTGGATTATAAAACCGTCTTCTTGATGAAACCAGTGCCTAAAGATCAGAAGATAATTTGAACAGTTTCCAAGTAACTGCACGGGTGCCCAACTTTAGACAGCTTTTTAAACTGGCAGACAAATAAGAAATTATTAAAAATTAAATTTTTTATTCAAAAAAATTGCAAATATAATCCAGCTCCTTAATGATATCTGTAATAAGTCATTGGGACACAATGAAAGTGGTTCATTAGTCATGAGCTTTACATTTAATATCCTTCTGAAAGATATGCTGTAACTCAGCCCACAGATTATCAAATTTCATAGTTTTCAAATACATAGCATGGAAAATAATAACACACTCTGCAGGAATTACTGAGTGTTGGAGGTTGGATTTAGTTTTTTCCTCAGGAATTTTTCTCCCATGGGTTGCTAAGAGACTAATGACTGAGCTAATACCTGAATACTTAAGAGAACAAAGCACAAGGCTAGGGCCTTTCTCCTTGGCAGGGTGGGGCAGAATCGCCCTCATGGACACAGGGCCTGACAACTCGAGATTTGGGAGACTGAAAAGCAAGGGCAGGGGGGAGGTCACTCCTCTTGCTCGGGACCCTCGGAGCTGGACGGTCGGAGCTGCTGTCTGCTGAACCCACGGCCCCTGAGAAGCCAGCGCGGAGCTGCCGGTCTGTCTGCTGTGAGTCTTTTCCCTCTCTGCCCCATCGGGAGCTGCCTGCCACCAGCCTGTCTCTCCCCGGCTCCTCCTCACCGCTCCGAGTTTCTTCGCTACATTGTGGCGGGGTTTCCCCACTGCACGTCTGGACCTCTTACCGTCCCAGCTCCCTGTGTCCCGGGATCCTGCTGTGGCACCAACACCAGCTGCCCCTCCCGAGGGTCTGTGGAGCAAGGGCTCTCCTCCATCCCTCCGTGCCTCAGGCAGCCGCCATTGCCGTGTGCGACCTGAGCTCACGCCGGAGCGCCCCCTGCAGGCACCGGGGAATCACCGCACCCAGAGCGCCCCTGCAGGCTGTGACTGGAACTGCACCAAAGGGAAAAGGTGCCTGAAGCCGAGCAGGCTGCCACTGGGTTTCTGGTTCTGTTTGTTGGTCAACGTTATAGCTGTTGTTATTTGTTATCCTTGTTTTAGATAGTAGTAAAGAACTGTTATTCCTATTCCCATATCTTTGCCTGAGAGCCTCTTGATTTCAAATTTATAATAATTCGGAGGGAGAGGGGTTACAGTTTCCCATTCCATGGGAGGCTCCTGCCTTCCTTAACAGACACCTGTCCTTCAAACCAGGACACTGAGTAAAACTATATAACTTACAAAAGCATTATGCAGCCATTCAGAAGACATTGATCATAGTAATTTCAAAATTTGCATTTTAGAACTATATTTTCTGACTATATCCTCATATGGGGATTTGGCCCACATGGAGCAGAATTGCTGAATCAGATGTTACCACTATTTATACACAGTTCTATTTTCATGCTTAGTTAGATTGCTAAGAGTATTTTTCATTCTAGAAAAGTTACATGCCCAATTTCTGTGTGTCTAACCTTCTTTCACAAAGAATATCCTTAAAGTCTAATATTAATCCAATAATACTTCTTTTAAGAAAAGAAAAACACTAACTGCAATGCTGTAGATGACATTCAGTGATATACATTACAAATCAGTTTCTCCCCCACTAACTGTAACCATCTGATTCTGCTTTGATTGCCTTCAAACGTGTTTGGCTATAAAAATTTTTGTTTCCATCTAGTGGCACAAGTTCTTTAGGAGTATAAATCTCTCCTGATTTATTTACAATATTCATAATAATTTGTTATGTCCTCATACATAGATCAATTATCTGTCTTTGATATATTGCTACCTTCTAGCTTGATGTCGTAAGAAAATGAGCCTTATAAAATTATGTGCCAGTCCTCTCCAACAGCTTTTTAATCTGTTGGCCAGTTTAATTCAAATTTGAGGGAGAGTGGTGAAGTCTCCATGACATTATGTTCACTCAAGATTTGTGAAGGTTGGTGATCTATGGGAAGGAAAGGGACCCTTCAAGGTACTGAACAAGAACTGAAGTTGGGGATGTAGAGAGAACAAAGAAGAGCTGAAACAGAAAAGTTGGAGGTGATATCAGAAGAGCTGACACTCTTGGAAGAAGGAAGTCAGAGTAAGCAGCAAAAATCTGGGGAAAAAAGTTGATTCTGGCCAAATATTCATTCACAGAATTGATTTACATGGTTTTCTATGATTTCCAGTAGTTTAATTTACATGAAAAGAGAAAGGGAATTACCCAGCCTGGCCAGACAAAGCATTTAATCCTGAAAGGTCCTGAGTGCCTCATCTGTAAGTTGAGCAAATCTTGGAAACAGAATCTAACTTTATTTCATTTGTAAGAGTAATTTCTTTGGTTCTCTATTGCATTTAAAGTGAGCAACTGGTTTTAAACTACAGGTCATAGCTTTATTAAGAGTGTAAGATTCATAATTGCATTAAGTCTTTCAAAAGTCTTACAATGCAAACATAGAGGTTTAATTTGCGTAAGCTGCAGCACTCCCTTCAGAAAAGGAAATGCTTTAATTTTTAGCATAATGTTGTTCTATTTATATTATAAACCAAAGGCATTTACAATAATGTGGAGAAGCAGGAATATTATCCAAACCACTCTGGCACAAATCAGTTCAAAGCCTTTGCAAATTGTTTTTATTCTATCAAGTAAAATAATTTCATCTTATACCCCAGTAGAATCTGGCACACACATACACATTACTAATTTACAGCAGAAACCAGGACTGCTCTCAGTAGTGGGTATGAATGAATCAAGGCCAGAGCAGGCATTTTCCTAGTACTGTGAGGGAAAACAAGAGCTAACTACATCAAAGTTGGCATGACAGCAAGTAAAACACAGGCTAAGGAGAAAAAGCACAAGAATATTTTCACTTTGAGATTGTGAAAAATGGCTCTACCTTCCCTGAAGAGAACAGGATAATGCTGCTTATACCTGCTGAGCAGCTCTGCTCCTTTCACCAGGTTCCAAGCAGAAGAAGCTGAACGACAGGTCATTTCTGTCTGCTTTCCCTTGTGCACACTTGGCTTACTGCTGGTTTCCATTTTTGAGAGGCCTTTTCTCCTATTTTGCTGGAAGGCACAGTCGTTTTTTTCCTTGTCCTTGGGCTGTGAAGCTGCACTCTAAAACAGTAACCAACTTTTTTCCTCTGTACAGCAAATGGGTGCTTTAGAGTGGTTGTTAGTAGTTGAAAATCCAAGTGGCACAAGTAACAGCCATTATGTTTGTGACTCTGTGAATGGCTAAGACAGGCATTACCTTGCCCATCTGATCCCCACCTTTTCCATAAAGAGATTTAAAACAGCTTGCGCTGGGGCACATCAACAGCAACCTCTACTCAAGGTGCCTTTTTCCGAGTCTCTTTTTCCCTCTGATCAGAATGCAGACCACAAATTGTTTAGTTCACACCCAGAGGCATGTACATGAGGATGAAACACTGTACAAATCTGAGTAACCCTGGCAGGTCTGAAATCTTTGGCCAGAAGATAATCTAAATCAGTCTCTGGAAGTGTTCACCAGTAATTTCAGTGACAGCCTCATCCCAAAGGCATTTGCTAGTTATATGTACTTTTTGCTGGCCTCCAGCACAAGCTGTTAGAGCTAATTCCCCTTCACCCCTCTAAGCCTGCCTCTAACCACAGCAGAAGGTATTTTTAATTTATTTTTAGGGATTCATCAAATGTCTGTTTCTTCTTATTTCTGTCCTGAAATCTACACAAGAGTTTCAGTCTCATCCTTAATCAGGATGGATCACACCCATTCAAATTAAGCCCTTGCTCTACAAAGGATTCAGCTGTCTTTGGAAAGAGCTTAATAGAGTCACCTTGTGTCTACCCAGAGCTGCTGGCAAAGCTGTCTTTCTCAATACACACATAGGCAGAGCCTCAGTCCATTCCTCTCCCTTTGGTGGCAGAACAGCAGCAAACATCTGTAGGGGTCTCTGGCAAGGACCCAGGTCATACCCTTATTACCTGGCAGAACGACATCCACCTTTGGTTTTTTTAGTGCTTATATGTGGCCAAGCCAAGTCTGACAGTGTTTTTTATTACTCTATTCCTAAACATTCTGCATCTCAGTCTCTGCCTGCTTACCCTTTACACTCTCTTCAACACATTTAGGTGGCTTTGTGTTGGTGTCAAGCAGATTTTGGATATTGTTTAATTTCTTTGGAGAAGTAAAAAAGAAAATACTATAAAACTATTCAGAATATAAAATGCCATCTGTTAATTCTATTGATTTACCTTGGAGTACAGTGCTTCAAGACAACCTGGTAACTGAGCATGTAAGTCAAAGCATGTGGATTATATTCAACTCCTTTAGAAACTAAGAATCATAACTTTTTAAAAAGTTGTTTGTACTCCTTGTTTGCGGCTAATGTGACCCAATCTATCCAATAATGATAGGTTGGGATCCACATCACATAGAAACAAGATTTTAAAAAAGCATTTAAATCTTCATTATTCTGAGCTCACAGTATGATTCAAAGAATGAATTAGAAACCCTGGAGATAGATGCATAAGAGGGAATAATCTTTCCTACACTGTGCAGTGTCTTAAACCAGTGATAAAAGGAATGATTGACTGTGTGCAAGATCAGTGAAGGAGTTGTGAGGGCATAAGACTAACCTGAAAATTTATATGAAAATCTGCTTCCCTTAGGGACATATTCAAAAAGAAAAAGAAAGTAATTGTCTGCAAAAGGAACTGTTAGAGGTCATAGAGCTTTCAACTATAAAAAGGCAGTTATTCATTAAAAGCCAACAGTGTTCACATACAGTGAAAAAGAATCAGCCAGTTCTATTTAAGTATAGTTCTGACAAGGGGAAATATGTTCCACTCCACATATACCTACAGAATTGGGTACTTGCTGATGTTTATCCTTCTCTGTGGTTTTTTCATAAGTAGTGCTGAGGTTCATGGCGCTGATCCTTCTCCCCTTTTTTCCTGATCCCCTGATAAGGAGTCTGAGGTTCATATGCCTGGATTTCTTGGTTGTATGGAGAGGGGGAGATCTTTAAGTTCTTACAGACAGGAAGTAATCAGAGTAGTAGTGAAATGGGAGTATGCTGGTCTGATTCACTAGATGGCAATCAGGAGTAGTTTTGCTTTGAGCTAAGCAGAATTTTGGGGCAATTGCTATGATTATTATGCCATATTGTAATCCCAGTCAAACCTACAGAATCTCTAGGTTTGAATTCTCAAGCCCTGCATTAAGAGTTTGCATGACTTCAACACAGGAGAACTCAACACAATTTATGTACAAACAATAAAAGAGAGAAAATGTTTTAAGGAGAAACAAAAAAAAAGTTAGTTCTGTGATATCATGATTTAGCTTAAAAATAGGACCTTTCCCAAGAGATGTTGGCTGAAGCTGGTGATACTCTGTGAGCCCTCACCAGATAATATAGCACTTCTACACCAGGGTGGCTTAAAACCAGGACCACACATTGGTGAGATTGGATGGGACCACTGGAAGTCATCCAGCCCTACTTTACTACTTAAGCAGGATCCCATACAGAACAGAAATCAGGAAGTCCACATGGCTTTTTAATATCTCTAGGGAAATAGACTGCACAACCTCTCTGGCAACCCATTCCAGCACTCTGTCACTCCCACAGTAAAGCTCTTCCTCATGCTCAAGTGGAACTCCCTGTGTTTCAGTTTCTGCCTATGGCCAAACCTAGTAAAGAGACAGGATCCCCTCGCTCCACCTGCTGACAATGCTGTTCCTAATGCCCCCCAGGATCCCATTGGCCTTCTTGGCCACAAGGACACTCTGATGGCCCATGGACAGCTCATTGTCCACCAGGACCCCCAGGTCCTTCTCTGCAGAGCTGCTCCCCAGCAGGTCAGCCCCAGCCTGTGCTGGTGCCTGTGGCTGTTCTTCCCCAGGAACAGGATCCTGCATTTGCCTTCGTTGACTCCTTTGATTTGCCTGAACCATATGGATGTAAAGCCTCAGATCAGACAGTGTTTGATGACCATTGTAGAAGACCCTCAAAATTTGGGGCTGTAGCATTTTGGGGCAGATACTAATTTTCTTATTACCTACATGTAAATCAGAAGACACAGTCTAGTGTTCTGATGAAAGATTGCAAACTCACCATGATTCAAGACTTTGAAAAATGCTCAGGTTTCTCTTTCATTCCTTTTAAATATCAATGAGCTCAAATTTATTTTGGTAAATATTCTTTGCTTAATACATAAGTTATTTGCAAGACTATCCTAAATGTTTTCCAAAATTTAAAGGCAGATTGTACAACATCAAACCAGGAATTTTGAAGTATTAATCAAAGTTACACACACTTTTCTAAGTTTCAAAAGCAGATCAAAGCTACTAAGAAGATATTTTCTGATGCAATTTACTAACTTATCTTTTCCTTCCCTTCCTTGTCAGTTTTTCATTGAAATACACAAATAATTCCATCAAAATAATTCTGATCTGAAGAAACTTAAATAAATGAGCTGGTCCTTAAGTCTTTAGCTTGTAATATTAATTTACTGTGAGAAAAACTGTTATGTCAAATCTAAGCTCTGATTTTTAAAAATTACCATCGTCAGCATAAGTGCAGCCACAATGCTGTTTCCAGGTCAAATCATGAGCAGGGTTCATAAGCAATCACAGCCCTGACAAAACATTACTAGTTCTATCTATGACATAATGGCTCCATGAAACACTCAGATTCTGGTTTTCCTTGCCCTCTGTATTGTGTTAATATCTGAACAGACCTTTTCATTCCCGTGATGCAAAATCCTCCAAGATAAATTAAACTCAGAAATCACCATATCCAAAATAAAATTTCAGAGGGACAATCTCCAAATATGCATCATATAGAGTGTAAAACATTCATTTTTTCTTTAGAATGATGAATCTAGAAACCCAGAACTTTAACCAGATTCACAACCCCTGCATACAGCACAGCACAGACTGTGCCAGTGCCTCCAGCTTCAACTGAGTCTTTTTGTAGACAATTTTTCAGGAAGTTGGCTGTAATGTTCTTAACTGCAGATGCTGGCCCAGAAATCCCTGGAGTCCAAGAGTTTTCACTAGATATAAAAAGAAAGAATGTCTGATCAAGGATCCATTACAGTTTGGATTCTGCTTTTTTTGTGTTCTGGAAAAAAACACTTCTGATCTCATACTGAGGGATGCTAAGGAGGCAGAGATGCCAATGAACTTCCCAGATTCACAAATAAAGTATCACAGTAACTTTCAATTAAATCCAAAAAAATGGAATATATTGATAGAATGTGGAAGAAGAAATGAGTCTTTAATCTCCTTGGTCATTTGGGTGGGAAAGAATCATAGAATGACTTGGGTTGGAGGCAATCTTGAAGATCATCTAGTTCCAACTCACCTGCCATGGCCAGGGACACCTTTCACTGGACCAGACTGCTCAGAGCCCCATCCAACCTGGCTCTGAACATTTCCAGGAATGAGGCACCCACAACTTTTCTGAGCAACTTGTTCCAGTGTCTCAGCACCCTCACAGTAACACAGTTTTTCCTGCTATCTAGTCTAAACATATTCTCATTTTGGAGCTATTTCCCCTTGTCTGTCACTGCATACTCTTGTGAACAGTCTTGCTCCATCTCTCTTGTAAGTTCCCCTCAGGTACTGGAAGGCCACAGTTAGGTCACCCAACACCTCCTCATTTCCAGGCTGAACAGTCCCAATTCTCTCAGCCTTTCCTTTTAGGAAAGATCTTCCTTCTAATTATCTTGGTGGCTTGCTTTACTCTTGCTCCAGAGCATGTGCTTTCTGTGCTGGGACCCCAGAGCTGATGCAGCACTGCAGGTGGGGTCTCAGCAGAGTAGAGCAGAGGGGCAGAATCCCCTCCCTGGCCCTGCTGCCCACACTGCTCTGGATGCAGCCCAGGACACGTTTGGCTCTCTGGGCTGTGAGTGCCCATGGCTGGGTCAGGTCCAGCCTCTCACCCAGCACCCCCAAGTCCTTCTGGGCAGGGCTGCTCTGATCTGTCCATCCCCAGCCTGTGCTGGTACCAGGGTTGCTCTGACCCAGGTGCAGCACTTAGCCTTGTTACACCTCATGGGGTTCCCAAGGGCCACTTCTCCACCTTGTCCAGATTCCTCTGGCTGGCATCCTATCCTTCAGCTGTGACAACAGCACCTCTCAGCTTGGGGTCATCTGCAAATCTGCTGAGGGTGCATTTGATCCCTCTGTCTATATCATTAATAAAGATATTAAATAACTCTGGTCCCAATACAGACTCCTGAGGGAAACCACTTGTCAGTGATGCTCATCAGAACTAGGAGCCATTGATCACCCTCTGGATGCAACCATCCAACCAATTCATCAGCCACCTAATATAGATCCATCTCTCTCCAGAGTGAAGGACGTTGTGGGCAAAGGTTTTAAAGAGTCCAGATAAATGACACCTGTAGCCCTTCCCTTGTCCACTGATGGAGCCACCCAAGCACATAAGGCCACTGGATTGGTCAGGCAGGACTTGCCTTGGTGAAGCTGTGCTGGCTGTCGTAAACCACATCCCTGTCCTCCATGTGCCTTAGCACAGCTTATAGGAGGTTTTGTTCCATCATCTTCCCAGGCACACACAGGTCAGGAGTTCCCATGGTACTCCTTTCTACAGATAAGTGCAATGTTTCCCCTTATCCAGTCACCTGGGAGTTCTCCTAACTGCCATGGATTTTCAAGTATCACGGAGAGTAGGTTGGGAATTACATCAGCTAATACGCTCAGGGTTCTGGGATGCATCTTGTCAGGTCCTGTAGACTTATGCACATTTAGGCTCCTCAGGTGGTCATGAACCTGCTCTTTTCTTACCATGGGAGGGACTTTGCTTTCCCAGTCTTCATCCTGCTGTTCATCCACTTGAGGGTGTGGGAAGAGAGGCTGCCTTTGAAGACTGAATGAAACAACTGTTGAGTACTTCAGTGTTGTCCGTTGTTACCTTGTCTGTTGCTAACAGTTCACCAGTCTTGTTTCTTGGAGAGGGTACACTTTTTTGATCTTCCTTTTCCAATTTACATACCTGTAGATGCCCTTCCTATTATTCTTTTTGCCCCTTGCCAGATTTCAGTTCCAGTTTTGCCTTTGCCTTCTTCACCCTCTTCCTACACAACCATACTTCTCTATACTCTTCCTGTTAACTTAGTTTCCACTTCTTGTGCATTTACTTCTTTTCCCTTAGTTTGACCAGCAATTTCATAGTCAGACATACTGACCTCTTGCCTTCCTTGCCCAATTTCCTTCTCCTGGGAATCATTAGTTCTTGTGCTCTGTGGAAGACTTCCTTAAAGATCTGCCAGCTCTGTCCTGCTACCTTGTCCCCATGGGCAGTATCCCAGAGCATCCCACTGAAAAACTCCCAGAAAAACTAGAAGTCTGCCTTCCTAAAGTTCAGAAGCCTGATGTTACTCCTTACCTGACCTATATTCTTCCAGACTGCAGATTCCACCAGTGCATGATCACTGCAACCCAGGCTGCCTCCAATCTTGACACCCCTGATTAGCTCACTTACACAGATGACCATCAAATCTAGCGTCACATTCTCTCTGCTTAGTAAGGCTGACTATCACCTGGCCTAAGAAGCTGTCCTCCATGCATTCCAGGAGTCTCCTGGATACAGCTCACCATGCTTCTTTTCCAGCAGATGACAGGGTGGTTGAAGTTGCTCAGCAGAACAAGAGAAGGGTGGTCACAACATCTAACTCAGATTTTCCCATGCTGTGTGAAATGTGGATCCCTTCATCTGATACAGAAATAGACTGTACCACTTGTACAAACAAGAAAACACATTTTTTGATCCCAGACAGCACATAAACTGTGTCACAGAAAAATTGGAATCAGGACTCAAGGAACCAGGGGTCCACATGAACAATCCACTCAAAAATAATAAGTTCTTTTCCAGAATCACAGTGTTTATCCTAGATGTTGAAAAGTCAGGACACGTTCTGCTTCATGCTCAGAAAGCTTTCTTAGAAATTTATTGAGGCTGGACATGGATTTCTAAGGAGCCATCAGATATCTCTTCTAATCTTAGTTTCCACGTTATTTAAGGCAACACTCTAAAGAAACTATTTCCTTTGATAGAAACACATCAATCTAATTGAAACTAATGGAAATTACATGCCTGCAATGATGAGAGAACAAATAGAGCCCCTGTTTCGAGTGCTGTATGCCATAGCTAAAACATGTTCATATTCCTACTGAGTCTAAAGGAAGAATTTGACTTTTAAGAACTGTAAATACAACCTAAACAAACTGATTTTAATCTATCTTTTAAAATCCAAATCACAGAAATATTTTTAACTAGAAGAACATTCCGGGCTTGAATGTCTAATGTTCCCAATAGGTGCTCACCACCTATTTTTGTGTGAAAGCACAAAAAGGTTTTGTTACTTGAAATTATTTACCTACCTCAAGGACCCTCTGTTATGCTTCAAATTTACATGTTAAATATTCAAACCACATTACTGCTTTAGCAATTAGAGCTTTTCTCAGGTTCAGCAGGAACAGGACCAGGCAGCCATGGATGTACAGCTGAGGATTCTGTGCGACACATCCTGCTCCCATAACCCTGCTGTTGTTTTATTTGCTGCTATTTTTCCACCAGCTTTCAATAAAGCCGCTCACAATAAATTCCCAGTCACAAAACCCTTCTGGGAGCACTGGTGTGAATATATGAAAACTGCTTGGCCTTGGGTATGGGTTTTGAGCTCTAAAAATTGCCTTTTGACTCACATAGAGCTGTGTTGCAAAGAAACAAAGGCTAGAACCTACTGTTAACTGTACCTTATTTATCTGTAAACTTCACTGTCATTTAATGGTATGAGCAATTTCTATCATATCATTTCAGTCCTGATGGGTGGAATTTTCACTGGGGTAAGAGGCAGCTTAGGCAAAATAGATGTAAGTGCTGTAGAGGTGCAGTAGCACATAAAATCATGCACCATGGCTCAAATTAAAAGCATTGTGTCAGTTTCTTTAAGGGCTTTGGCACTGATTTCAGTCAAGAATAGTACTGAAGAAAATTTCTATGGAAAAAATACAGGATTTTGGGTACAGAAGATCAGACAGCTACAGAAGCTGAGCTGGGTATTGCCGCAGACCTCCTGGTCCTGGTACATTGGAAGCCGTGGGAGAGACAAACTCAAGGCAAGAACAAGAAGTGAAGACACCACGTCTGACCACTCTGGTTGCTCTGACGAGAGAAGATGTAACAAGAACATCGCTGGCACAAGAGAATGTAACACGGACTTGATAACCAAAAAGATTGTATTACTAAGAGAACAGGGGCAAAGGGTTCTGAGTGGAAAATTTTGTACAAAGTAAAAGAACTATAAATACTGGTGATTAGTGTAATAAATTGGCTTTGCTTTTGTTTGCATAGCAGAGTCTGTATCTTCAATCACCACATTTGGGTTTCTTCAGTGAAGGGAAGCAAGGCTTTGAAATCTCATTTCTTTTAAAGGTACAAAGAAAATAAAATAGAAGTTAAACAACTGCTGGTTCTTTAGAGTGTAAAATACAGCATGGTGGTCTCATGAGGGATTGAAGAATGATTGTTTGCAAAGTGAAAGATTGTGATAGCTAAACTTGTGCCTTTCTAGAGCTGGGCAGATCGGCCTGTGAGCAGCAGTGGAGCAAGTTGATAGCAATGGTAGGTTTCTGGATAAGCTCCCTTTGTTGGATCAAACTTTCTGGTATTCTAGCAGGTATCGGTAAAAAAACCTGTTGCTCCATATACTTTCTTGACTGACCTCTTCAGTGAAGTCTCTACTTCTCCAATACATATTTTCAGGAATTTTAAGAGATAATTACAGAGTGATAAACACTGGGCTAAACCTTAGGGGCTGTCAAAAGGCTAGTTTTTTAAAAGCAGCTGTAGAAAACTGTATATTAAACAGGGACATTTAGCATACACATGCAGCTAAACATTTCAAAGAGTATCTTCAGAGGATGAATTCTTGTCCCTGGTGAGTTACTGTCATGTTTGCAGCGGAAGTATTAGAGCCACAAACTCATCTTGAGTAACATGCTAAACAAAAGCCATAGACTGTTCTTACACAGCCTTGTGCCCACTATCTAATCATATTACAACCATGATTTCTAACAGCAAACGTTTTTTATAAGCTTTTTCAGTCCTAAGGTGGTTGAGATAGCATTATCTTAACTCATTTCTAGCTCAAATCATATGGATGCAGCTCACTGAAAATACTACTCTCACTACTTAGCTATGCCTAAGTTGGCAGCTATAATCTGCCAATAAATAACACAAATTAGAAGTTTAATGAACAGGTGTAATTTCTATGTTACCTGACATTTTAGTTTTGGTTAGTGTTTCTTTTTCATTTTTACCACCCTTTTTGGTTTCCTCCTGTCCTTAATACTATAAAAGCTTAAGATTATTTCATTCATAGCATTTTACCCTCCAGCCACCCCATAAAACTTTATTTTAATCCTTTAATCCTCTAATTTTCTTAATTAAGTTCTGAGTATTTAAAAAACAGTTATACACATTTTCAGGAGAGATGATTCATTTTAATTACTCTTCTCTTGTGAATAGGGAATGTATATGATCATTGTAGAGTCAGAAACAAAAGTTATCATCCCACATAAAATGCTGCAAAAAGTTGGAATGTGTCCTACAGAAGCAGAGATGGAAACTGTTATTTGTAAGGAAGTCAGTAAGTTATTTTCTGCTTCAAAAATAGTAGGTTACTACTTCTAAATTACTCAAAAATTTGTGGTACACCTATAAAGCACCTGATCTCAGTGTTAAAATTAACACATTGAGACACATAAATGGAGTAGCTCCAGGCTTGCTGCAAAGTCATTTTTCCTCTGTACTCAGGTATGTTATAGAAGAGCTGTAGTGAATTCTTTGTCTTCATTGATCTTGAGTTATCACCTGCTTGCATCAATAGCAACCAAGTTCTTCCAAGCTCCTATTTTTCCTTAGCACCCAAAATTCTGTCCTCTTCTTGTTTTCGTCACATTTCCACAGTCACCCCTGTGACGCATTATTCAGAGCATCCTCTTCATCTCTTTTCAGCTTCCTGTAAGAGTTCTGTCCCTGTCACCTTTTTCTACCCTCTGCTTATCTCAGAAACACTCTAATCTCAAAAACAGACGGTTCTCTCTACTCCTTACCCATTCCCTCCAGGGCAGGTTGAAATCCTGATCTCTCTGACACTTTTCATGGATACCTGCCTGCCAGTTGAAGCAGCATGTGGCAAAGGGACAGCCTTTAATATCTGTTCAATCCACATTGATGCTTCAGGACAACACTGCAGTCCTTCTTGACATCAGGTCCATAAGCTGTGTCTGCCCTGACTCAGACCTCCCTTCCCTGTCTCTCTCATTTCCCAGATATCTGGAAACCTCATGTTTTATTTCTGCATATGCCTTTCACACCCACCCATAAATATATAACTGGTGCAAGCTAATAGCTGATACTAGTTGCCTCTACAGTATTGCAGGAACTTTTCTCTGACCTAGACAGAAGCACCTTTGCTTTGCTCTGTTTACTCTGAACACGTGTGATAGTCAGTTGCCTCGACTGTGTCTTTCCTGCCTTTGCATCTCCCTCGTCCTCTCTTTCTTTTTTCCAAATGAATTGCATTTCTGCTTTGTGTTCAAGTCCTTTCTTGGTTAGTTAAACCCCTAGCTATCTCTGCTTTGATAACACAAGGTCAGCTCTCTCCTTAATTCTACTCAAGGGCCAAAAGTACCAGCCCATACCTGGCACTTATGTGTGTCTATTCTATGCTTTCAGGAGTCCTTTTTGTTTTCTCCAATACTGCTGCACATACATAGAAGAAGCTATAAACACATGTCAAAATTAACTCATTATTCTTCACACACATATAGCCTTTCCCATTATTTCCACACAACTCCCCTTTAATGATTAGGCTGTGTATTACAATACCTACATTGTTTCTTTGCTTTCTTATTCACTAACAACTATTGGGTCTCCATCTGTCACCTCGACTATGTTTCGAATTTTTGGGGTGCAATAGAATCAGAATTGCCATCTTTGTTTGTGTAACAACAAAACAAGTTCTTCTTCCAGAATGGTTGATCAGAAACATTGCCAAAATAGAATAAATATCAAACTGTAAAGCTGAATGGGTGGTCTAGGTGAGAAGCAGTGCCCATTCTGAAGAAACTAGGGCTGCCTGTGTGGCCAAACCTGATTCTGCCTGTAACCCAGTCTACTAGTCAGCCAGTAAATGCTGTAAAGCCACTGGAGTTTTTAGTGCTGTCAGTAGGTCCACAGTCCAGATGTAAAATGGAAGCCATAAAAACAAATCCACTCCTGTCATCACTTTACAAGCAATTGTACAGTGCCCATGGAAATGAAACTACTAACTCATAAACCATAACACTGGAGACTGTGAAACAGTCCTGATCAGATATGCTGAACCATGACAGGGTAAAATTATGATAGTAGCTTGTCCTTATTTTTTTTTCTTACCGCTTCAGAGGCACTGGAGAAACAGCTGCCTTCAGGATGAACTGAGCACTAACTTCTGAAAATCAGGCCCTGATAAAGATTTTGCCATTTGCTGGGTGGGGTCTGGGCTTACCACAAAGGACATGCATGTTCGTCACTTTGCTCTTCTGTCAAAATCCTTCTGCCTCTGGGGGTGAGGACTCAGGATACACAACGTAGTAAACCCTGCAGTGCAACACAGCATCCTGCCCAAACTTATTTGCACCCAGAAAAAGTAAGCTGCATGTATTCGTGCACTACTCTACTGTGCCTGAATACCCTCACTCGCATAGATAAAAGTGGCAGTGAAGGCAAAGAAAAAGGCTTTTTTTCCGTGTAAGCAATGCAGTTTAGACACTCATCCAGAATCTTCAGACAAAACATGTGCTATCTAGGCAAATCTGTGAGAGACTGACTGGGACCTTCATTTTGTGGTGAGCCACACAATGAACAAAAGAGTAAGATCAGGCCAAGCAAGATATCCCTGTGTTCCTGGGATAGATGGCTGTCTGGAGGTCACTGGAAGGCAGTGACTGTCCCAAAAACACAGTTATCAGGTGTTTAAAGTGATGGCAAAGCTCATTCCATCTGATAAGCCAAGGTTACACCTGTAGGTTGACTTATGAGGTGAGGATATTTCAAAGGCTCAAGTTTGTTCAAATCACTTACCTTCATAGCTGTTGATGCTAGTGTGTTTATGTGTGATAGATAAATCTCCCGTCTATCTGAACACCCGAAAGACAGTAAAAGATCTGTTTTCATAGCCAGGGATATAAATGAGATTTTTGCAGAGGTCAAGAGATGCGTGTCCCTCCCCTGTTCTGCAGAAGAGATGAACAGTCAAGGTGTCTTGCATGTTGGAAGGCAAGATGGGATAAGGGTTCTTGGCTGCTCAGATACAGCAAATGTGATACTCTTTCTTCAGAAAGACAAGATGCAATGACAGTGATCCCAACCATAAAGCTGGTATTGAAGTTGGGAAGTTATCTGGAAGCATCCATGCACATTTGGAATTGTGGCTGTGGAATGAAAGAGAAAAAATCCCAAAGAATGTATTTAAATCAAATGGGCCATAAAGGATCTTTCATTTCTGAAGGTTGATATCCCAGTTTGATAAAGACAAAAGTATTGCTGGTTTTAAAAGTTAAGTGTTTTCATGGGAAAAAAACAGCAAAAAAGACCCCACAAACAAAACAAAACAAAAAAATAGTCAATTATCATATTGTTTTTCTAAGATAAGACAAGTGAAAATTAACTGAGGGGATTCACTGCAAAAACACTGAATAAAACTACTCCATGTCACAAATTCACTGACCTCTTCTATAGAGGAATCACCACTTCATTTACTCCAGGCATGTTCTATTCCAGCATTTTCCACAATAAAATTTCTATTGAGCTTTATAAAAACAAATCTAAAGGTCAGGTAATAATATTTTGAGGTTTGACTCACATATCTTTTGCCTACTTAGGAATTTTTCATGACATATAATCAATAACAATGATCTAAATATAGATCCAATCTCACATGTATACAACAAGTAAATACAGGGGCGTCCATTGCCTTCATTAACCTATTTCTATTATTGTGTTCTGATTACTCTTCACAGGTCCATAAAGTTGTTTTCTCCTGCATTACACAACAGTGTTTGACAAGATAAACCATGGCAAAGCTCCTCATTTGTAAGCTGACCAGCTTACAAAGTGTTGAATTTCATTTTCTCCTTACCCATTTATGGGAGCTAATTTTCTCACAGTGATGACAGGGTTTTTGTGCTTAGGTTGCTAAGCCAATCCACAACACCCAGTAAATGTGTGAATCACTATCACGTCTAAAGTAGTTCTCGAATAATTCCTGTTAGCAATACAATCAAGCAGTGCATGTGCATCTAGGAGTAGTTACTAGTATATCAACATCTGCTAGGTAATTGAGTTTAACCATGTACTCACAGAAGTTTGTAGGAAGTTTAGCCAAGTATTTCTGGGAATAGCTTCTTTGACAGAGTTGCTTTTTTAAGCACTTTTAGTTTAAATCATGTGTTCTCACCATTGCTCTAAAGACACCCACTCCATAATCCAAAGTCAAAGAACTCAGTCCCTTGAAGCTGTTCCTGGTAGGGTGTGGCATGTTCTGTGTAGGGTTGACAGAGCAGACCCATATGCTATATCTTCTTTATCATGCTAATACATGGACAAATGTACAAGCTCAAATGAACCTGCCCCCTCCTCCACCCCCCAGATTTAGAATCAGCCATGTGCTGACCAGAAAAGCATCTCTACACTTCTGGGGTAGAAGAGGTTCAAACCTCAACCTCCATGTCTACAAGGAGCCTAGCATTAGCCCACCATGTCTTCCTGACCCCTGCTTCCCACCCCATCCCCCCTGCGAAGTGCACAAGTCCCAGCAGCCTGGAAATCCCACCAGAGAAGGAACCAGGTGGTGCAGCACAGCTAATGAGCCTGGACTTGGCCCTGCTGAGAAAGTATTAGGGTTGCAATTTAAGTGAGCCATAAGATCTCAATTAAAAATGGCTTAAATGCTGTGGTCCTGTTAAGGTCTGCTCAGCTTTAGATACAGCTACTTTACTTCACTCAAATTATTGTCATGCACAAACAGAAAAAAGCAAACAAAAAATATACTTCTGATATAATTTAAACTGTACCAGCTGAATAAATGACCTAAAGAACTATTACTATAGATTAATTATTTCAGAAAAATAAAAGAGAAGCCTGGACTTGCCAATTCCCTGCTGTGCTTCCTTGGTTATCATTTCATCGCTTCATCCTACACACCCAGGTTGTTTTCACTGAGTCCTCACTTGCAAGGCATTTGCTATCACACCATACCTGATCTTCTCTAGATATTATCAACATGCCATGGACATGGCATTGTTCAGCCTGAGAGAGAAGGCTCTAGGGAGACCTTACAGAGGACTTACAGGACTTAACAGGATCCTTGAATCACTCAAACATTGAATCACTTAGGCTGGAAAACCTTTCCAGAGTCAAGCCCCACCTTTGACCAAACACCACCATGTCAACTAAACTGTAGCACTATGTGCCATGTCCAGTCCTTCCTTGAACATTTCCAGGGATGGTGACTCCACCACCACCCTGGGCAGCACATTCCAATTCCTGACAATCTTTTTATGAATAAATACTCCGTGAACATCCCCTGGCACTGCTGGCAACTGTGTCCTCTTGTCCTGTCACTTGTCCCCTGGGAGCAGAGACTAGTCCCCACCTGGCTACACCCTCTTTCAGGCAGTTGTAGACCATGATGTGGTCCTCCCTGAGACTCCTTTTCTCCAGGATAAACAACTGCAGCTCCTTCAACCACTTCTCATATGACTTACTCTCTAGAATCTTCCCCAGCTCCGTTGCCTTTCTCTGGACTCACTCCAGCACCTCAGTGTTTTGTCATGAGAGACCTAGAACTGCACACAGGATTCAAACTGTGACCTCACCAGTGATGAGTACAGGGGGGCAATGGCCATACTATTTTTGATATAAACCAGGATGCCATTGGCCTTCTTGGCTACCTGGCTCATATTCAGCTGCTGTCACCAGTACTCCCAGGTTCTTTTTCACTGGGCAGCCTTCCAGCCACTCTACCCCAAGTCTGGGTTTATTTTTACCAAAGTGCAGGATGCAGCACTGGACCTTCTTGAACGTCACACCACTGCCTTCAGCTCATCAATCCAGAATGTCCAAATCCCTCCCCAGAGCCTTCCTTCACTCCTGCCCAGCTTGGTGTTTTCTGCCAACTTACAGGGTGTTCACTCAATCATCTCATCCGCGTCATTAACAAAAATATTAAACAGGACTGGCTCCAATGCTAAGATCTCGGAAATCCCAGTGGCTGGCCACCAACTGGACCACTCTCCAGACCCAGCCAATTTTTAACATAGTGGAGAGTGCACCCATCCAAGACAGGACCAGCAAGTCTCTTCAGGAGAATACAGTGGGAGATAGTGTCAAACGCTTTGCCAAAGTCCACATAGACAACATTTACAGATTTTCCATCATCCACTAAGCAGGTCACCTGCTCATAAATGAAGATCAGGTCAGTCAGACAGGACAAACTTTTGCTGGCTGAATCTGATCTCTTGGCTGTCCTACATGCCTAGAGTGTGAAAGTGCTCAAAATTATCCTTTCCATAACATTCCACAACACCAAGGTCAGGCTGACAAGCCTGTATTTCTCTGAATCCTCTTTCTGACCCTTCTTGTTACTGTGACCATTGGCCAGCCTCCAGTCACCTGAGACCTCTCTGGTTTACCAGGGCTGATGACAAAAGATGGAGAGCAGCTTGGCAAGCTCTTCTGTCACCTCCCTCACTACCCTTGGATTAATCCCATCTGGTCCCACTTATGAGTGTCAAAATGGTTCAGTAGGTCACTAACTGCTTCCTCCTGGATTTTAGAGGGTCTTTTCTTCTCCCTGTGCCTGTCTACCAGCTCATGGGACTGATTGCCCTGAGAATCACTGGTCTTACAGTTATAGACTGAGGTAAAGAAGACATTAAGTACCTCAGCCTTTTCCTCATCCTTGGTGATAGTGTTCCTCCTGCATCCAATAATTGATGGAGATTTTCCTTGGTCTTCTTTTTACTATTAACATTTGTGTAAAAACACTTTTTATTATCTTTCACAGCAGTGACCAGATTGAGTTCTAGCTGAGAGTTCACCTTTCTAATTTTCTGTCTACAAGACCTAACAACATACTGGTACTCTTCTTGCCTACCCCTTCTTCCAAAGGCCGGGTTTCTTCATTTTCCTACAAAAACTCCCTGTTCAGACAGGCCATTCTTCTTCTCTGCCAGGGAATGATGGAGACAAGTGTTTTAGCAGGGCCTGTTGTGACATGCTAAAGGGTAATGGTTTTAGACTAAAAGAGGGTAGATTTAGTCTAAATACAAGGATGAAGTTTTTCATAGTGAGGGTTGCTGAAACACTGAAACAAGTTTTTCAGAGAGACAGCTAATGTCTTATCCCTGGAAACATTCAAAGTCAGGTTTGGATGGGGCTCTGGGGAAAATTATCTATTTGAAGATATCCCCGTCAGTTTCAGGGGGGTAGAATGCAATGACTTTTAACGGTCTCTTCAGAAACAAGCTATTCTATGATTCTATCATAAATATTTCATTCTACAGAATGTTTCTTGTTACTAGCTATCTAAAAACTATGGTTATATGGCACAATTATAAGCAAAAGTAAACAATTAGGCACTAGCCTGAACATTGGAAAAAAATTCGCAGCAATCACTAACGGGGCCCAAGCAAAGCTGCAATCAACCCACATTCAGAAAAAAACTGTGACTTTGCTGGCTTAGCTTAACTTGCTGCCTCTTAATTAGTGACAATAATTCCTCATTTACCAGACTACAAGGCTACAGCTAAGCCAGTCCTGGAATGCAGATGTATGTCCAGATGTGTAAAGGCGTAGTGTTCCCATTCAGAGAGACTAATCAGTTCTAAATTGCCAAAGACTGTAGTTACTACATTTTGTGTAGAGTTGTGTCCCATGTCATCCCAGTGATGAAATGCCAGCCTCTTCCTAATGTGTTTTAGGTTGTTCCATGACAAGCTTTCAACAGTTTTGAAATCTTAATTGAATGTCCTGATGGAAAACAGACATGATCATCTCCCCAAATTAGGACTGTCATTTTCTCTTGTTGTGCTCTATCATTTCTGTTCTACCCCATTTATGACCATTCTGTCCTCAGCACTGTTTTCTACTTTAAAATCAATTCCAACCCACTTGGGAACTGCTTTTTCTTTTTTTGTTTTCTAAGGGTATCACCTCCTAAAATGAGACACAATTACAGATTTGGATGTTTTGAACTGTGACCTAATGACCCAGCTTACCATGCATTGTTTCTCAGAACATGCTCACTCTGGAATAGTTTCTAATAAATTTAGCCCACAAACTCATTTTTAAAATACAAAGAAGCAGGTAGACCAGACCTTCTGCATAAGAATTTGCAGGCTTTCTTCAAAAATGTTGGGGGTGGCAATAGAAATTTTTTCAAAAGACATGCTAAGAGATGCAACCTCCCAGACACAGCTATTTTGAAAAGGGATAAATTTTTAAAAATATTTCTAAGCAACTTAATTGCACTTACCTATTAAATTTCAATGCAGGTAATTCAAACATTACCAAAATTGACTGGTTTACTTTGAAGATGTTCTCCACAGAAGAGATTTCAAATTATGATCTTTCATGCCTGTAATGTGGCTAGAAAAGACAGTAATTGGCTAGAGCCCTCTCCTAAATCTACTTTATTAAAATCTTTGTTAGGAACTAGTTGAGAAAACAATTTGCCCTCCGTGTGCCAGGCATGACTGCAATCCATCATGAGGCTTACGTGATTCTCCTTTTAAACAGCATCCTCTGCATTCTGAATATGAATGCGTCCGTTGATGCTCTCACCACTTGACTGGGATTTTCCTCAGCTTACAAGGCTTGTTTCTAGCTGGACACAGCAGCTGAAGAAGTGGAAAATAGCTGGTGGATTCTCGCCACCACATCAAAACACAAGACTCTGATTCTGGCATCCGCTAGGAGGGTGCAGTTTCCATCAAGGTGGAACAAAACCTTTATAAGAAACACTGACTTCAAGCAACATTCTTTTATTGTACAACTTACCTGGATGCAGAAGTGTCCTGAGGACTCCAATAGCCTGAGAAAGAAGAAGTTCCTTGGCTCAGCCTCCACAATGGTGTGAAGCAGAGCCCGACTAATGCTGGTCAAACTCCATTCTTTAGCATGCAGTGGAGCAAGGGGAACTACAGCAGAAGGGCAATATCTAGATACCTGAGGCCAAGAAAGTGGGCTAGCTAGCACTTGAAGCTTAGAAGCTGTTATTAAAATGTAAAACGAGCTCCAACAGTTGTATAGTACCAAAACAATCCCATGGACTTGCATGATGGAACATACAGTTCCTTACAGCACCATCCAGATACGAGAGTGAGATAATCTTAAAAATGGCAAGACACTGCAAATGTGCACACTTTCATCTCACTGAGTAATCTGACAGATTCTGTGACTGAAGCAGACTGAACCTGATATGTGTTAATAAAACATAGTCCTGGACATCATTTAGGGTATTTTAGTTTCTAGCTTTCACCAATTCCTTTTCAATGCATGGTTTTATTCTGCATTTATAGAAAAACCTCAAACTTCATTATCTGCCTCTTCACATACCTTGAAAAGAGCTTTCCATTTCTTGAACAAGTTCTTTAGTCTTGTCTGTGAGGCTTTTATTATTTTTTTATGTTTCCATCAATTTTTGCAGCTTTATTTATGAGGCCTCACCGCTGTGCTGCCTCAGAGGTTAACAGATTACTACTATTGTAGTCAGTGAAATAGAATATTGGTCTTAGAATACAAACTGTCCTCCTGGGAGACTTCTTTTGAAATAAGTCTTTAACTTGGAATAGATTTCCCTTATGAAGCCAGGCTTGCACAGCATTACTTTGAGCCTACCAAATAATTTTCTGGAAACTGAGATAATCTGTCTCAATAAATAATGATCTAGCTCAAAAATGTTCCTCATTTTGAAAAGACCAGGCACTACAGATTTTTCTTTCATAGTGCATTATGAAAATAAAATCTATTTTAAAAGCCATGCTTACCTAATATGTTAGGAAGTACTCTGATCATTTGTATTGTGGATTTTTCTTCAATTTCCTCTTTGTAGACATACCCATCTAATCTTCCTATCAGCTGGTACAATCATGTAGACAGGTTCTCCATATAGCATATTTCAGAGCACTAACTAAACCACTCAGCTACCCGGGATCAGGCAGAGCAGTCAGTATTTTCCAAAACTCACAATGAATCAAAAAACATTTATCAGAATTATTGGAAGACACCAGTAATGTACCAGATGCAGAGGGCCACTTGCTGGAAAAAAAATAGTGAATAGTTTTAAATAAAAAATAATTTCGTGATCTGTTCGTGAACCTGCCAGGAACATTACAATTGTTTGATGGATAAAATATTCATTGTGAAATATTTCTTCAGCACCATCTGTGACTAAAGTTCTCAGAGCATTGTACTGTTTGTTATTTCACTAAGGACTAAGAATTGTTATTTAAAGTCTGTCTATAGTAGAGGCTGTATAAAATGTTATAGTAAATACAAACAAATCATTCCAAGCATTAATTAGATAAAAGCAATAATTACAAAAAAGCCATGATTAAATGGCCAAATTTTGGTGTTTAGGTGCAGAAAATCATCAGTGACTGACATTGGAGAAGGATGCAAACAAGCTAAAATGGGAGGACACGTTTCTCTCTCTCCTGCTGACACATGCACACCCCTGCCTGTCATTGCCCTCCACTGACTCTCCCACACAACATGAATTTTGCTGCTCACGCTCTCTCCTTCCTCTAGTCCAACCTATTTTCTTCCTTGCACATCATTGTCCCTGGGCACTTTTGTCTGTTTCTCCTCTGTGAGATACTCTCCAGCACAGATGCCTTAATCCTTGGTGCTACTAGACCAAAGCTGCCAACATTTCAGTAATTTACTCATCAGAGCTGGATACTACTGCTCCTTTTCCTTTTGTCCCTTGCCTCTCACCTTGCCTGAATGAACGAAAAGAGCCCCACTTATCAAATAAGGGAGAAAGGGACAGCACTCTCACCAGTGGGTCAGTCAACATTCTCCTCTGTCCAACACACCATGAGGGGTATTTTGTAGGAATATCCCACACCAGGCTGGGGAGGAGCAGGAATCACACTATTAATTCTCAAGCTTTCTGGAAGCAGCTGTCCTAGTTCACAGCACTTTGTTTCCCTTAGCACATGAGCCACTTCTGCCTCCCACTCTAAGAGTGCTGATATGAAATGTGGTTGCTAGTATTTAAGGGTTACTCTAAAACTGTTCTTTGAGTATCTGTATATGGATGCACATGAAAAAAAAAAACACCCAAAACTTAGCATTTGCATTTAAAAGGGCCAGGCTCACAGAAAATAAGTATAACACTATTGTGAGTCAGCTCCACAGAAGAACTTGGCATTGTTCATTTTTGGCGTTGATCATGTTTCTTCTGACAGAGCACATCAAATAGAGACTGAGGTCTGCATAATGCACACAATACATCCTAGGGGAAAAACATCTTGTAAAATAGCTTTTAGAGAGGTGGTTGGAAAGCAAAGAGGCTTTACATTTTCTTTGCCTGTAGCTCCAAAATGCCTCCTATAGAGCTAACACTATTTCCCAACACATCTGTTGGAACATATTTTAGAAAAGCAACGCTTCTTTCTCCACCCTCTCAAGAGATTCAAGGCAGAATTTCTGACAAAAGCAAAGATTTGCAGATGCTTTAAAATCCACTGATGCCCTGTTGTTTGGAAATTCTGACATAGGTGCAAGAACTCCTGTTGCAAAAGTTGTACGGAGCTCAGTGAGGTCAAAATCCAGCCAGCCAGTGTAGTCTTGACTTGTCAGATTTATCGGGACCCTTTGAGCTGAGAGATATCTCAGCTGAACTCTGAACCTGGGAATTGGCTGTGGCCCAGTCCAAAAGTACATAACAAACTGAGGCAGTTTTGCCTGAAGCTTGGAGTAAAAGTGAGGTCTCATTTGAAGGAACTTAGGATATTCAAGAGTTAAGTGCCTTGTGGGATGGATTTTTCTTCACTATTCAGTTTTTCCTATTAATTCATGGGATGACAAACTGGCATCACTTCTTTTCAACACGTACAATGATAGAAAACTGATCTTCCTCATTGCTAAGCAGGTTTTGTTCAGAGGACAGTTTAAAATCCCAATCTTGCAGTTAATCTGGATAAAAAGTAGCTCAACAAGCCACTGGTTGTGTGATCACACCTGACAAAAATCTCCAAAAATTTTAAATTCCCTGTGTATATTAATCTAGAAATCTTACATAATGCCTAAAAATTCTGCCATTTAAATTCTGATTTTTCTGTACTCCCTGGAATAATTTTTTTCTTAACAAATTTTTATTAAGCAAAAGCTTTGGACAGCGATCCTATAAATATATTTTTGTTGCGGCTAATCTGGGGAAAATAAATAACTTTTTGGAATGCACACATTTGTGTAAGAAAAACATTCTCTTCCTGCTATATGGTTTGTGCAAAAGTCACAATAAACTTGGTACAAGATAGTACTTAAACCAAAATCTAGGTCAAGACTAAATAAACAAATATTTAAATACAGACAAGAAAAAATTACCTGTCATTTCTTGGGGGCCTTGCCATAACTAAAATTTAAGAATAGTCACAGAACTGAGAAAAACCACCAAACTTAAGAACCTAAAGAAGTAAAGAAGCCCTGGAAGTATTTCTTTCATTGTGGCTTTCAGATTTTTTTTCTCTGATCAGAAATCTTATAGGGAAGAATAAGATACAAAGAGTTTAAAAAGAAGCAAACATATTTGTGAGGATGCATATAACTGAGGAGGATTTTAGATAGGATTATTCTGAGCAAAGATTGAAGAGGTCTCATTTCAGAATTGAAGGTACTTCAATAAATATAGTACAATATTTACCAGTTCCTAGATCTAGAATATTTATGAGCAAGATGTTTGAGATATCACATTGTCCTGGGCCAGGCCAGGAGAGGGCTAATTTTGCAGTAGCCAGGAGAAGCATGGCCGGGACCCAGGGGTTATTCTTTACCACTCCATGCCACACACCAAGGGTATAAAGGAGTCCCTTCTGGCCAGGTGGGTGGGGCAGGGCCAGGCTCTGCATGGTGAGCACTGGCCTGGGACTCGTCTGCCTCTCGTACACATTTATTCATTTTGCTGCTGTTACCCTTCATTTCTTATTTCATTGCTGTTTCTAATAAACTGTTCCCATCACAACCCATGTTCTTTACCTTTTGAGACTTCAGTTCTCCTCTTTATCCCACTGCAGGGAGCAGGAAGACTAAGCAAGCAGCACAGGGTTCAGAGTGTTTCAGTGGTAGCACTAAATTGGAGAATAACATCCCTAAACCACAACACTCATTTATCTGAAAAGAATTCATTGAAACATCTACCATCATAAAGCAGATCCGCCAAAGCACATGGAATACCTGCCCAAAGTCTGTATTAGAATTCATGCCATCTTCTAAATTATTTTTACATTAAAAGCAAGTGTCCATCACTAGTTATTTAATATACTTAATTAAAGTGTATACAAGTTACCAGGATATGATATACCTACTGCTAACGTACACATTTCAGTTAGAGGAAAATAACTTTTTCCTAGCCTCATCATTGCAAATATTGCGTTTTCAATATGCAGTAAATGATAGAGTTTTGTTCTCCTTAAAAATCAGCACAAGTTGTTGAAAAGGAGACATGATGTTTCACCTGGAAGCGTCTATGCTAACCTTTGAGTGTAAAAAAACCTAATTCTATGAGACAAAAAAAACCCCAGTCTTTTCACATTCTCTTATTTCTCTGGGAAGATCTCAATACTTTCCTTTGCCCCAGCTGAGCTTCACTGCTCTCTCATAGACCGTGCTCTAGTCAATCCCTCATGAACTTACAGCATATCTCAACTACAGTTCAACAGAGTACAAATCTGAGGCAGCGAAATAGCTTTTCTGATGATGAAACACAAAATCTTGGCCACTTCTCTTCTGCAGATTTGTGTTTACAGGAACAAGAAACGTTTTTGAGCAGAAGTTCCATAATCCATCACTCAGGAAAAGGTCCAACACAAAGCTTCAGACCACAGAATTTTATTATGGAGACAGCCTCAAACTCGACACTGATGGGAATTGCCAATGCCTACTTCTCCATATTTTGAACAGAAAACTTCTGAAACAAATATGCCCTGTCATGATCAAAGCCAGTACTCAAGGTCTCATGATCTTAAGTACTGCAATTTGCATTCCTTCTGATTCAGCCTGCAGTTATATCAAGCCATGATTTTTAAAAATTTATTAGATGGATAGCTATCCTAAATGTACATGAAGATCCACTTTATTATACAAATAATGTCAAATTCTTGAATCTGCTGCCTTTGAGCAGTACTTCACAAAGTAGATGAAATTTGAAAAAACTACTTCTCAAAAAGAAAGCCACATTTTATATGTTCACACACTATTTCCCTTATTCTTGCTAATAAGAAGGGGATTACTTTCATTATTAAGTATTCACAAAATGCATGCAGCACCAGTAAAGTAGTTTTATGTTCCTGGCTGTTACAGCATAAATTGGAATAAAGACTAGCTTGCTACATTAAATGGCATCCAATCCACTAGCACAGAGTGCCTAAATACACAGCCTTTTATGTTTGTTACCGCAGCCATAAAGAAATGCCCATGCAGAGGAGAATCAAAGGGACAAAACCCGTTCCAAGTCTAGGAATACTCTTAAGTTCACAGCAAGGTGGTATCTGGCTCCCCATTGTGCCTCTGAGCATGGTCAGGGGCTTTCTCTTGTCTCAGAAGATATTTTGTAGAATGCAAAATAATAATGTCCTTGTTCATCAGAAAGAGAACGTGATACAGCACCCTCTGACCTTTGTCAGTGATTTAGAAAGCATTTCCAATATCTATTGGTATGTGGAAACCTTAGAATTTTCATGTCAACTGGAGGCCACCATTTAGCAAGTGGCAGGAACTCACACAGGCAATGCCAATGGACTCTTTCTTTAATTGCTTTTCCCTGAGTCATTAACTCCAGGGATGCTTCCTCTGAGTGGCTCTAGGGGCCACAGGATTAAAAACCACTGAATTTTGAAAAGAAAAAGGAGAAGAGCCAAAAGCAATAGTTATTAGCAGCTGGTTCCAGCCAAGTTTAATTTCATTTGTCATGTTCAGTGTGGTTCAGCAGGTGATCCTTCCTGCAGGTGGAGGCGTAAGGGTTATGCCAGCAGGTGTTTGTTATCCATGGTGTACCACCCCCTGGGTTGCAGTCAGCCCACCTGACATGAGCAGGAGAAGGAGGCAGTATTTTGTCCACCAAGGCTTATTTTCAGTCTGAGACAACCAGCTATCCATATTGATGCTATTTATCACAGTTATACATTTATAAAATTCATGCCTGGTAAATGAAAGTTTTCAATATCAGCACTTGTTAATACTGACATCTCTTCCCAGAGGACTGTTAGTGACTGCTGTAAACAAAGAAATGAGTTCTGTTGAATTAAGACATTTTTCAGCTGAGTGTTTAAAGTGTGGTTTCCATTGCAATTAAGGAAGACAAATCCCCCAAAAACCCTACCTAGACACCTAAATTGTAACATTTGAAAAGCAGTCCAAATGACTAATAAATTAGTATTGAACTCCTAAGAGATTCTTTTACACCCTCTTAGAAATCACAGCATATCAATATGATGATTATAAAAAAAAAAATCAAATCAGAAGTAAATAGTAATGTGCTTCAGGCATTAATATTTATGGTGCGAATTTTACTTTCCAATTTAGGCACTGAAAAATACTGCAGAGTATTTATTCTCACAGTATCCTTCCAATGACTAGAAGCAATCAAAAACTGAAGATTGCTCTGAAGGAAGATGGACTGGTGAAGACCATGACAAAACCAGGAAACAAAACTCTCTTGCAAATGCTAGGCTTGCACTACCATCCTTCTTACCCTCAGTCTGTACTGCTTGCATTTTGCAACCTACAGAGACAACTGAATAACTATTCAAGAAGCTATTCAGTAAGACCTTCACATAAAATGTATGCTTTCATTTCACTGCTGCTCTTTGCTGGGGTTGGGGCTGGAACAGCTTCTTTTGAGCATACTTAGAACTGTTTGCTCACATATCCTTGTCTCAGCCCAACCTAAAGGAAAGATCAGGCTGCTAAAATCAAGGAGACAAAAGCAATGTTTTCTGTAGCAATTATAGAAAATCCTGCACCATGCAAAACTACATAGGGCCCCGCAGAGCAATTGGGCAGATACAAGAGTTGTTACCATGGCCAATCCCTCACCCCATGGCAAAACCTGGGAGTCAGACCTGAGTGTCAATAGCCCTGTTTACAATACGTGGTAGGCCTTAACCCAGCCAGACCCAAGAGGGGACTGAAATCAGAAAGAGGATGCTGATAACTTGTTCCTGAGCAGGGGATGGCCTCTGACATACCTCTGGGTCATTATTAGTAGCATCCTCAGACTCTGTTCAGGAAAGCATGAGCAACCTAACCATGGGGTACAGGCAGTTTAGAAGAGGTGAAGGCAAGAAGGGATGGGAACAACACTTGTATCTCTGCTTATGGAATAGAAAGCACAAGAGAATAACAGAGGAGTACAGTGCATTTAGTGACCCTGCTTTATTGCATTAAGTCTATGTTGAAGGCTATTTCTCTGGTTCAGCCAACAATGTGCCAGCAGTGAAGGAAAACCTCACAAACATCATGAAAACGATGAAGCATTTGCACCTCTTGTCTCACTATCTGCTTATGCTCTGAGCTCCCTGGCACGTGTTGTCCTGCAGCATGAGCACACCCTGCTTAAAATGCTGGCACCATCTACAGCTATGGTCATACAGATGCAGTGCTGAAAGTTAGAGGAACACCACACAAGAAAAATCTCAGCCTAAAATTAGTACACTTGAAACTTTCTACAGTTGCACTCTGTTCACAAACAACTTAAGATAACTCTAAAAATGCTCCAGTACCTGATTCACTGTACATAATTATGAATGGTCCAATCCTCTCCAGCAAAATTACACTGTTTTCTTTCAGAAAGCTCCACTTTCCACAAAATTGTATACTGATTCTTTAGAGTCCTCTCAAAAATAACAATCTCACGATGCTCGTATCTGACTTTCTGTAGTCCATTTTTATTCTTTTCAGAATATGAAAATACACTTCCTTTAGTTCTGATGCAAGGCTTTATTTTCTTATTTAGTTTCTGTCATAATACCTAGAATCATATTAGCAAATTCAGCCTCTTTTTTTATAAATACACACAGTTATAGAGTCAGACAGTGCTAGAATATTAAAAAGAAGTGCCAAAAGTTGATATTATTTTTATGGCCAATGTCAGTCTCTGATAAACTATAATAGTAAACTGATTAAGCCATACTCCAACCTGTAAAGCCTTTTATCTGTCTTTTTAGATCCAGGAAGAAAATCTCTCTAGTTGCTCTTCTCTATATTCGTAATAACACTTTACTCCACTGTTCAGTTAAAGGATAATAAAAAAACCACCAGTCATCATAAAAATAAGCAAAATTTCACTTCCTAAAAACACAATATGCAGCACATACAATATGTATAATATAGTTTTTGTCTTCATCCTGTACTTTTTAATAAAAACAAGTTATTACAATGTCTCTCCATTTTCAACAGGGTCTTCCTTTCTCTCAAGTGTGTTGGCAATTATCTTGTCCCTTTGAGCTAATGAGTGGAACGAATCCAAAGATTAATATAAAACAATCTGTGAATCCTTTCAACAGAGTTATAGTCTTTGATACAAGAGCATGAATACACATTTCAGCACTGATAAAATAAATACCTGGTGACAAAGCTCAGTAACTAATAGTGTGGGCTGCATTCCCTGGTAGCTCCTTAGACATTGTATTGGATCTGACTGAGACTGAGTTAAATTTCCCCATGGGAGCTCTCACAGGGCTGTATTTGCATCGGTAGCTGGCAAGGTGTTGCTAGCATGCCCATGTTTTGGTGCTACTGGGCAGAGCTAGCACAGCATCTGCACTGGCACTTGAACTGTCAGTCCTCACACCCATAGGCTGTGTGTGGGCAAGGAGACAGGACAGGGCAGCCAGCCCACACTGACCCATTTCATGTGATGGCTGCTCAGATATGAAAGTTAAGAGAGAGGAGAAATGGGGGGAGCAGGCATTTGTTGTTTACAACATTCATCTTCTGTAGCTACATCTACACCAGCTGAAGGCCTGCTTCCCAGAAAGTTCCTGGACAGTACTTGCTGACAGAAAGTAGAGAATGACCTCTTTTGGGTGTTTCCTTTGCCTACACACACACATGACTTTTTGCTTTAGTAACCCACCTTTATCTTAAGAAAATGGAAAAAACTCTAGTGAGTTATTCTGTCCCCCATCCTGCTGAGGATGGGAGTGACAGAGCAGGTTGGTGGACACCTATCATCTAATCAGGGTCAACCACCAACAGTCTTTTTTGACGTCCAACATGGTGCCAAAGGAGTTTTAAACAAGGATGGAAGCTGGGAGATATAACAGACATGGGCTGAACAATGTTAGGGTGGAATGACCATGGGCAATTTCTGGTTTTGTAATTGTGGGGAAGGGATGAGGGGTGGATTCTGTGCCCGTTGTCCTCTTTCAATATTGATGTTATTTTTAGCAGGGAGGATATAGAGGTAGCTTCTGAAAAGAAGCTTCCCCTGTGGGCAACTGCTGCAAATGAGTGTTTTAAGGCTGCCTAAAGAATCCCCGACAAGGGTATTGGCCAAAACAGGTTTAATATAAAAGTGAAAGCACAAAAAATTCTCTGGCAAGGTTCACTCTGCTGCTTAACTAGATGGTTAAAGCACACAGTGAATAAGCAAAAAAAAAAAAGAAAAAACTTCCCAAATCAATCAAACCAAATCAAAATAAACCTAAAAGTAACTGGGTGGTGTAGGAAAGGTAGAGAGAAAAATGGGAAAGCATAAGGAGAAAAAGGAATATGGAACATCCTCCTGCTAAGTTCCAAGGTTCAGAGTAGATCCCCACGCAAAACCGAGCCCAGAATTGAGCAACAGTTTATGCCTAAATGTCCAACAGCATTTAGTTACTCTTACACTTAATTAAAATTAATCAATAATTTTAACAATTTAAAAAATGACTAATATAGAATTTACTATGTCACAACAATAACTCATTTACAGGTCTAACTTACTACAAATTTAAAATACTTAAGGAAATATTCCTAGTACATTCATTTCAACATATTCACAGTCATATGCCCACAGACAGAATTTTTACAAGGCATGCATCAGTGAAAAATTCCCCTCAAACTTGGTGAAATACTCACTTTGAACGCCTCTACATCTTCTCAGTGGGCAAAGGGTTGGGATTCAAGCAGTTGGGGGTATCAGGCCAGGATCCAGCATCATCATTCAGTGGTCCTCTGAGTACAGCAAGCTTGAAGGTTCACTGAGTCTGAGAGGTCCCACCCAGAGGGGCTTTGCTGGTCACAGACACTGCTCCAGGAGAGCTCAAAGGGTCTCACTTTGGACTGCTCTCTGTAGGGGCACAAAGGAGTGGGCTTTAGTCATGGTAATTTTCCATCCTGGCTTCCAATGCAGGTTGATAACTTTCTTTGAAATTTTGATAACAAAAACATTATTCTACTTGTGTTGTTATTCAGGCAAGAAAAGTAATCTTCTAAGGCTGTTCATTAAAAACAGGAGCTCATTAGATAGCACAAGTTCCTGGTAGCAGCCAAAGTTTCTGATAAGCCCAAGAGGGGCTTGGGCCAGGTGCAGTTCATCAAGGCTGAGGTCTAATGAGCATTTCTCAGATCACAGTGTGGCATGAGAGGGAGAGGAGCAGGCAATGCACCACCACATCAACAGAGTCAATGCCAGCTGGCTCCAAGATAGACCTGCTGCTGGCCAAGGCTGAGCCCATCGATGATGGTGGTAGCACCTCTGGGATAACATATTTAAGATGGGGGAAAAGTTATTGTGCAGAAGCAATTGCAGACAAAGAAGAAAGAAGTGAGACATAAGAGAGCAACTACTCTTTACAAACCACGGTCAGTGCAGAAGGAGGAGACAGAGCTCCAGGCATTGGAGCTGAGATTCCCCTGCAGCCCATGATGAACACCATGGTGGGGTAACTGCATCCCTGCAGGCCATTGAGGACCCCACACCTCATTAAAGCAGCAGCCAACTCCTGCAATTAACTACGAAGATTAACATCTACTCTCAGATTTGCCTCTCATAACCTTTTCCACTCTGCTTTTACTTTTGTAGAACATGAGTAGAAAAGTTGTGGCTGCCTTTGAATGGACAATGAAGCAAATCAATCACTTTTCACTCAGCAGAACAAAAGTGGTCACAACTGAGTGAAGGGGTTGTTGGTTTATTCCCAACCTTTGAAAGACAGCAGCTATTTGAAGTATTACAAAAGTAGGAGGCAGAGGGAAGATTTCTGGCTGCCCCAGACAGCTGGAGCTTTACAGGCAGCCCAGGCCATGGGACAGTGAAAATTAGGGATCACTGATTAGAGACCACAACTGCTCACTAATCACAAAGTGAGGCAAAATAGCCTTGGGTTGTCTTGCACACCACTTTTCTGCAGGGAAGTGCATTTTTCTAGACTGTAAAACCTCTTTTGATATAAAAAGCTCAACATTAGTCATCACAGAGGTTAATATAGAGCACTGTCCTTTGCAGCAGACAGGAAGAAACAGATACTGTTATTAACTCTTAGAATAATAACTAGATTAATTTGAACACTAAAAAAGGCTGATTGAATAAATAATGCTGGCAGACCAAAAAAATCAAAATAAATCCAGAACATTTGTAAAATGTGCTGTACAACTATCTGCAGAGGCCGTCACATCACTGCACATGCTTTGTTGACTGATGAGTGAGAAATATTGACAAATTTCAAAAATGTTTTCCAACTAATTAGAGTAACACATATTAATAAATATGTAATATTTATAAAATATAATATGTAATATTAATTAATATAGTATTAATAAATAGAGTAACACATTCTCCATTATGGTATCACATAATTAATGAGAAAAAACCCATGGGAAATTCAAGTCTGATTTCTCTGATCATCGCTAGGGCTCATCACTATGTTCACCACCAGCCAGGAGTATTTCTGATGACTTTGTTGTAGTTAACATCACAGCTTCAGGCTCTGGTTAGCTGGATGTGGATTAGCTTGCCTTGTGACTTCTGATTCACAGAAAAAAATGTTGTGATTGTGAGGTGTACTGTAAAGACCTGGGCTTTGTCTTGAATAAGTGCTGGAGTGCTGGACATACACAAAGGACTCTGGAGGATGTTACCAGGAGACAGTTCTTATTCTCCTACCTGTGAGATTCAGTTCTCTCTCTTCCACAAAGCCTTTTTATGTGCTTCAGATCAGAATGAGATTATGTCAGTTGGATTGCATGCTGAATCAATAGTTTCAGAAAGAAGCAGGTATTTCTATTTCTGGTCACCGGGATGACTGAGGTACCACAGTATCAACAACAAAAAGATATTTGCCAAGGAAATCTTTCAGGACTTCTTCCTGGATATGCCTGTCCTAGAAAACACTCTGCATACCTGGACATCAGTAAATATTCTTCAAAGTCTCCAAAAAGCTAAAGGGACAAGTAAGCTAGTACTTCTCCCTCTAGCCATCTTCGCCCTTCTTTGAATTGTCACAGCCCAGTCCTTACTGGCCTGTAAAGATTTTGGGTCAAGCCATCACAGGGTGTAAGGGAAACTGGATTACAGATGGCCACATTCCCTCTGGTATAATGGAGAGGACAAGAATGTTGCAGTGTCCTGGTAGGGTAAATCTTATAATAAATAGATTTTTATCTTCAGGAAGACAAGCTGCCCTTGGAAAACCTCCAAAAGCTTCTATACAAATCCTTTACAGCCCACACATGCTAAGTTTAAAAAAGAAGAAAAAAAAAAACCAAGAAAGAAACAAACCATCATTAGAAGCAAGAAAGAGAAGCTATGAGCAATTCTTTCTCTGTTGAACCTGAAATGAAAGCAAATAATAACCCAAATGATTTCGGGAGCTTTCAAGACAATTTTTCTAGTTTTTTCCACCTATATTAAAATGAACCCATGTGCTCAGCTGTACCTAATCAAAAATAGTTACTATGGTTACAGGAGAGTTTTTCTAAATGTAGTACAGTGTATTAAGTAATCAGACAAAATGACTATGTATAAACTGAAGGCAGGTGGGCAAGCCATTTAAAAATATCAAGTAAACAGAAAAAAAACCTCAGTAAAAATAATTCCTCAATATTTATGCCATTATTTTATTACATTGTAAATAAGAATATAGTCATGGGGAAAGAGGTGGTGAAAGTAAATACTTGAATAATCATTCATTTAACATTTGTAATACTAGCTACAAAGGAGCTAACAATAAGTTAGTATCTACAGATAAGCAAATTAATATACATTCAGATATAACTCAATGGTACTACTCTTTACAGAGAGTGTTGTTTGAGACATATAAGAATATTATTAATCAATGCAAGTACATTGATTCACAGACAGAGAAAACAGACCAGACGAACTATATTTTGCAGGCAAGACCCTGTAAAATATCAGCAGTTTCCTTAGAGATGACCCTTTCCTTCTCCATAAGGGAGAACAATATCTGCATCCATAATGTAGGAATTACTATTATTTTCAGAAGTAAAACTTTGTTAACAAGACTGACTCGCTTAAGAGAGTACTTCCCTACCCTCTCACCTTTTGTCCTTTTCTTTGCTTATAAACAAGATCTAATTTTGTATTGTGTGAGGGATTTCTATGTGCCTGAAAAGGACCTAATAACTGACAGAAAACAAGCACATTGTGAAGAAAGCTTCCTAAAATTGTGTTAAGTAAAGTGGCATTAGAGATTAACAGAAGTAAAAAGTGTAAATAACTTGCCTTGGAGATAGAAAGCAGTTACAGAAAGTAGAAAGCAGTTTCATTCTTCCTCTTACATTGGTGAGAACTGTGAGCTCTTTACCTGTATCCATCATCAAAACCATGCAAGCTAGTAACAGGGAGAGGCCCTCTCTTTCCCCAAGCCCCCTAATAAATAGAAATACCTTCTTACAGGTAAGAGGTGCAACAATGAGAAGCAGCTGATGGGTTAGGAGAACAGAGGGTTTCTGACAGCTCACCTGTCATGAATGAGTGGGAGAATCTAACCCTTGAAAATATCCCTGAAGAATAGCTGCTTGTTGCATGTTTTCCTTGCTCATACGAGTTGGTGCCTAAGAATAGCAAGTGATTGACCTCTCCTGTGTCCAGAAGTCGATTTTGAGAAGGCTCTCTGCCAGCAGAAAAGGTTTATCATGCCTAAGGGCCTGTGCTGGGACAGCTTTATGTCATCCTTGCTTAGAAGAGCTCTCAGTGGGAGTTGACTTCTGCCTTCTGGCTTATCTGCCTGGTACTCCCCAGCTGGATCCCTTCTGCTTCTTGGTAAGAGCACTTCTGTGAGCTGGCTCAACACCTGCTATGCTGCAGGAGAAAACTGGAGACCTCTAATTTCTAAGGGGCCTCAAGGAATCCAGAACTCTAGAGGATCAGGCTCACTCAGTACTTGCTGTCATAAATTGAAATAATGTAGGCTCTTCTAGCAGTAGTAATACTGGTTCTTCATGCCCTGAGTCACATCCTGCCAGGAGGACACAGTCATTCACTTTGGAAATCCTTGCTGCAAGGCCATAGTCTGACAATTGGTTCTGAGGGGGCCAAAAGTGAAGAAAACCTGGCTGACTGACTTACCAGGAAAACTTGAGTGAGTAGACAAAAAATGGTAAAAAGTTGAGGATACTGCGTGCAGGGGAGCACTGACTGTAAATTAGACAGGCTAAATTAACTTCAACTTACACTACATTGTACCAGAAAAATAAATATTCCACAGTGTTACATTATTGCTCTTCTAAAGTACATAGATGCTAGCTCAACTATATCATTATTAAGTTATCTTTGTAGATGAAGAAGAAAGAGGGTACAAACTAGTGAGATTTTGTTATTTTAAAACTGGAATTAGCTGTAAGAAAGACATAATAGCTGAAGAAAATTCTCCAGCCGAAGATCTGGACCAATAACTGACACAAGGTTAGACAAATTGGAGGCAGAAGGCATAGGTGTGAGGACTTTCAGAGCCTCAACTTTCCTATCATACTACACAAATTTGGTGAAGCTGGATTTTATAATATCTTCAAAATAGCTCCTTAAAACGTGGGAGAAAACCCTGAATACTACATGATAGTAAAACTAAAGCATCTCTGTTTACTAGATGAATACTTAAAATAAAACTTTTATTACAAAACTGTAAGCTAAAGAATTCTAGTTGTTCCAGAGGTATTGGAAATAGTGGAACTGTAAAATTATTATTTTCAGCACAAATCATACAGAAGGTGATGGTACTAGTATTGTTATTTGTTTCCTTATTCTTTTGAAAGCAGCAATGGATAATAATTGTCAACCAATTGTTCAGAGATCTAATTTTTAGTACTGGAAAGTGTCAATAGGCTGAAGACAGAAGGCAGTTGATTTGCAGGTAAATAGTTCATGTTATTCTCCCTATGATAAAAAAGCACAAACAAACAAAAAAAACATCCAACAACAACAACAACAAAAACAAACAAAAAACCACAGAGGCAGGGGCATCTAGATAAAGATTTTATTGGGTGAGATGCTAAAAGTAGTTTCCTTCTAAATTAAATTATTTCAACCTATTTGGAAACCACTTTTTTACTTAATGCAGAGGAACTCCATATAAAAGACAGTACTTCTTAATTGAGGGTCATGTTATAAGACCAGGGTGTTTGCCCAAATGGCATTTACAGTGACAGTCTTATCATTAGAGTTGAGATTCCCATTTTTTGCCCTCTTTTTATTGTAGCAATGGTGCTACCAGAAGCACTAAAAGTGGTGATTGTTACCATTATTGATCATATCTGTTTTCTCTCTGTGTGCAGTTTGAAATATCTTACGCACTTGGGGAAATTCCCTCTGGGAAATCCTCACCCTAAAAAAATGAAAGCTACAGTCTGTTCAGTTGGTCTGAATGCCCTGAGCTACATATGGTGCTCCTAATGAGAGCTATCATTTGCAGATAACTAGAATTCTTCAACTTAATTTACTGTTAAAAGCTACAGTGTCTTGCTAGATTTTAGTAATGTCCTAAGATTTGGGAAACTACAGACCAGTCAGTTTCACCTCTGTGCCAGGCAAGATCATGGAGCAGATTCCCTTGGAAGCTCTACTAAGGCACATGGAAACAAAGGAGTGATTGGTAATGGCCAACATGGCTTTACTAATGGCAAATCATGCCTGACAAATCTGGTGACCTTCTGTCAGGGGTGACAGCAGTGATGGATGGGGCAGAGCTACTGACATCCCCTACTGGACTTACGTAAAGTGTTTGACACTGTCCACACAACATCCTTGTCTCTGAATTGGTGAGACATGGATTTGAGGGGTGGAGCACTGCGTGGATAAAGAACTGGCTGGATGGCCACCCACAAAGAGCTGTGGTCAAGGACTTGTGGTCCATGTGCAGGCCCGTGACGAGTGGTGTCCCTCAGGGGTCAGTGCTGGGGCCGATTCTGCTCAACATCTTTGTCAGGGACATGGACAGGGGGATCAAGGGCACCCTCAGCAATGTCACTGACAGCACCAGGCTGTGAGGGGCAGTGGATACACTGGAGGGAAGGGATGGCATCCAGAGGGACCTGGACAGGCTTGGGAGCTGGGCCAGTGCAAACCTCATGGGGGTCAATAAAGCAAAGTGCAAGGTCCTGCCCCTGGGTCATGTCAAGCCCAGACACACCAACAGCCTGGGCACAGAAGTGATTGAGAGCAGCCCTGTGCTGAAAGATTTGGGGGTGATGGCAGATTAAAAACTCAGCATAAACCAGTTCAGAAAGCCAAGGAAATCCTGGACTGCATCAAAAGGAGCGTGGCCAGCAGGCAAGGGAGGTGATTCTGCCCCTCTGTTCTGGTGAGACCCTGGCTGGAGTGCTGCATTCAGCTCTGGTGCCCCCAGCAAGGGAAGGACAAGGAGCTGCTGGAGCAAGTCCAGAGGAGGCCATGGAGCTGGTAAGAGGACTGACACACCTCCCCTATGAAGCAGGCTGAGAAAGTTGGGGTTGTTGAGCTTGGAGAAAAAAAGGTTGTGTGGAAACCTCATAACAACCTTCCAGTATCTGAAGGGGTCTCAGGGAAGCCAAAGAGGGGTTCTTCATCAGGAACTGTAGTGATAGGACAAGAGTGATGGGCACAAACTGAAAGAGGGTAAATTTAGGTTAGATATGAAGAAATTCTTTCATGTGTGAGTGGTGAGGGAGGTTGTGGATGCCCCAGCCCTGGGAGTGTTTGAGGCCACGTTGCATAAGGCCTTGAGAGACCTGGTCGAGTGGGACGTGTCCCGGCCCATAGAAGCAGAGATTGGGACTGGATGGTCTTTATGGTCCATTCCACCCCATAATATTCTGTGATTCTATGATTCTGTGACCTCATTTCTAACAAAAAATCTTACATTTTGCTCTTTGGTAAATTTTTCATAACTCTCTGTTTTCACCAAGGTATGATATAGGCAAATATTTAAAGAGTTTGTCTTCCAAAGTTGCTTAGCATTGGCTTATTTACAATGGTGTATGAATATCTCAAACAGCAAAAATGCAATGTGCTCTGTAAGATAAACTATCTTCAGCTGGTCAGCACATTAGACAGAAAAGCTGCCTTAGCCCTAAGAATAACTTGAGTTTCTGTAGTCCATTAATGCTGATGACATCTTATTCATTTCACAAAGAGAACTGTAGTTTTGTAAAGAATAAAATCCCAGTAGCCTGTCTGGAAGTGAACCTACGTGGGAAACTAAATAATAATATTGCTTATTGCTACCATGAGCTCAACTTCAGTATCAAGAAGGGAGAGCAGGATGGAGCAGTCTTTCTCAATCCCTTTCTTCATCTTCTAGGGTAGTCAAATCATCCTATTCAAGAGCCCAGGGTCCCCATCCTCATGACCTTGACCAAACTAATCCAGAAAACAGGATCTCCATATTGCTCCTACCCCTTGAAGGAACATGAATAATATTTCAAACATCAAAAATTCATTCCTCACTTTTTCCTTTCCCATATTTTATTGTCTCTCTACTGTTATTTAATAAGAGCCTTGTTCTGGCAGTGCCATGTTCTCTGCAGCACTACTGTGAGTTTCTGACCAGAAAGACAAGAAGCAATCATTTAAGCAGCCTGTTATTGAAAAGGGTTGGACAAATCTTTGAATAGCTCATTTTACATGTTGTGCTAGTCTTTCTTCAGCAGTCTTACTGCCAGTGGGACACTGAAAGACAAGCCTTAGCTGTGTTTTCTCTCAGGGTTTAAGATATTACCACTCCCCATGGTTTGGCCAGCACCTTTACCAGAGGTTACTTCCCACACAGCAGGGATAGTTGAAGAAATATATATATGTATCCTAGCCTGCTTTCTTAGTTTAAACTGATGATAAAAATGGATCAGAGCTGAAACATCAGACTGTGATTCGGGGAGGATGTAAGATGCAAGTGCACATTTGCTTCTGCCTCAAACAGAGGGACACAGAAGATAACCAAGGAAAACACCTTTGATTGCCACAATGCAAATGGCACAGCTAATCTGAGATAGCCAGCTGGGAAAGGCACCTTTTCATCTAATTCTGTGGGTGATCTTGTTCAGCTCTCCAGGATCCAGTTCATTTCAGTCAACTTCTTTTTGTTTACACAAAGAGCTTTTGTTGTTACTTTAATACTGTATAAGGCCTCGTCAAATAATTCATTTGTTTTTCCATAATAGAATTGATTTCTACAGAAAATGAGTCACAGTGACTTAAAAACAAAAATCTAAGTAATCTAAGATGCAGTAAAAGAATAAGAGAGAGGCATTGTAGCTTGTAACAAAGCTTTTTGTTACAGGAAAATACGCTTTCTTCAAAAAAATAATTCTCAGAAAAGTATTTTCTTATTGCTTGTTAGGAGTCAAAAGAATGTTTTCCATGATAAAAAGGGTCCTCTCTTCTCTGAAAAATTTTCTCTATTTTCAATTGTTATTCAAAAGGTGTTTGTCTGGCCCTTTCAGGGATGTGTTTATAGGCTAGCTCCTTCAAGAGTGTTTGCAGTGTTATGCAGCTTGTTATCTCACTTGGTTGTTGGCCTACAGAGAGCACTGTCAGGCACCACAGAGCAGAATCCTGCCAGCCTGCCCTGCCTAAACTCATGAAAATATTTACAATTGGACTTTGCCATTTGAGTTCAATAACTAAATTTTAACTAGTCTGTAGAAACGTAATTAGCACATCCTGCAATACAATATTTTAACAGGAAATCAAGGAATGGGGTGAAGCAAGGATTTCTGCACAGATTGCACAAGTCTGGAAATGCAGGGGGTGATATCACTGCCCTGAATCTTCCTCCCACAAATAATTAGGTTTGCCCATTCCTAGGGAGGACACTCTTTTCCCTATTATATCCAAGCAGTACTCATGAGTGAAAAGCTGATGAATGTTGATTGGCATTCTCCTTGCATAAATTTCTATACATTCCCTTGCATTGTACACTGTATGTAAATTTACTGTCTTGGTCCTAGATTGATTGCCCAGAAATAGAAAGGGAACCAAATGACAACTTCTAATTTCAAAATTCTCTGTATAACTATTACAATGCAATTGGCCTTGCAGTTGTAAAAGCAATGATGGGCCAAACATTAGAGCAATGAGGAACCCACTCAAAAAAATTACATCATTGTACAAAGGGCTACAAATTTACCATAACAAATATAAGTAGAAATAATTTGAATTGTCTTTGAGACCTGGAAATTATGTCCTGAAATCTTTAAGAGCTAATTTACAATGAGGTAGTAAAATATCCTATCCTCCTGTACAATTTTCCCTCCATTCCAAAATGTTTTCACCCACCTTCCTCTCTCCTGAGCTTATGGAGCACACTTTTGAGAATTCGAGGCTGTATGGTATCATTTTGGAGTGGTTTAGTGCAGGCCAAAGAAAGAACTGGATGCCCACAGTGACCACAAAGCAAATGTGACTTACAGGAAAACATCTCCAAGTTCTCATCTGCCATCTCATTTCTCTACAGAAGGGAGGTATGGGACATGGCAACAGGTTCTACAAGGAATTTAACAGCAGTGCTTTCTAGCCCATTCATATAATTTTAGATTTGTTTGTTTGTCTTCTTCTGGTCTTCAAGATAATAGCCTGTAAAAGAAAATACTTGGGGTAAAATATTTATTTAGTGAGGAACATAATAGCTCCCGTATACATAAACTCTGAATAATGTCCAGTTTCAGTGGAAGTGTTCTGTAGAATTGCAATGTCTATATTTTTTTTATTAAAGTATTTGGGTCAATGCTTTTTTTACAGAAAAAAACCCAAAAAGTATGTAATGAACAAAAATGAAATCATCTGCTTGATGTGATAATCACTTTATATTACTTCCTCTGACTTGTTTTTGGTTCTATTTCCAGTGTATATTGAACTGCCCTTTGAAAGTGATTGTGGTCTTACATTAGTTTAATGCCTTTTTCAGACCCAGAGACATTACTATTCTACTGGAAGAAGCAAGACTGTAATCAGGTTTCCAATCTTTCTTTATAGTACAATTGTCATAAAGTATTTGTTGTCTTTATAGTTCACAGCTTTCTTTCTTGGTCAACATACAGTGATTGGTGCCTTTATGCCCTGTTCTACTTAGCTCATCTCCACTGACTATCTTATGTTTGGATGACATTTTTTGTTAAAATAGGTAATAAAATCAGGCAAAGGTAGCAGAAAACCACATTGCAACCCTTGCCAACATAGCTACAGTTGAGGTTTTTGGAAATTATTTCTAAAATCACTGCTGGACTTTTAAGCCCCTTCTAAATGAAATAGCAAATGTTAAAGATGCTTCTGCAATAAAGAAAGCATTTCAAATGCCAGGAAGCAGAAATTTTAATAATCTGCTATCCCACCAGGAAAATAACAAGAATTGCAGGGGCTGACTAAGTAAATCACAACTAACAAATAGGTTAAACCATTTGGAGAGACATAGAATATGTAGCATATGGATTTAAATTTCTCTGGCTGCTAAAGAAAACTTGCTAGACTTTATATCTATAAACATTTATATTATAGAGCTTGATTGAGACGAGACTTGTGATCTGTATGTAGGAGATTAATTCTTCTTGACCTGCAACTGCACCAAGAGACTCAATTTACGTAGGAGATTTAATAGACTTATGCACACTGAAAGAAATGGAATAGTTATTTAACACAAAAAGTATTTTTAAAGTGGTTATGTTTCACTATTCTCTTAATATCTGACTGGGGGGCAGTCAGATATTAAGATTAATTGAGGAAGCCAATTCAAAATCATGTATATTGACATTATTCATCTATTCATGAATGGTATTTCCTATCCCATTTTCATTTTAGTAGGAATTTAGATTCAAATTTTGTTTTAATTTTACAGCATTAACAATGGAACAAGGCATTTAAGGAGGGACAAAAGCTGCGTATGAGGAACCAGGATCCACAGTGTCATCACCCCTACATTTTTTCCTGGACTCTTCCCTTGGGCCAAGGCCATGGAGGAGAGAGGATTTGGGCCTCTGTTCTGTCAAATCTTGTCCTCCCAACATGAGGAATCCCTGTCCCAAAACAAAACACAGATGGGAAGGTCTGAAATCTTTCCATCTTTAGAGACTTTCACAGAACATAGTAAGATGGGTCTTTTACACATTGTAGCATTGAGCTTTCTTTATCAGAGCTTTTTCTTTCTCCCAGGAAACTCTCCAAAAAGGGCCACAAAGTTGTCTTGTTTTCCTAATATATTGCACTGAACTTCAGGGCTTGTCTTGTGAGGATTTTTCTGGAAGAAGTGTGCTGTGGGGATTTGTTCCACTGTAGGTTTTTTTCCTGGATTTCAGAGAGAGACATTTCCAAAACCACCCAATACTACAGCTGAGAGATGCTTCGTTTGCTTTAAGCTATTATGATATAGCCACGGCACCTGCCTGAAAAATGTACAAATTCCAGTAATTTCTTTTCCAGAAACTTATTCTTTGGCAGTCTGCTCTTCTATAATGCTGCTGTAATTGACTTTTATCTTTAGCACTAGTTTACTGAATTTTTTTTTAAAAACCCTTCTCACATAAGGGCTGTTTAACTTCTAGACTATATTTCAACAGCTCCTATTTATTCTTTTAATTGCCTCTCTAGTTCCAGATTGTTTATAAGCAAAACCACATTGCTTTTCCTTCTCTGTCCACCTTGGCGAGAGATGTAAACTCTTGGAGCATTCACTCTTCTGAAACACAGAGGGATTAGAGACAATTTATCCTGTATATTAATATTAATGTAAACAGTCTCTCTGACCAGTTTTTCACATGCATGTGCTAAGTACTGTAAACTAAGCTTGCAAAAAACTACTAAACTACTTGGCATCCTGTGTCTTTCAGTGAATTTTTCCTATTTCTCATTAGTTTTTGAAAATATTTTTGTACAAAATCCATTGGGACTGTTTTGCCTACAGCTGTCTGAAAGTCAAGACCGTACATTTATTTCTGCTGTCACTTTTTCCATTGTCCTGCTCAGACAGTGCCCTGAACATCAGAGAAATCTTATTTTGATAGGGAATTTGACATTTTTAGAAAACATGTTTGGTCCAGGGAGGGCTTTAAATAAAACAATTAGAGAAAAAGAGAGAAAGCGTCGCTAAACACAGGGGGTTTTATTCCAGGTTTATGAAAATCCTGTTCTTCCCTGCTTTCCCTAAGGAATGGCTCACAGTTAAAACAAGAGAATCAAGTAACAGCCAGTTTGTAGGCTTGTTTTTCAACCTCATGCAGATGGACAAGTCTGCAGGCATTTTGTAGCAAGCATGGAGATCCATAATCCAAGCTTCCCAGTTCTAAAAAGCCCACATTCTTGTGCACCTCTTTGCATCCCTGACAGAAGTGCTGGGATATTTCTGCAGCAATATTCGTCAGCTCTTGTAACTGGATTTAGGATGCTAGTGTCTGCCCCGAAAACACAGTAATGTTGTGGCTGAGACATACAGTTTTGAAAAATCCTTTACAAAGTATATACTTCTGCATCTAAAGTCAGCAAGATACCCTTTTCACCACCACCACCTTTCTCCTGAAATCTGAGTAACCCCTGAGAGGTGAGGGCATGAAGTGATTTTTTAACACTTCAGAGAAAAAAAATCTCACCCATCAGAAAGGCTGGTCACAGGGCACAGTGCAAGCCCTGTTTCACAGCACAAAGCCTGTCAACTTTGGATGGGAATGATGCAGAGCAACTTGTGCAACAGCCTAGGGCACAGGCCATGGGCTGCCAGTTGCCTGTCTTGCCCTGCCTCATTACTAGTTTAAAAAATCTTTCATTTTGCACTGCAATATTCATTACTTAAGCTCTGATTCTGCTCCCACTGAAGTTAAGAACAGCTTTATAATTGATTTAATACAAGCAGAATGAGGTTCTGAACCTTTTCAGTTGTAAATTCTGTTAGTCAGATGAATAGTTTTATAGTGTATGAATTATCCATCCAAATACACATTGGTTCCTCAAAGAAGTTTTATCCATTAAGCCATCTTTAGTTACAAAGTTAATATAATAAGTTTCATCTCACCCGAATTCTGATCTCACCCTAATCATCAGCAGTAGAAGAAAACATGGAGGGTAGAAGATTGACTTTGACTAGATGCATTAACCTCTTTGAAATTTTAATTTGAACTGTTTAGTGATTATGTGCATAACCTCTCTCGGTTCCTTCTGTGCTATACTGTTTTCTCATTTTTCAAAGCTTTATCCAAATTGCCTTCACATGAGTAGCTGGAGGGAAAACTTGTAATTACTCTCATCTTTGGATAATCCTACTCTTTAAAGAAAATCACAACAGTTGCATTCCTCTTCTGTGTCTTGAGTTAATGAAACAGAAGAATACACTCAATTCTGCAGCAACAGTGGCTGTGGCATAGCTGCAACCCACCAGTTAAACATCTGCATGGGGTCCAGGCTCCTAAACATTTACCAATAAGCATCAGACTTCAGTTCTTGAGGAAAAACTTATTCAGCAGGTATTGGGCAGGAGTAGTCAGACCTTCTCTTTTATAAATCAAGGAATGCCTATAGTTAGATCCTTCAGGAGAAGCAGTGAGAACTACCCCATATGTTATATCCTTTTATGGTTCCCTATAGTCCTCCACATCTGCCTGCAAGTCTTCTGGCTGGTCGATCTCCTTCACACCAGATCCCAATTTATACAAATTTTTAAGAGTTGAATCCTACAAGATTTGGATAATTTTGAAGCTCTCTTGTCTGAATGGTTTCAAAGTCCATTCAGTCCTGTTAATGAGTAACAAATACTACTAAGCATGGTAGAGGTCTTCAGCTTTCAGTCTATATAACAAGCTAGGAAAAAAATAAAAGGAAATATCAGCTATGTCATTGGAGATCCAGGATTGTATCAACTATCAATGAGTAATACACTACAGGTAAGAGAGCTAGCACAGAACTGATGTGTCTCTTTAGGAACAGTAGTGTATTTCTTTCACAGGCCAGTGTCATGGAAGCAAACACACTTTTTCCCCTGCAGGAAGAAGCTGCTGGTAAAGTTGAATGGTAGCCACGTTTCTGTGCCATCCTGCTGCTGGGGAAGCAGTGAGCAGTACTTCCAAGGTGACAGATGCTGAGCAAGGATGCAAGAAGTATAGTCTAGGTTTGTAAGGAGCAGAGGAGTTCCTGGACAGTCTTGTCTATCTGGCCTTGGACAGCAGTCAGTGGTCTCCCCTCCTTCCAGGGCAGCAGGCAGAGGTGACCCCCACAATGTTCCAAATAGCTCTAGACTTGTTTCACAGAGGCGCTGCCTGGAGAAGTCTAATAGCACCTATATTCTTTCTTTGAATTTCTTAACGTGATAGTTCATGTTTGAAACTTACAGAAGGATTGACTTTCATGTCATTGCCTTTTTACAGCTCAGTGAGAGCTCCACTGAAATCAGTGATGCTCCCTTTCTACAGAAACAAAATCATGAAGGTTAGCCTTAGTTCCCTCAAGTATCCCAGCAGCAAAAGAATCCATCCTAGTAAACAAGAGGATATAGTTCATCCTTAAGGAAAATAGACTGAGCCCTTCAAAATTTATAATGTGAATTTTTCCAGATAGAACATTACAAAGGTTTCAGGATTAAAGGTTTCCTATAGGTACATAAATTGCCACATGACATGTCTAAGGATTCTGATTTAGCCTACTGCTTATCACTGATACTGTCTGTTAATACCAGGGAAAAAAAATCATTGTTTCTAGCTTCTGTCAAGCAGTTAATTTTCATTTGTAAAAGGCAATTCATACATTTGGATGCTAGCATGTTCAGTTATGTATAGTGTATATAACTGAATACAACCTTTGCATTCACACTTTCCCTTGCAACCTGAGTGTTTCTATGATAAACATGCAAACATCCAAAGCAACTTGATAACAGCGCAGAGGGTGCTCTTTTTAATTACTGTTTTACTTGTCTCCTTGATCTCACTGAATAAAATAAAATTAACAATTCACTCTCTGTTGTAGTTTAATTAACATGGACCCTAGAGTATCCACACATTTAAATTAGGTTCATCTCTTCATCAGTTAATCATAGTTAGTCCTTAAGAGAACAGAGGACCTCCTGGTACAATATACTAGGCATGATGACTCTGGAGGGCTGCCTTCAGACTAGGTACAAGCACCAAGTCAGGTTTCCAGCTCTAAGCACTCTGCAGCTACTGCAAACACTACAGCCTGCTCTAAGCAATTTGATTTTTAAGAATTGAGGGGTGGGGATCTTCACAAGAGAGTTCTCAAGACCATGCTAAATAAACACATAAACACAGATGTTAACAGTAAAAGATGCTCACATCTCAAGAAGCCTGTGAACTGTGTAGCTTGGAATGAGGATGTTGGAGGACAGTGATACAGCAGATAAGCAGAAAACAGAACAGCGTCTCACCAGTATAATTTTTTATTTTCTTCCATTCTTCCTTTTTGTTGCCCAAAGACTCTAAGCATACATGAGTGTGTGACCAGAAATCTGACTCTGACATTTTAGTTACTTCTTGCTTGGCTGTTGTTTGAGCAGAGGAATGGGAAGGGAATGCTGCTGCTTGCTTGCTCAACTTTTCTCCTCTATTAGCACAATTTCCTTTGTTGCAAATTAACTGGAGGGCACATTTGAATACCTGATAGCTGACCATCAGAGGGACATAAAAATAATTTAATTGCAAATAGAAGGGAGAAAGATACATGTTGGAAGTGAAGTGAAAAAGTGTCCAGCAAGGCACTTGCAAGAAGCACTCAATAGGAAATGAATGAAAACAACTAGAAAATATAAGGTCATTATGGAACTCATCTGATAGCATAGATCTTCTAATGAAAAGTACAGATGGTATAATATTAGAAGTCATTATTAATAAATGCATATTGAAATATCATGCAGAAATTGCTACATGACCTCAAGGGATAAGTCAGGCTGATTAAATTAATTCATACAAGGTGCAAAATAATGTAAATGTAAGAAATTCCTAGAGCTTCTTTTATAACCTCTCAGAAGATCATTTTGAAATTAAAAAGGCATGTTAGCTAATGCCAGACTCTTTAATACCATCAGTGAAACACAGCCACTAAACAAAGTAAATGCTTTCCTAGAATATAACAGAAAATATTTTGTGACAGAATTATCAGTACCATTGTAGCAGATATAAGCTGCAGCACTTCTTGAATTCTACCCACAGCATTGTCATGAATGTGAAGATTAACTCAGAGTATGAAAGGTACTGTGAAAGGCTGCCAGGATGCAGATAAGACTAAATTAGTCTGGACCACTTGATCTGTTATACTGAAGGATGAGAAAAAAAGGCAACTGGTGTCTGTCAAAAGGTTGATAAACCAAAGTGAAAGACAAGAGTGATTTAAGAGGGAAGATGAAGCTGTCATTAGCACATGGGTAAAATTGCCAGGGATAAATGCAATTTTACCACAGGCGAGAGTCTGCAAAACTATACCTAGTGCAGTGTGTAAGCAAACATCTTGATATCAGCAGAAAAAGTGATGGCAATCAGATGAAGTCCCCAGTGACTGGAAAAAGGGAAATATTGTACCCATATTTTAAAAAGGTAGAAAATGAGGACCTTGGAAACTACCAGTGTCCTACCCTTGGGTCACAGTCATCCCAGGCAGCTCCACAGGCTGGGACAGAGTGGCTGCAAAGCTGCCCACAGGAAAAGGAGCTGGGGGTGCTGGTGACAGCAGCTGAACATGAGCCAGGGTGTGCCCAGGTGGCCAAGAAGGCCAATGGCATCCTGGCCTGGATCAGCAATGGTGTGGCCAGAAGGAGCAGGGCAGGGATTGTCCCCCTGTACTGGGCACTGGTGAGGCCACACCTCGAGTGCTGTGTCCAGTTCTGGGCCCTCAGTGCAAGAAAGACATTGAGGTGCTGGAGTGAGTCCAGAGAAGGGCAAAGGAGCTGGGGAAGGGTCTGGAGCACAAGTCCTGTGAGGAGCAGCTGAGGGAGCTGGGGGTGTTTAGCCTGGAGAAAAGGAGGCTCAGGGGTGACCTTATCACTCTACAACTGCCTGAAAGGAGAGTGTGGCCAGGTGTGGGTTGGTGTCTTCTCCTACCCAGCTGGTGACAGAACAAGAAGACACGGCCTCAAGCTATGCCAGGTGAGGTCCATCTTGGACATGAGAAGGAATTTCTTCATGGAAAGAGTTGTAAAGCATTGAAAGAGATTGTCCAGGAACAATGGAGTCACCATCCCTGGAGGTGTTTAAGAAACAACAGGACATGGCTCTTAGTTCTGGCCTCCTCTAAAGGAGAGAGATGTGGAGCTCATGGAGTGGGTCTAGCAGAGGCTACAAAGATGATGAGGGGTCTGGAACATCTCTCTTATGAGAAAAAGCTGAGAGAGCTGGGCCTGTTCAGCCTTGAGAAGAGACAACTGAGAGGGGACCCAATCTGTGCCTATCAGTATCTTGAGGGAAGGGTGTCAAGGGGATGGACCGGGCTCTTCTCAGTGCTGCCAAGCAATAGGACAAGAGGCAATGGCCAGAAACTGGAGTACAGAAGTTTTCACATCAATATGAGGAAGAACTTCTTTACTCTGCAGGGAAGCAAGCACTGGAAGAGAGAGCTTTTATAGCCTACTTCCCTGGAGATATTCAAGAACCATCTGGATGCAATGCTGTGCTGTGTGCTCTAGCATGACCCTGCTTGAGAAGAGAGGGTAGACCAGACAAACCATTGTGGTACCTCCCAACTTTATCCATTCTGTGATTCTGTGATTTTGAAGATGTCCCTGTTTATTGCAGGGTGATTTGACCAAATATTTTTTCAAGGTCCCTTCCACCCAAAACCATTCTGTTATTCTGTGAGAACATATAACATGAAATGTGAGTGGAAGACAGATACGGGATAGTGAAGGATTGATGTCCATTGAAGAGATGTAGTGAATTCCTTGTAAAATGTAGGATGGCAGAATATCATTGAAACATTGAGGATCTCTGAAGGTCACAAAGGTCAGTCTACTCAAGTGTTTGTTACCACAAACACCAGATCAGGCCAGTCACTGCTAACTAAACAAATCCCTTTGCTGAAGGATTGCTGCATTTCTCAAGAAAACAAGAAAACCTTGGGTCTGAGGAAATTAATTATTAATTTTGCCACTCAAAACACCATTTGCAGTAGTGGAGTAGCTTTTCAGTACCAAAGTACAACCTGCATGAGAAACAAATTTCCAGAGATTATCTTCTTTTTCCATACCATGTCAGAGTTCGTCAGCTGTGTTACTCTGCAGACACCAATGTTAGTCTCAGAGTTTTACAGGACTGAAGACCTGGTGCTTGTATAAGACTGGCTTCCTAAATTACTGGTTTGCAATCAGTGGCCTAGACACAGGGAGTACCTTTCCAAGAGTTTACAGGACAATTTGACACCATCTTTAGTTCTATTTGGTGCCTCAGTTCCCCCTTCAAAAAGAGAAGTTTTATAAAACAAGCTTTGTAAATCCTCCAAATACCAAAAAGGAAGTGAAAAAGAAGGGGGGAAGTGGGAAGGAAGAGAGAGGAGTGCATAAAAACAATAATGTACCATGGCAAGGGAATTTTGTCCCCACAAAACAAACATATTACTGCAGAATACTTGCCTTTTCCTGTTGACTTGCTTCAGCATTGTTCTGAGTTATCTTATATACTGGAGTCTGTCTGGTGAAAAAAATGGTTGGTGAAAGAGAATGAAGGAATGTGTGTAAGTTGTAATGCCTCATCAGAAGTGATTATTCTTGTTTCATGAGTCCTTTGAAATCAAGCTCTGAGGGTTCATAAATTGGATTTTCCCAGTTCATTCCTCATGCCTGCAATGCAACTGTCAGTGATGAGTTGAGCCAGGATAAAAAGATTAAGAGAGTTAGCACTTGCTCCAAATTTTCTAACCCTAATTGCTTAAAATAGCCATCTGCCACTACATACTTAAGCAAAAGTGTTCTTCAGTGGTGTTACACCTAGGGATATTGGAGACAAGTAGGCATACCGGATTCAGTCTCTGGAAATCAGTGGATTACAGGCAAACACAGAGCAAGTAGATTTCATTTATTTGTTAACTATTTTGCCCATTACTTCTCACCAGGCTGAAAGGTTTATAAGGATGTACAGAAATAGTTGCCATGATCTCATGCACCAACAAAGGATCATGCCTGGGCAGGGAATGGTAGCCAAACTATTTAGCATTGCCAATCAAGGTGGGGCTGTCCTCCAAAGGCAGCCCAGGAGCTGGTCCATGGGGCTTCAGCAGATAACCTCGTCACAGTGGGGATCTGGGGAACTCCACTCTCTAGGGTACAGAGGAATACAAGAACCACTGAGAAGAGACTGTGCAAACTTGGCAGCCCAGAGGACTGCTGCACCAAGATGGAGGCTGCAGTGGGAGTGGGGCTTCCAGACTAAGCACAAAGAGGGGTCATCTTCAGCAAACTATTCTGATTTAAACCAAAATTTTCTCAAAACTGAGCTTTGCTCCAACATTCAGACAGCAGAAACATTTTTAAAATAAGAAGTTGAAACTGTTGATGGCGCTGAAATATTCCAGACTGCAGGCTTACAGAAGGAAAAAATATGGTTAGAAACTTAACTTTCTGTTACAAAAGGGCATGAACAGAGAAAATTCCAGATATACAATGTATTTCTTGAAAGCCTCCTTCAGTTATTGAAATACCAAACATTCACTATTGTGTGAGGGTGCCAAGAAGAAGCAGGGAAGGTCAGTTTAGCCTGAAATTAGATAAAACATTTGAAAAGCTAAATAAAACTGTTTTATTCCTACAGGTCTTATTATAGTTTCCATCTACGGCCTTTTGTTCCTCGGTTTTGGTTTCCAAAATTTAAAGAGACTATTCCTATGTTGTCTACTACCCACTGTGGTTTGATCTCTTATTTGCTTGAGTAAATCCTGACACAGTCTGGAGCCTGTGACTGACTTAAGCAGCAGACAAACTCACTCTGTTTATGAGCAGCTTTTTAGTTCAAAGACCTCAGCTGATTGTTCTAGTGTCTGCTAATTTCAAATACCAGAGTACTGCTATGAGGAAGGGGTAGAGCCTGGGTGTTTTGGGAACTGCAGCTAGTACACAAGGCCTTGCACTGTTCCAACACAGAAATGACAGCTTGAAACACTCCAAGGAGAAAAAAAAATCACTGCTGAAAGGAAGTATTTCGTCTTCCATGTTCAGCAGAGGCAACAGTCCCAGCCTCCACTGTTCAAGTTTCAAGGACATAGGCAAATCTCCTGCAAGTTACTGAATGTTGCGTACAATAACGAGCCAAGGGCACTCAAATGGCCAGCTTACATTTCTAACTGCCTGTTTGAGTAGCCAAAATATAATTTGCCTATGCTATCAGACTAGATGTGTGTGCAAACCCTGACATATGCAGCACTTAAACTGTACACAAAGCTTTGAAGGTGCAGAGCAAGGAACAGCAAGGGCTGCTGCAGGCAAGCAAGGAGCCCAGGACAGCCCCAGCACAGCACACACCATCATCCATGAGGCACAGTCCCACAGGGGCTGTGCACATCATGCAGAGCCAGGTGTCAGTGACAGGGTCCATCAACAGTCCCAAACACAACAGGGAGCTCAGTCAGGAGCAAAAGAGATGATGCCACAGACATGACTGAAGGCAAGACTGCAAAGTGGGTCCAAAGTCCATCCAGCCAACATGGCCAAAGGCAGGACTGGAGACAAACTATATGCCTGGGGTCCATTCAGGAAGCACATGACTCAGAAGTATGTCTAAGGCCCATGCAGGAGACAGACTTGGAAAAACAGACATCCCTAACTCAGCTCAGGCACAGACTGCACTCCCAGGCCCAAGCCCAAATGAGACTCCCACAGCCAGGCACATGGAGCAAGTTCCATGGTGGAGGTTTAGACAAGGCTCCTCTCAGAGTTATTAGCACATACTGAAATAGAGCCTGCCCCCTCTTTATGCTTATATGGAAGTGCAAAAAGACATTAGGTTTTGTCCTGGTGCATTTTTTTTGTATACAAATGCCTTGTGAAACTGATACTGGCTAAAAATGTATTTAAGACTCTTCTAAATTTTGGGTCTTACACAGAGGTATTAAATGGATAGATTTCTTATGACATCTAGGCAGATAACTGTGAGCCTTTCAGATCTTTTGTATTTGATTTTGTTCCAATTACTTGGTTTCATGCCAGGACATTTGCATCTCTCAGACCTTTAATGTAGTGCAGTGAAGTAGCCTTCATCCAAGGTTTCTCAAGGTATCTCCCATTCCCTTGCTTCACTGGCATCCTACCAGGGACCATGGCCATGGCCAGAGCAGGTCAGGGTGTAACGTGTGGTGCTTCCACTGGGGAGACAAGGAGTATAGCACACAGCAGAGCTTTGGATGCAGAGAAGCTCTTGCAAGGAATACAGCCCCCACCCACGGCAACACACTATCACTGACCCTCCAAATTCTAGGACCAAGAGAATTTGTCAGGGCTCAGAGGTCAGCAGCACAAATCACTGTTTTTTACATAGGTCCTCCATTCGTTTTGCAGTGACTTTCAATTTTGGTAAGATAGCAAGGCAACCCTAGCAGCAAAATGCTCTAATCTTCTCAGTCACAGGCAGTGTTAAGCTCTGGCAGAACCTTGTGCATCACTACAGTCTGTATTTTATTGGTGGTGCTTAACAAGCTATTTGCAGCTTCCTAGTTACCTTCAGCATGTTACATGCTCCTTCAAATTAGAGCTGTGAGAGCCAGAATTACTGACAGATTTGTTCACTGTTCTTGCCATCAATTTGCAGAGATTATAAGTCTGTCAGAAAGATACCATTGGAGATTTAAGGGATTGCTTTCTAGAGTCATTCTGAAATGACAGTTAATGTGAAGAGAGCTTTCCATCATACTCTCCCATCCAAAAAAAACCTTCTTATGTATAGTAAGATATGCTGTACATGTAAAAAAAATTATGAAATATATTCAACGTGTGACTATAGCTAGACAGACAGATAGTTAAAATTGTATTATACACTTTTTCTAATACATATATTAATTTTGATGCTCCAACATTTTCTGCCATTCTCTTCCTCTTGTGAGTGGTATAGAGAAGAATCATCCAGCAGTATGGGAAAGCAGCACCAGGCTTTTGGATCTAGCTTATGCTGGTTATAGGTTATAGCAAGGAAAGTCCAACATACATTTCAGAAACAGCCTGTAGTTTGTTGCACTTCATTCCTGGTTATGCAGAAACATGAGCATGACCTATGAATGATGGGCCAGAGGCTCCTTTGATAGCAAGGTTCAACAGAAGGAAATAAGCAAGCCAAATACTGATTTTAGCTAAGCACTATAGTAGTAACATAACTGGTATTTAGGTTGATCTAAGTTTTAATGGTGACTTTCTCTATGGTAATGTGTACCTAAAAGCCTCCTTTAGTTAGAAGTTTAAAAATAATTAAATGATGGAAGAAATTATACACTCAAGTTTGACCAAATGGAAAATCACTACCTAAAAAATGGCCTGGGTTTCTGGCATTTTCCATGTACCAAAAAGCTTCACCTCAGAGTTAGGTTTCTATAAGAAGAAAAGTTGTTAATCTGTTTTAGAACACAGTTCTGGCAGCTTCACGGTATGTTTTATAAGAAGGGATATGAGGCATTAAATAACAGTAGTATCAGTTTTTCATAAGCTGACGCTCTTTAGATGAAAAAAATGCAGCTGTAGGTGTACAACTGTCTTGATCTATTGTTCCACCTCAGCAAAGGGCAGTCAGCCACCAAGAAGCAACTGGATTAGAACAGGAATTAATTCCTTAATGCCAAACCAGATAAAAGTCTTAAACAGCAAGGTACCTCACATCCTTTGTATTACAACACAATGCTCACAATTCATTGCAAGAACAATAAATAAGACCAACTTTTTGGATTAGAACATATATTCAGGGGGCTAAAGGATGCTTTTGGAATGAAAGGGCATCAGGACAAGGGAGGAGTTGCTCAGGAAAAGGCTTAAGCTGAGTGTATCTGAAGAATGTCTTCAGGAGAGACTAGACTTTATCCAAACACCTGGCCTTCTGATGTATGTATTTATTCACTTTCCTGTCTAGAGAGGAGCTGTGCTTTTAATCTTGCTTTGTTGCCTGCACAGGCAATTTCATTTAATTGGTGTTGTGTTTTCTCTTCGATAGCTGTGCTGCTTTGGGAGGTAGTCTTAGTTTTATGCACATAATTCTCAGCATCTCCACCTTCTGAAGTTACCAAGTACACATAACCTTTTTCTTTATTGCTCTTTTCAGAGTTTTCTTCCATTGTATATTGGAGTTATGTGACAGGTACACCTTTTTTTATCCCCCTTTTTGACTTCATATTTTGTCCAAACAAAGTATTGATGAGGGCTGTTACTTTTTCTTTTGTGTACTGAATTTTGTCTCTGTGTGTGATACAGGTTTTGGTGTTTTAATATAAAGTGGGTAAGTATACACGTTTTCTGTTGAAGCTAGTGAAAACCTCTGAGGTGATGAGGTCAACCTGCAGCTTGATCTCCCATGGAGATACTGATAGTAAAAATGAGCACTTCAATTGCTTCTGATTTTCTTGCCCCTGCATGTTTCCCTGTCAAATTAATTCACATACAGAAGACAGCATTATCAGGTGTTAATTATTGGAAGAGTAGCACAGGGACAATCAGGGAGACTTGAAAGGAGAAGCAGTCATATGCATACACAAATAACTTTTAATGAGAGATATATATTTCTGTTGTAATGGTCAGGTTTGAACCATGGTATGTTTTTAACATGCACATCTTAGCAAGTGTGAAAAAACAAGTTTGCAATTTTAAGAAAACAAAGTTTTAAAATCTTCATTGCAAGAGAATGTTGTTGAACTGCAAATGTTCTTCCTATCAGATATCGCAAGGGAATAGTTTGAGTTGTTTGATTTCTAAAACACTAATTAGGAGAACATGCACCCAGTGCTCTTTTTTTACTCTCTTGCTCCTTCCTTCCATACATACTACAGATCTTAAGCTTTAAACAGACCATATGTTATCCAGGATCAGTAAATATTTACCCAGGTTTTTTTTATGTTTCTAATAGAATTCATAATCCTAAAGTCCACATCTATAAATAATGAGGGAATCTAGGTGCATCTCTTCCAGCTTGCTTCCATCTTTGAATAAAATTTACACTTTATTGTATGCTACAACATGATATTTATTGGAATTAAGCAAGATGATTAAACATATAGATCATGCCTTGAGCTCTAATCAGATACCTCCTCTTCAGAATGCACTTTTTTATGACTCAGCTTCAAGTCTAAGTGAACAACACAGTCAACATTGAGTTCTGAAATTCTTTGTGCTCCTGCAGCTAATGGAAACTCAAGTATTATCTGCTATGCATAAAAATGTGAATAAATTGCCACAGCACAACCTCTTCTCTCTAGGTTTGAGTAATTACTTTCCCAATAAGTCACTATAAGGCACTGCTAAAGAAAACTGTACTACATATTATTTATGGACATAATAAGTACACATGATGCTTTGCTGTAGATGGAAAATGGAAGTCAAATACAATAAGCCTTTCCCTTCAGTTGAAGGATAAAGCTTGTATAATACAGTCTCCCTAATAACGAAGCAAAACAAGAAAGTACAATGTTTAATGATGACAGGTTTCTTTATGAAACATGCATTTTCATGAGTGTTTTTGAGGGAACAGCAGGCTATTTTACATGGCAGGAAACCTTAACCACAAAAAAGTCATAAGTGAAGCAGTTAAAGGTTCATAAAAGGTTTAATGCAAAGCTTTGTGAAGTAAAAAGTAGTGTCATGGGTTTACCAGATATTAGAATGGGCTCTAAAAAGCAAATAAAGTGGAGTGAAGGAGGAGCAGGGCACCTTGTGTCATCCAACCATGTCTACATGGAGAGACAGGTCCTTTGGCAATCCTCAGAGGAATAAGGACACAACAATCTTGTTACAATCAAAACTTTATTTTAACATGTACCCTCTGCAGAGGGGGTCATTTCACAAAACTGGTATCCAAGACTTTTTGTAGGTCAAGTCAACCAACAAGAAGAATACTCTTTATTAAGTAATATTTTTAAAAGGACAGCAAAACATTAAAATGCTGTATGTGCTGGTTTGGATGTAAACCAGCTGGAAAAATGAACCCCAATTACCTTAAGAGAGATTTCAGATCAGAGTTACAATTTAATAGAAAGTTACAATAAATGCAATGATACACAGAGAACTGGCTTAAACCCAACCTAGGACCCTGTTGGTCAGTGATGGTTACAGTCCTATCAAGTGGTGGTTGCAGTCCTGTTGAATTGATGGTCACAATCTTGTCCAAAGCAACACTCCTGTGGAAGATCTGGTCCTTCACTGGATCTGTCAAGTGTTATTGTCCCAAGTCCCCAAAACCAATTTTATATGCTTAGGTTCAGGTGGGGAATGCTCCGTACCTCCCCTAGGGCAGGGAGTTTCACTATGGGAATGATGTAATACTGTGAGTCATGGGATATTTGGAAGTCCTTGATGGTCTAAGTCCTTGCAGCTGCCCATTCTGCTGGTATCTCTGAGTCCATGATGGTCCATTAGTAGAGATGACCCTCAGAATGGGGTAACTGTGCTGATGCTTCCCCAGAGGGAGTTACCACAGCTGAATCATAGGTGAGAAGAAAAAGAAACACTGCCTACCCAGCTTGTAGCCTGATGTGTCTGGTGTGCACTGGACAGCTCCTGCAAACGGCCCATCATTAGCAGTTCATCAGAAATGACAGAGGGGGTAGAATACACAGTGTTGTTACACCCACAAAGTCCTAGACTGGCACTCTACTCCTGCAACCAGGACAGTGTATTAGGCCTTAGGAATTGGAAAATAGTATGGGAGAACTTGAGGTCAGCTGCATTCTCCAAAGCTGTACATAAATATTTCAAAAATTACGTCTCTAGGCAGTGCCAGTGCACACTGCTGTGTGTCCTGAGATGCTACTGCCACTTGCCTCTCCTGTCTTCAACCTGTGGCTTTTGTGTTGAACAAAGAGCTGATTACCTCAGAATAGGATTTACCGAATTCCAGACCTGGACATCATAGGACTCGGTGTACTTTCCAACAAGGTTTAAAACATAAAATGTGTTCAGCCACATTTCTCTTCTGAAGAACACAAGTGTTAATCTCATGTTAAGGCAGAAGAGTGAAAATATAGCCACGAAACACGAAGTTCAGGCAGTTGCAGTCGCACCTTCAATTCAAGAGCCGGTGGAGGGCGGGCTGTGTAACCAGAGCAGGACCACAGGATTTGGAGCTCATCATCCAGCACGGGTGGTGTCCTCAATGGCCAGTGTGGATCTGCCTCCCCTGTCACCACCTTATTCCCCTTGGCTGCTGACCACTACCTGTCAAGCCACTCTGGTGGCATGCCTGGCAACCTGCCCAGGGCCACTCTTCTGGCAATCTGCAGTGCTCTACAGAGGCTTTCCTGAAACCCCAGAGGAACTCCAGAGGTGAGTCCAAGCTGAAATGCCCCATAAGCCTTAAATCAGTATGGCAGCAAGGGCCACCAGGAACAAACCCAAAGAAAAACCTGCATTTTCTACTGTTGATTTGCTTCATCTATATTTGCATGGAAAAAGAAGCCTGTACAGAGCTGCTTGGTATCACTTGACAGTGCGAGAAGGATCCTGCCATCAATGGTGTCAGAGGACTTTGGGATAGCATTTGCACAAGAGATTGGAAAAATAATCAAACAAATGGCACTGATTAGCTGATGATCTGCTGCCGAAACCCTGCTTAAAATGCTGGTCCACCTTTCAAATTCTTCCCTTGTGTGCTGCATTCCATTTTGCTTAATAAATGAGAAGTGTTTCAAGATACTGCTCAAGAGCTTTTTCTCAGCAAGCTAAATGCATTTTGTTGGTGATTGAGAAAGCCTATTCCAGTCTCTGGCAGGAAATGACCAGGGCTGTTAGGTCAGACTGGGTAGAAAAGAATGACAGTCTCCTCATATTCAATCAGCCCCCAATTACAGTTTATCAGCAAGAGAGCAGATCAGAAATGAGTTTTCTTACAATTGGAGCTCTCTTCATTCAGCCATATGAGCTTTGGTGCTCCATATCTAATAAATAGCTCTTGGTATTTAGTTCCTCTGGAACAGTTTATCTGTCTGATCTGTCTGCTTCTTCTTATGATCCAAGGTTTCTTAAAATGACAAACAAATATCAAAATATCCAGCCACTGAGAAATATTTTGTTTGTTTGTTTAAAGTTTCAAGCAAAAATTGAAGCTTTATTATTTTACATTTATTCAAGATTTTACCTAATTTATTTCCCTTGACCGGTCAGTTTAGTGTGTGATGAATCTGTCATATTTTGAAAGCTAAATATTTCCAGACTTTGCAAAAACTATGAAACTTGACCCAGTAAGACTTTTTTTCCTGAAAACACTGTGAAATCAGATATTATGGTATGTCTGTCTACCTTGTTGAATATTTCTCTAAAAATATTTTGCTTTCCTAAAAATTCCTTTTCCCCCTTCCTGAAACAGTTTTAAAGCCTACAAGGTAAGAACAGATTTTATTTTGGAATAAATGGTCTTATTTATTTTGAAATAAAACTAGGAAAAGTAGCAAAATCTCTACTATTAAGGTGCAGGAATCTCTGTGTTTTCTGTTAATTGCACATCAGTAAAGGCCTACCTTAGTAATCAAAAAGCCATGTATTTCAGCTGCTGATGGAAAATTCCCAGCAGTAGCAAGAGTTTTACTCTTTGCTTTATGCTACGGTGATACAGAGGTATATGTAAGTGACAGGAACACACACCAAAAAGAGTCCAAAGTGTACAAGACTACAGAATTTGATTTAGAGACTTCAGTAACAGAGGGTTTTTTTCTCTTAAATCCATAGTTATGGACTACCTACCTAAAAGTGATGAAGTAGAAGCCAAAAAATAAAATCTATTTACTCAGTTAACTGATGTTTCAAACATGCTTTATTTGGGTATACACATACATGTGGTCTTTACTTAAATATGTATATGTAAAAAGAGGAAAAAGGAGGTAATTTTGTATAAATCTGTTCTGTTGCCTTTTGTAAATAATTGTGAAATGCATACTTGCAAAATATCATTCACTGTGTGTTATTCTGTAAATCTATAGTGTCTAAAATATAGTATTATTTTAAGCTTTCCTTTCTGTACTTTTTGCAACTATCCAAGGGGAAAAAACTTTCAAGAAAGGAATTCGTCTAGTGACTTAAAGTTTACTTCAGAATCTGGTCTTGTCTGTGGGCAAGAGAAAAACTGATGACTAAAATACCAATCTTCCCAATGTCAACCATTCTTTGATTTTGTGACCATAATGGCTGCAATTTTTCTAGAAATGGAGAATGTCTAGAACATAAATAAAAAAGTGCTAGCTGATGTTCACTGAGAGGGAATCTTGTGAGCACAGCAATCAAGATACTTGATGCCAAGGGCTATCTATCAGTTCTCAGGGAGAAGGCAGCCTCTTAGGAAGGATGCTGGTACATCTCTAAGTTCCACAGTGTTCAGCATCTGATGGGCCAGGAGGGAGCTTCAATATTCAGATCCTGCAGCAACGATCATAGGATTTATCAGTTCCGAGTGCAAGTCTTCCTCTATCATAAACTGTCACAACTTCACTGAAGCTAATGAAAATGCACCACATTCCACCAGCTGAAGGATCTGTTCTAGGTTTTGATGGAGGGGAAATGAGGAGCTAAAACTAGCAAGTTTCATTTAAAGGATTGTGCCAAGTTTGCATTGTAAGCTTTTTCTGAAAGGACTGTAGGTGTGGCTGCATAAATAGACTCTTTCTTAGAAATATATAATTCATTTTTTGGGTGCAGAATATGCTCACAGACCATTAATTGGAACTTCTATTCCATATATTTCGCCCCCCGCCCCCCCCCCCCCCCGCCCAGGCTAAGAGAGAGACATCTGCTGTACCGTCCTTGACACAAGGATTTCCTAATTCTGTCTGGTCACAAAGAGTGGAACAGGCTCCTTCCAGCACTTCAAAGCTCATGTAGGGCCCTGATGGATGTGGTTCAGGTGAAGTTTAGAAAGTGGAAGTCAGGGAGTGCTCTGAATTTTCTTTCTAAAATAAACCACTGCCAATGTCGACGCCACTCCCTTTGAATGGCATGAGTATTCGTGCTGTTGCATCTGAAAGGGGACAGAAACCCCCACAGTGGATCGCAGAGGGATGAGACATCTGATGATTGTAATTTTCTCTTTGTTTTTGATTTTTGGCTTTCTTTCTCTTTTTCACTATTGCAGCAAAGAACAAATGGGGGTTCATTCCTTTTGGAATACTCATCAATACTAAAACTGAGTGTTTTGAATTTTCCTTGTAAACGATGATGGTAACTGCTGACCGTCATTAGAAAAAGACTGTTTTATTCCCTTGGACTGTAGAGTTAATGCAGCTGGAGTTTCTCAAAGGTGCCATTAGCAGGGATTGGACACCTCAGTTTTTAAATCAAATCTTGGTCTGAATGTCAGAGGAAGATGCAAAGCTCCATTACTCAAAGCTGTGCACTTGTCCTTTGATCCATCACTGGTAATTTAATACAGAGCTTTGCTGGCTGTGGTGAATTTTTTCTACTGCTGTTTCTGTTCTAAATGGCTTCTTGCTTCTGAGTGTTATATGTATTTTGGTAGAGCTCTCCCTGAACTATAGGGCTGTAGAGAGCAAATTCAATGAGAGCAGAGAGCTGATTTGCTAACATAATGATTGCAGCTGCAGTTAAATGAAAGGTGCTGTAACAATACAGCAGCAATACTTCATTGATCACTTCTCAAAGAGAGAAAACAAAAATGTGACTAATTTTGAGCTGGATGCTTTTCATTTCTGACTGAGGAAAAATCGTGCACCAATATACAGAAGAGGCTTTAAATCATCCCTCGGCAATGGTGCTGGTGAGGAACTTCCACTGCTTACTGCACGGCAACTTGAAAAAGCAGCTGCCTGGTGTTACCTTTCCATGCCCCATTTCACAGAACATTTACGCGTGCCAGGGAAGTCACACTCACCACAGATCCTCACAGCAATTGTGCCCTTGACTTCTGGAAGGGCAAATTGCATTTTTCATCCTTCCTGACCCTTTGTAGTTCATGAGAATTTTACTTAGAGAAAGTCCTAGAAAGGCCCCCAATTGTGCCAGACTCAGATGCCTTTGTGCCAGTGCTTGACTGCTCAGGTCACGGACAGGCTGCGGGACAGTGTTGCAGACTGGGGCCAAATACCTTGGACAGTGCCAACATCAGTGACTACCCAGCTCACTGCTGTACACTTGGGCTACACCTTCCCTTTCCTGTACTTCCCCTCCACCAGCCTTCAAATCCTCCCTCTTACTTCACACATTGGAAAAGAAATCTAAAGTAAATAAGGGAAGAAGAGGCAAGCAAGTATCAGCCTGGAAAGCAGCAGGGCATCATTAATTATCCAAGCTGAAGGACTGCCACACGTGCAACAACTGGTTTAAAAGACAAAAAAAAAAGCAGATAGATCAGGAATGGTCATCTGGCTTCTGCTGCGTAAGTGTTGATTTAGAAAATGGACCTCACAGTTACGGTTCCCAATGTTTTTTCAGCAGGTTCAGACAGGACTGAAAGAAGCCCAGAACAGCTCAGACTCTAATTGCTCATAGAATAAACATAAAAAATAGCAGATATAGGCTGTTCTTACAACAAGGTTGCCTTTAGGAAGTGCAGTCTGTGCTGACTGATGTGGTGTGGAAGGAGCAGAGTCTCTTCTGGGCAGGTGCACAGAGCTGACCCTGGCCCTTTGGACTCATTGGGATGCATCTAGCAAGACCAGGGAGCTCCAGAAACCTTCCCTGTAACCATCTTCCAAGGCACAGTAAGTGAGTTACTCTTCTCTAGGAGGTGGTGGCTCTGTGTGTTAGCACACAGCTGACTGCAGACTCGAAAGGGCTCTGGCAATCACAGACAGCACAAAGGTGGGTGGTGCCACCAGTGGGATGTGCCCAACTCTGTGGCCCTAAGATTGTATCTTTGTAGAAAAATATGGTTTTCCTCTTGTGTAAAACCTAAACAAGAGCCAGACATTGCCGTCTACAAGACACAATAAGGCACAAGCAGAAACACACAGACTTTGGGAAGGAAGCATTTTGGCTGCTTGAGAAAAATGCCACCCTACAATGAACACCTTTCAGTCTGCTGGGGTGAGAAAGCCATGGTGCACAGAGCTCCTGCTCCTTCTACCTTTTGCCTTCTTATCCTTTCCTCAGTCACATGTGGAGAGGCACCTTGTACAGCTTTAATTTCTTGCATTTATGTCCACATCTTCTTTGAAGTCCCTGTGAAGCCAGTGCTTCATTCCCCTGACTGTACTACCTCTCTGATTTCCTCTTTACTTTCTGCCCCCATTCAGATGCACAGTCTCCAAAGGCCTTGAGGTCTTTTGGTTTGGATATCCTACAAGTTACAATGACAGATATGGCATTTGTAACTAGAATAGCAGGAATTTCATTATTACATTGTTTTACCTTGAATATCAAAAGGATTTTTTTTTTTACAGAGTTTAATGTCATGTTCCACACAAACCACTAAGTACTTTGGTAAGACATTACAGTAAGAGTGTCCTGTTGGCTTTGAAAATGTCACTTCCTGCACTGTATTCATAGCTTGAATTAAAAATATCGATCACCTACTATGAGAAGTAAACTTCCTACATCTTACTAAATCTAATTAAAAAGTATAATCAAAGAAGTCTTGAAGAATTCAATCTTACTAGACTGACAGAAATTTCTTGCAAACAATCTACAGCCACAGGTTGTTGAAGTGCTAAATTTTAAGCTTCTGAGGACATTAATGTCTAGTTCTACAAGTTCAAAGCAGATTTTATTTGTTTTAAAGTTCATTTCAAGAGCTGGGTCATTTAAAATTGAGAACTTATTAGGAGCTGAGGGAAGAAAATATAGCATTTTCCTCCTATGCTGCATGGCTAAGATGATAAGAAAGTATATTTTCCAATCTAAAATCTTGAAAGATGGATTGACTGGAATTGCTTAGTCAACGTATGCAATTTTCCTTGTAGATTAAGTTCATTAATTTTAAAAGCAAAATATTTTGGTTGCATCATAAATATCAAAATGTGTATATATATTATATGAAGTAATAATGTTTAGTAGGATTATTTTACAGAAAATTTATATATTATTTAAATAAAAAATTGAAATATATATTTGAAAGGTTAAAAATTATTATAGCAATTTTTAGCATTTATACTAGTTTTATTTCCAGTCATGGTTTAAAATGAATTGAATTGAATCACCTTGAATGTCCCATCCATTTGCTCTCAACTAGCTCATAACTGAGCCTAGACTTCAGAAACATATTCACCCATCAAAAGTAAACCATTTATGGCAGACAGAACTTTCCAAATGCCCCTTCCTCTTCAACCATTGTTCTTCCAGAAAGATCTTACTTAGTGGAATAGTTTCTGAGATTTGTTGATTTTTTTTTCCTTTTGAACATATTTCTATCTAAAAAATTTGCTCTTGTTCCCCCTCCATTTAATTTTAAATCCTTTCCTACATGAATCACTACCCAATAATCAAGAGGCACCAAAGCTCCACCTCCACTCTGAATTTTCTAACTGATTCTTCATTTTTGTCAGCAAATAAAGGTTTTGAGTATGCTATTTCTGCAACACAGAGTAGACTGCTGAGAACCTGATTTTAAAAAGGAAAATGAGGTTGTGTACCATTATTCTGCTTGATTTTTTTGGTCTTATCTCAAAAGCTACTGTACTATGTTCTTAATTCTCTAGGAATCACTGGTTGTTAACCATAAATTGTCCTTATATTTATAAGCTTTGCACCAAACAAAAAGTGCCTCTTTTTTTCCTTTTGGCATAATCTCTCCCTCCTTGAATTCAGCCTTTCAAAACAAAACCAAAATGACCTAAGTATTCACATTTATTATGGGATTCATTATCCATCCACGGCTAGGGTTTTTCTAAATGATTAAAACACCCATGGATATTTAAGACATATATAATTGGAGGTGTCAGTTATGGCCATATAATAATATGCATGTCCTCCTCTTTATAGACAAACAAATGAAAGCCACTAGTCTGAATTAAGATTTGCTTCTATTTAGTGCCACCCCTGCAGGTACAATTATGCTTTACAGCTGGCTTGCCAAAATCTAGCACAGAACCTGCTGCCATAGCATTATAACTGTTTACCCAGAGAGAATTTTCAATTCCTTTTAAGTATAACCTATCATTTTTATAGATGCAGTTGGCGGGGTTGAGGAAACTAACCTTAGATTTTGAAAGAAAAATAATTAGCAGACTGTTAGATACTTATATCCAAAATATAGCTAAAATTTACTGCATGGTTCAGAAGTCTCTCTTGCTATTAAAACTTGTAACTGATGAAGTCCAGGTTGATGGTTAAAATGAGAAGGTAAGTGTATGAGATCACCTTGAGGAGGAATGGGACAATGCTGGAGCACAGAAAGTTCCACCTGAGCATGAGAAAGAACTGTACGGTGCAGGTGACTGCAGACGGACACAGATTGCCCAGAGAGGTTGTGAGTCTCCCTCACTGCAGATACTCAAGAACTGTCTGGACACAATCCTGTGCCCTGTGCACTGGGATGGCCCTGCTGGAGCAGGGAGGCTGGATCAGATGACCCCCTGTGGTGCCTTCCAACCTGACGCATTCTGTGAATAGAGTATAGAGTAAAATCATGTCAGGCTGTACACAATGCCCAGCTGGAGAGCAAATGTGTGCCTGCATTTGTCAGGGGTTATGTCAGACAGTTCCTGTTGAATACTTTGCAAAACTTCTCTTTAACTTGGTCTGTTGGCCTGCAACCAAGCAACAGACTTCTTATGGATTTGGGCAAGAGAAAAAGGAGAAGCAGAGGGAGAAGAGAATGAGGCTAATTCTTCCATAGAAAATACTGAAGGAGCCAAGCAGTAGTAGATGCAAACAAAAACATTTGAGATAGGAGATTTTTTAAATTAATTTATTAATTTATTAATTATTTATCTTTTTAAAATATCAGATTTGTAGATAGCAGATCTTTGCTTTACTTCCATAAGCCATGTTTTCAGTAAACACTCAGAGAAATCATGGTACAAAGCCTCAAGTGGAAGATTTGTTCATTTTTCTGGTCCACAAAGCCAGGGGAAAGGTTCCTAGTTCTCCCATTGAACTCATGCAAGATTTGCTGATTTTTTATATTGTATGAGGTACCTGAACATAAAAATGCTAGCAGAACTAAACAAAAGATGTGATGTAAATGGCCATTTATAGTTCAAGCAGGCTAATGTGGCTTACAGCAATGACCTGTGTATTTTTAATCAGTTACAAGAAAGTCTAACTTATCTGGAAAACATCTGCTCATTTTTTTGTTTCCATTTAAAAACAAAATTGCATAAGAATAAACCACCCTAACCCAAGACAAGAGAAATGTCTAAATCTGTTTGCAACACTACTCATGTTTGTTGATTTACAGCAATGAATGTATTTGCAACAGTTGAAAGCCAGGTAAAATCCCTGGTCTTCCCAAGGCCACCTGCCTTTCCAAAAAAATAGTCCGTCTTCTGACCCAAGCAGCTGCACAAGGCATCACAGGTTGCTGGGGTACAGCCAGCAGATACAGCAGATATCACAACAAGACCATGCACTGCTGTCTTTGTACAAAGTTCCTCTGAAATGGAAATAGGTTTAAAAAAAAGATGAGAAAAGGTCATTTTACTTCAGCAGTTCTTTTAACAATCGTGAATCACCTTGGACACCAATTTTACAGCACCTGCAGCCAGTGTATGAAGCTAATATGTTTGTTCATGTCACCACATACATGCACTGTGAGAATTACATGCTTTGCACAGGTTAAGTTTAAGTTTGAGTCAGATTTTTCCTGATGATAGCCAGTTCTATTTGTATCATGCAAAGTGAGTAAGCTTCTATACTGTACATAACCTGGCATCATTAAATAAGACTTATTGTCTTGAAGTCAATAATAATCTCCTCTGACATCAGAGACTATAACTATGTTGTTACATGAGTTTATTCTTCTATATTAAATGCTACTGATTTTCCTATTTGTTCCACACTTTTTTCGCATAAGAGGAATTGCTTCATTTTGCCAGCTAATGCTTATGGCAGAAAGCAGTTGAATTTGTCCAGGGCAAACAAGTCAAAATACCTCTATATTCTTTATTCAGAAAACTACAGAGAGGTTAGATCCTATTACATTTTAATAATTAATCCTGATGGCCACACGTTTCTGAAAGCCAAAGTAATACATTCCTAAGAGTACTAAAGGAAAAGAAAATGAAACAAAACACACACACACACACAAATCACACCAAAAAAAAAAAGGAAAAAAAAAAAGAAAAATAAAAACCAACCACCAACCAAAAAAACACAACCAGAAAAAAAACCTCACAATTTATCAATCTCTGAATCTCTGTGCAGTGAATCACTAGTGGGCCATAAATTATGAAAGGCAACAACTGTAGAATGTTATGAAAACACACAAACCTCCCTGTGAATAGGATAGGAATAAAACTGGGGAAGATGAAAACTAATGAACATTGAAAGTGAAACAGCTTATATTTGGTTGAAAATTAAGAATGTTGTGTGACCAGTGGAAAAACAGCATGTGGATTATTTTCAAAGTAATAAGAGCATCTCAGGTGATTTTTAAATGTCTTAGGCAGTCCTTTGCTGAAAGCTGTGGAGTTCCAGTAGACAACACAGACTCGAGATGAGCAACAAAAACAAAGAGACAAAGAGTAACTCTGACCAGGTATGCTCAGGTGCTTGCTCTGTTCAGTTCTTACTGCACCTGCCAACCTGCCACAGAGGCTCAGTGTTGGGGCAAGAGACACACATTAAATGGCAGATTGCTAAATATAGAGCTGTTGAGTTTACTTGTTCTCCAGACTGGTCTGCCCTCATTGTGGCCCAGTTTATTTTGGCTGGCTGAAAAGGCTGTTGAAAGCCTTCAGCAACACTGACAGAAAGGGATGGAGTGCTTGGGCACACTTAGAGTGCACTTGAACTGTAGTGTGGGGAAAAACCTAAGAGTAGGTTTTTATTTTTATTTTTATTTTTTTATTTTTTATTTTTATATTGCTAATAAGATCTTGTTAATAAGAAAGGGAAAGTCTGTACCATCCACAATGGCCAAACTACTGCTGCCACCCCTTGTTAAAGAGAATCTCTTCTAGTGCTGAAGCTAAGTGACACTGGCAGTCAGCTGCACTCACAGGTGAAGAAAGAAAGATGGACAATGTCATTGTTTGTAAACACCCACATATCAAACATTTAGGAGAAACTATCCAATGTGACATTTCCAAAGTCAGTGGCAATGCTCCAGCAGCAGGGAGAGGTGGGTGTTAAGTCAGAATAAAGTATATGCATTAATAGCTTGTGAACAGAACAAAAAGAACTGAAAAATTCATAATACTTTGTTCACACTAACCATTTAAGCTTTGCTTCTCAATAATACACATATCTCCATTTCAACTGCTGTATGAAAGTACATAAGGAAAGCAAGTACTGCAAAAGTCCATTTTCCATACCATCCTACTCTAGAAACAACCTCTATGCTGCAAACCTGCTAATAGTAAAGTGTGAGGAGATCTGGGCTCTAATCAGCTTTCATTATAGTAGCTCATCTTAACTGACCTCTCTTAGGCTTGTGTAGGAGAGCACTTTTGGTACACCATTATCTAGCCCAGATTTGACAAAGCATTTCTGGAGGAAGTACTGTCGGGCCATATGCCAGCTGCATAGGACAATGTTTGCAAAAAACTCCTTGTTGCATGGCACTGCAGATCCCATGCAAAGCAATTTCAACAGACTGTAAACAACCTTACCAAAAATTAAAGGAGAGGGACATGAAGGTTTGAATTAATGTTAAACCTTTAAGTTATGCAGCTGACAGACATCAGAGTAAATCTGGATAGAGCAATGTGAATGAGCTATTTCCATGTAGTGCAAACAAATGATAAAATGCAACCAAAAGAGTTCTGCATTCAGCTGCCGTTCTAGGTGGAAAAACATTCCCCTTGGTTCTTTCTTTTTCAGATACGTCCCTTAGGATCACCTTCTGAGTTGTCCAGCTCACAGATACAGCCATTTGGCACTAAAATGTAACACTACAAAGCTGGACAGCATAGCATGTCCATCAGAGTCTGCATCTACTGGCATACAGAGAGCCATGCAGTTGGGCCAACCTTATACTGACCCCATTTGAGTTAATGTGGTCTGACTGCTTGTATGCCAAGTCTTGCAGTCATAAGCCTTCATTCTTCATGTTTTTAGATGACACCAAGCTGAGTGATGCTGTTGACAAGCCTGACGAATAGGATGCCATCCAGAGTGATGGAGGCCATCCTGAGCCATCAAGAAGTAGCAATATCTGAACATCAGGAAGTTGAACAAGGCCAAGTGCAAGGTCCTGGAGCTGGGTTGAAGCAACCTCCAGTATTACAGGTTGAGAGGGGGAGGGGTTGAGACCAGCCCTGCCTAGAAGGACTTGAACTGGTTGTTTAAAAACTGCACATGACCTGGTGACAGTCACTCACAACCCAGAAAGCCAAACATGCTCTGGGCAGCATCCACAGCAGCATGGCAAGCAGGGTGAAGGAGGTGATTCTGCCCTTCTGCTCTGTGCTGGTGAAACCCCAGCTGGAGCACTGCATCCAGCTCTGGAGTTCTTAGCACAGCAAATACATGGACCTGTTACAGTGGGTCTGGAGGAGACCCACAAAGATGATCAGAGGGATGGAGTACCCCTCCTGTGAAGACAGAGGGAGCTGGGATTGTTCAACCTGGTGAAGAGAAGGCTCTGGGGAGACTTTTGTGTGGAGTTTTCAGTACTCAATGGGGCTTACAAGAAAGACGGGGACAGTTTAATAGGGTCTCTTGCAATAGGACAAGGGATAATGGTTTTCAACCAAAAGTGATCAGATTCAGATTGGAAATAAGGAAGAAATTTTTTAAAATGAGGTGATGAAAACAGTCCTGTTTAATACCTTCATTGATGATCTGGATGAGCAGATTGAGTCCACCATCCGTAAATTTGCAGGTGACATCAAGCTGGGAGCATGTGTCAATCTGTTGGAGAGTAGAAGGGCTCTGCAGAGGGACCTGGATAGGCTGAATAGATGGGCTGAGTCCAACAAGATAAGGTTTAACAAGATCAAGTGCCAGGTCCTGCACTTTGGCCACAGCAACCCCAGGCAGCTCCACAGGCTGGGACAGAGTGGCTGCAAAGCTGCCCACAGGAAAAGGAGCTGGGGGTGCTGGTGACAGCAGCTGAACATGAGCCAGGGTGTGCCCAGGTGGCCAAGAAGGCCAATGGCTTCCTGGCCTGGATCAGCAATGGTGTGGCCAGCAGGAGCAGGGCAGGGATTGTCCCCCTGTACTGGGCACTGGTGAGGCCACACCTTGAATCCTGTATTCAGCTCTGGACCCTTCAGTTTAAGAAGGACATTGAGGTGCTCAAACATGTCCAGAGAAGGGCAGCAAGGTGAAGAGCCTGGAACAGAAGTCCTGTGAAGAATGGCTGAGGGAGCTGGGAGTGTTTATCCTAGACAAAAGGATGCTCAGGGGAGACCTTATCACTCTCTCCACCTGCCTGAAAGGAGTGTGGAGCCAGGTGTGGGTTGGTCTCTTCTCCCAGGCAAACACTGACAGAATTACACACTCTTAAGCTGCTCCGGGGGAAGTTTAGGCTAGACAGTACAAAAAAATTCTTCACTGAAAGAGTGATTGTGCACTCAAATCATCTGCCCAGGGAGGTGGTGGAGTCACCGTCCCTGGAGATGTTTAAAAAGAGATTGGATGTGACACTCACTGCCACAGTTTAGTTGACTGAGTTGGTGTTAGGTTGGACTTGATCTCACAGGTCTTCTCCAATCTAGTTGATTCTGTAACGGTGATTCTGAAACACTGGAGCACGTTGCCCCACCCTAGAGCTCATTCAAAGTCAGGTTCAAAGGAGCTCTGAACAAAGAGATCTAGCTGAAACTGTCCCTACCCATGGCAGGGATGTAGGACAAGATGACCTTTAAAGGCCCTTTCCAACCCAAACTATTCTGAGTTTCTATTATTCTGTGAAAACACTTACTGGATCCAGCTCCAGATAAAAATCTTTCATCTCTTAAGGGATGTATTCCAAGCTGCAGGATATTGCAGTCATGAAAAACTGAAGCATAACAACTCTAAATGTTGCCATACACAGTAAGGTGAAATGCATACTTCTTTTCTTTTTTCTTTCAGTGTTTGCTTTTTATCAACATGATGGTTGAGGTATAGCTAATGCGTGTTGGTAGAAATAGCTGTGTGAAACTGAGGTTACAAAGGGTGAGACTGACAAGTAGAAAGAGAAATCTTCCTTCCTTCCTTCCTTCCTTCCTTCCTTCCTTCCTTCCTTCCTTCCTTCCTTCCTTCCTTCCTTCCTTCCTTCCTTCCTTCCTTCCTTCCTTCCGGAATTCCTTCCTTCCTTCCTTCCGGAATTCCTTCCGGAATTCCTTCCTTCCTTCCGGAATTCCTTCCTTCCGGAATTCCTTCCTTCTGGAATTCCTTCCTTCCTTCCGGAATTCCTTCCTTCCTTCTGGCTTCCATTCCTTCCTTCCTTTGGAATTCCTCCTTCCTGCTTCCTTCCTCCTCCCTTCCTTCCTTCCTCTTTTCCTTCCTTCCTTCCTTCCTTCCTTCCTTCTTCCTTCCTTCCTTCCTTCCTTCCTTCCTTCCTTCCTTCCTTCCTTCCTTCTGGAATTCCTTCCTTCCTTCTGGAATTCCTTCCTTCCTTCCTTCCTTCTGGAATTCCTTCCTTCCTGTCCTGCCTTCTTCCCTTCTTCCTTCCTTCTTCCTTCCTTCCCTTCCTTTCCTTCCTTCCTCCTTCCTTCCTTCCTTCCTTTCTTCCTTCTTTCCTTCCTTCCTTCTTCCTTCCTTCCTCCTTCCTTCCTTCCTTCCTTCCTGCCTTCCTTTCCTCCTTCCTTCCTTCCTTCCTTCCTTCCTCCCTCCCTTCCTCCCTTTCTCCCTTCCTCCCTCCCTTCCTCCCTTCCTGCCTTTCTTCCAGAATTATAAACCTTCTGCCACTCAGGATAGCCATGAGTGCTAAGATGAAAAATTTTGCTCTGGGAAAAGAATTTGGTACTTTTTTCCCAGAGTATCCTGCTCCATCCATCCTCCTGTGATTTCTCACCAAAAATTATTGTATACAAAACTGTATGTCCTGCGACACAGATTTTGCCTCAGGCATCACTATTGAGACCTGTTTCATGCATCTTATTATTAATGTCACAATTTTTATTAAATTACATCCTTAACATATAAAACCAATAATATAAGAATACTGTCAAAATTTTTTTTAAAAGTCCAATTTGATCTGATTTTTTAAAATGCCAACATGAATGATATGTCTTATAACTGATGCTTTCTTCATCTGACGCTAGTGCTGCATGCAATTTATTCCTTCTTCCAGAGACTGACTATATCCCTGTGTTGTTTAACATTTGAATTTCATCCTGATGCAATACATTGTTTTTATTAAACTTATGTCTAGTTGAGGACAGGGATTAATTGTCAATATTCCCTTGCATACTTCTTTTGTATACACTGAAAAATAAAGGATTTAGATTCCTGTCAAATTTTTATTTTGTGGTGAAATAGAAGGAGAAGAGAAGGCTGCATGGACTCTCCTGACCATTACTGATATCAAAGTATTAAATATATTTTGTTTGCTGTGCCTTGTGATTCCAATCACAAGAATATCTTCAAGCTTCAGGAACAGCACTCTTTTTATCAGTCTTCTAGGATTTCAGGCAAATTCAAACCAAAACTCATCTTCTACTGGATCTGCTGACTATCTCTTCTGACAGCCCTTCTGACTGTCTCCTGATGAGCTTCCAAGCAGCCCCACAGAACAGTCAAGCCACCTTCACCAACAGGGGTCTAAAGTGCTACCACAAAGAAATGTCTCAATTACAGAATCACAGAATTATGAAGGTTGGAAAAGACCTCCAAGACCACTGAGTCCAACTTTTGGAAAAACACCTTGCCTGGATTAGTTCTTGTTAAATTAGGACTGGCTTTTTTAAGTAATATAATTTAAAAAAAAAAATCTGAGTTAAATGTATTTTAAAAACCTCAAATTACAATTTCAATATACGATAGAAGTAGCTGATTTTAGATTCTGAATTTAGGCTTCCTTGGGCATGATCCCTTTTTGCTTTTTTACCTGCTTCCTTAGAGAAAGGAGGATGAAGTAGCAATGAACGAGAAAGATTTTGTTTTCTCCCTTCATCTTCTACTTAAAGGCAAAGAGTAAGTGGACCATAATATTGACCTTTGCAGTATTCATGCCAGGGGTACTTCAGCTGTATCTTAACCTGAATTGCTCTTTCATTCTGGTTTTGTTTAGAATTTACCTTGAAGGGCCATGGCAGGCAGCTCTGGAGCTATCAGTGCCTTGACCTCGAGAGCAGGACTGCCCAGCTCAGGATGTATTGACTGAGAGCATGATGAGCTGCACTCCCTGCATGACACTCTGGGAGGAATCCAAGGAGCTTGGTTTCACATGCAAACTCTTCAATTCTTTGGGGCCTGAATGCAACAAAGGCAAAATTATGCCATTTGGAGAGGCTGGTAGTTTTTGTGCACTTCCCTTTGGAATGACTTCCAGAAGATGTGCGGCATGTGGTATGGATATACTCTACAATCCTACTGAAAAATTTTCATTACAGCAGCTACTGCTTCTATTCAGAAGTTGTGATGCCAAAATCCAATAGACTTTCAGAATAATAATCATAGTATTTGGCTCTAAACCTGTAGATTTACCAGGACACTTTTTGTTACAAGACCAAACTGGTAAAATTCTATGTTACACAAAGACAAGAAAAGGAAAAAACATGCAAATCTTTACACTGTCTGTAAAGACTGCTAGAATTTATATGTGTGAATTATTTTGCTCTCTATTGTAATCCACTCTGTGGTACATTATTTCACTTTATTATTACTGCTACTAATCTTATGCATACCATAAGCACTAAAATCCACCCAGGAAATGAAAGAAAAAATTCAATTGCTCCATAAAAAAAGAAGCTTTTCACTCAAGGAAAATGCTTATCATAACCATCCATACTTGTTGAAACATAGCAGTAAAAGTTGATTGAATAGTGAATGAAATAACATCCCCTTTTTCCTCTCTTCTTTTTTGGTCAAAGTCTGGAGGAGCTCTTTGAACAAAACATAATTATTTCTTCTTCCAAGGTATATGTCACTACCCTTTGCTTTTTCCTTTTTTAGGAAAATACAGATGCTGAAGACTAAAATGTTTTCAAATCAAAGAGGCAACTCATGACTTGAACTTTAGGTATTAGAGAAAAATAAATGCAGTCTACGTGACACATCAGAAGGCTGTTGAAGTTCTCATCTCATGGATGCCATGCAGGTGCATTCATGACTACCTCATAACCCACTGATACTTTTCTCTCTTAGCAAGTTATCACCTTTGTCTTCTGCAGCTCAATAAAGCTTCCTAAGGCACCAGTAGGCTGATTTGGATATTGCAAGTAATTAGAAAACATTTTTTGTTTACAAAATACTTCAATTACACACGTAATTTATCTGTTTATTAGTCACGTATTTCTTCATAAATACTGTCAAATTAAATATTCAGATATGCAAATCTCTTTCAGTGGGAGTGATGCAGTTTTCTGTGGCTATTTTTGCATAATTTCATAATGTCAATATTAACAGTGGGTTATAGGGCATAAACTGTGTCTGTGTCATAAATCACTAAACATGGCTGCTACTTTGTATTGGTTGAAATATTTTTCTCCATTGAATGGCTTATAAATCTAGGTAAGACTAGATGTTATCTGTCCTTCATTTCAATAACTGGAAAATATTCATTTTATATTGCTACAGTAACCTTTTACAACAAATCACGTTCTGTTGTGATACTGTGAAAACTTGTAATATGCTCAAAAACATTCTACATATATTCACTTGAATTCTAACGGGAAGCATTGTTTTGCCTGTCGCTTCTAACAAAGCCACTGTCTTAACTGATAGTAAGAGGGTTGATAGAGAGAGAGAGAGAGAGAGAGAGAGAGAGAGAGAATGATTGGTCTCTTCTATCTCCCTTGCTGAAACCAGGCTAGAAATCGGTGAAAATCAGAATTTTTAAAACATTCGATGGAACTGCAGATGAAAATGGGGCTTCAAAGGCAGATCTCACAGCAATTTAATGGTAGTCATTTGAAAATCTAGAAAGCTTTTGCTCAGCAATTTTGAGCAATTGACTGAGCTGTGAATGGGGTATGGGGGAAACAAATCCTGAGGGCTACTGAAAATTATATTTTCAGGCAACTAGTTCCAGGATTTTCACAAAACTGTCTGTAATTGAAGTACAGTGGGGGAAATTGCATCTTTGATTTCTATGGTATTTTGACTAAATGCATGTGCACTTAACTATGTCACAATAAGGTATCATGTCAGGTGGCTCAAGAAATAACAAATTTCTGTCTTCTGCAGTTCTTCTGAAGACAACAGTACTCTTCAATTGAAAGACTTGATCCAATGAATTTCTTGAGTTTTGGGGGTTTTTTTTGTTTCTCGATGCTGGGAGATGGATGAAGGGTAAACATTCAAAGGCAAATGGAAAAGAGCTACTGGCCTGCACAAACCTGGCAGTGGCTCTTAGCACTGAGTATAGAAGAGACAAAGAGCAAAATGTGTTAGGGGCAATTTTCAATGGACAATTCGACCATATCAGACCCTCTTGGGCTCAGTGCTGGCTTGGCCCGAGGTTTACAATCAGCTGCCCAATGTGAGAAAGCAGCTGGCTTCATTTCAGGAGCTTAAGTTTCTTAAAATGTGTTTTGGTATCAAGCCTCCTCCATGAAAGCAAGCTGAGCTGATTCTCTGTCCTGAATGCTTTCACTTTCTGACCGCTTCTTTCTTGCCTTGTGGACATTGAAATGTCCAAAAAACTCCTCTACAGCAAGTCCCAAAGACTATCACCAGCAATTCTCCCCAGGGCTTTCACCTGCACTTTGCCCATGTTTTCACCACTTCTGGGTAGCCAGCAAAGAGGCTGAAAGATGATGGCAACTGAATGCCACCAATGTGGAGGCAACACCCAGGCAAGAATTTCGTCTGTGCAAGATATGACTATGCCACACTCTCTGCCTGAGACTGGTCTGCTTAAAGCCAACCAGCCAAACTTCAGTACAGGCAGCACCTCTGAGTGTGGTCCAGGTGCTCTTTTGATTGGTTTGGGTGTCTTCAAATCCAAACCACCTTTACTTCACTGGAAGCATTCTTCCAAAGGCCAACCAGAAATAGCCATCTACTGAGATCTTGTCTTCAAAGATGTAATATTTACACGTAAAATTTAATAGCTTTCCATATAGTTCACAAATCACTTTGGTTCAAAAATTTATGCTGGGACCATAGCAGTTCAAGCAGAGGACCATTGTATGCATTTTGTATATATATATATATATATATATGTATATATATATGTATATATATATGTATACATATATGTATATATGTGTATATATGTATATATATATGTATCTTTTGGCACTGGATAGTTTAAAATCATAGCCACATATTTTAATATCAAACTGAAGAAGGACATTTTCCCTCTGAGCCACTTGAAAAAAGGCAGCAGTATAAGTCAACTCCACCTCACCAAACAGATTTCACTTTAAAGACTGGATTAGACATGGTATTCACTAGTGAGGATATGCCTGAAATGGTATAGCATAAGCTGTATGACACTCACTTCAGACCATTCTGTACCAAATCCATTAGACCTATGTCTGCCCACCAAACCAACCACAGTGGGGATGCCAAGAGGTAGGAACAAGGCACAAGGTAAAACAGGCCACAGACAACACCTTTATCTTACATCATTCTCATTGTCCTGTGTGTACATAAGCTATGGTTCAGCATTGGGTGTAAATAGCTCTGAAATGTGAAAGTCGATTTGAAAGGATTATATTGACTCTGCTTAATAGCAAAACATGCTTCAAGTGCCTTTTGGTACAAACAATAAAAAAAGATGTTATTACCATAGGAGGAAATACAGACCTCTGCTTGTCTGGCTGGCATTTTAAATACCTTTTTCAATTTCTGCCAGTTTGGTTTTTTTGCAATAAATTTTTGGTGGCTTTATTTTTAAGAAAGAACTCGCTATATTTAACAGGTCTGTGAAGATTTCAGAAACTATCTGGATGGCAATGTGTCTCTGATTTTTGCAGGTGGAGGGGATGTATTTGTTGGGTTCTGGGTTTGGGTTGGGTTGGGTTGGGTTTTTTGTTGCCCTATCAAAATTTTTCCATGTTTAGTAATTTTCCCATCTGCTTCCTATCCCTCATCTTCATTCTTCTGGACAATACTGACAGTCTGCCAAACTAACTTGGCACAGACATTTGCAAGGCTGGAATTTGTGGCCACATGTAAGTACAGTTCTTGGTGTGCTTGAATGTTTTTCAGCCAAGAGAGGTAAGAAAATGCTCTGGACTCACTGCCCAAGTCAAGAAATTACAGTAAGTTATATAGTTTGGAGTACATTCTTGCTGTGGAAAGAATTATTCACCAAAAGTTTTTTGCCTCCAGTCCAACAGAAGGTATTTCATGCTGTAGAATTGCCCCTGAAGTCACACTGGTTACCCAGAGAGAACACGAGCTCAGCTGTGTCAGAGAAGACTCTGTAGTTTCCAAAACTCTGAGACATGTGAATATTTCTAGATTTTGCAGAACACCAGCAGGACTGTTTGCATACTACATGACAGCCATTTTGAGCTTTCTCCAGCCACAAATACAGGGGTCATAGTCACCCCTGCTGTTAAAACTAAATCTCTGTTAAAGCTGGGCAGCTATGAAACACAAATTCACTTGCATCATCATTTTGTTTCTTCTCTCTGGGGATGAATCACTTCTCTGTGTTTTAGTGCAAGGTTCACAATGTTGTCCTGAGAAATGTTTGAAACTGCAGATTCTAGAGACCAAATTTTTTGACTGTGAGGAGATTTGGGGACATTGGCTTGAGGGGTTTTGATGTTTCCACCAGACATGCAGAATGTTGCTGTCAGGATGGGACTGAAAGGGGAAAGAAAGGCATATCAAGAATTTTATGTTGAAAATTTCTATTTAAACAGATGAAATTTTATAGTCTCAAAATCTGTTTTGCAGTTTAGACCAAACCACCTTAAGCCTACATGTCTTTCCCTTACTCCTATGCACTCAACCCCCTAGTCCCAGCCATAGTCGCCCAGTGTAAGTATACTTCAATAGCTCTGCCAGCACTTCTTGTCAGATGTGTGATTCAGTCTCAAATTCAGCCTCAACTGCAGCCAAAGAGCAGAGAATATTTAGAGTTATGAAACTCTCTTCTTGTTTTACAGCAGTCTAAAGAGGCATTTTAAAGGAAGATAAGGCTGAAGTCTTTATGCCTGTACTTGTCTTTGATATTCACAATTGATTCAAGTTGTTAAAACTCGATTTTTTTATGGCTCTGTTTAAAACATAAAATCTTTTTCTTGCCATTTTGATTTTTCTTTATTCGTTGGTTGAACTTCCACAGGACCTTTAAAACTGAAATTAATCTCTTTAAACTGTGAGGAGGTTGCTTGTTAGTGGAGCAAATAGAATACTGCAACTAACCACAAATATTGATTTAATGCAAAATTGATTTCTCTCTTAAAAAAACACTAGGTTGGTCGGTTGGTTTTTAGGGATTTGATTTGGTTGGGTTTTTCTTAAATTGTAGTGGAAATCTAATTAGAAATTTGAAAATCACGGTGCAGAAACAAAAAGCTCTATTTTTTTAAAGCAGGTGGTTTAGTCCACATTATAGAATTTATTGCAAAGGACAGAAAAAAAAGAAGAGGCAAGAGAAGGAGTGAGAAATGTAATACTGTTCAGTGAAACAGTCCCACGGAGGTCTGGGCTGGTTCTTCCGTCGTGACTGGTGCAGCGCCGCGAGGTCGGGAAGAAGGCGGCGGATGCGGTGGAGTGGCCGATGGCACCGTGGCTGCAGCCCCGGCGCTGGAGTCGCCGGGGTCCGGCTCGTGTGGCCATGCCGCGGTACGGAGGGTGATCGAGGTGAGAGGCCGGTGGAGACGGGAGCCGAAGCAGCGATGCCCCGCGATGCCCCGAGCCGCCCTGGCGCACCCCGTCCCCGGGGAGAGTGGCAGGGGTGCGGGGCCGTTCCCCAGTGTCCTGCCCTCGGAAGGAGCGGACGGAGACGCCGATGTTAAACTGGGGGCAGAGGTGTCTGGGACTCTCGAGCAGGAGCCGGCACGCCTGGGGCAGACGGCCCGGGGCACTGTTCCTGGGTGCCCTCTACCCCGCCATCCGCAGCCCTGCAGGGCGGCCGGGCCAAGTGGGTACAGCGAGCACAGAAGGGGCACCCCTCTGGCCCCCCTGTCTCATGCGGCTAGGGATGTGCCCTGCTGTCAGGTCCTGGGGCTCTCGGCGGAGTCGGGTGGCCCCATCCCGTTTCACCGCGAAGTCAGGAGCCAGCCCCCGTGGAGCAGCGGGGACCCCGCGCGGTCTATCGTGCGGGACCGGAGGGCGGCCACGCTGTCCCAGCTGAGATCGTTGCAGCAGAGTTTACAGGAATGTTTACAAAGGGGAAAAAAAAGTTATTTGGAAAAAGGCAAAACGCGCAGAAGCCAACGCGGAGTCAACAAGACAGGAAGGAGGCGCTGAGAGGAGCAAGTTCCTCCTGTGCTGGGCTCAGCAGCAGCCACCCCACGCCGCCGGTGTGTACGGGCCCTCCCGTCCCCGCTCCCTGACCCGGGGTGCCCGGCAGCTCTGCCCAGCCCCACATCCGGACCGGGGTGCTCCCAAAGTCACCGGGAATCTGAGCACTCAGAAGTTTCGCCTCCCTAATCGCTCGGGGCTAACTCCTCTGACACTCCGACACTTAGAGAACATCTAGGACACGTGTGGTTAGGAGTGATCAAAGAAGAGATAAGATCAAAGATCACTTTAATCGCGAAAAGGAGGCCAAATAAGATTTTCAGAAAACCGGCTACATATGGGAGGTTGTCAAAAGCACTGTTTTCGTTTAATGTAAGCGGTTGAAGTTCAGAAATTACTGGACACTTACATTCACGTGACACACATATTTCACATTCCCTTTTACTTACAAGCAACACAGATTGCACAAAAATAAACAGGAAAAATATATATATATATATATATATTTGGTCAAGCATTCATTCCAGGTAACCCGTCGCAGGGTAAGCGGCAGCCGGCTCAGTGCCTGTAGCCGGCCCGGCGCCTTTCCCTCCTGCCCGGGCCGAAAGCGGCCCCGGGTCCCGGCCGCAGCCGGATGGAGAGGCGTGGGCACGGCAGTGGAGGGGCAGGGGCAGGACGGGCAGAGGGGCTTTGCGGCGGGCAACAGAGTCCTGCCCCAACCCCGAGCCAGGCGGGGAAGGGGAAGTACACCGGGTTTCCCGGAGCCAAGCAGCTGGTCTAGCGGCAGAGGGAGGACTCTTTGCGGGCGGAGGCTCGCAGATCCTCCCCGGGGACCGGCCAGATGAGGCAAGGAGAACCCTAAGGACACAGCCTCTGGCCGTGGCTCTCAGATTGCGGGCAAGGTAGCTCTTACCCCTGCCGGGACTCGTCCGGAGGAGGAGAGAACCCGTCCCTTCCCAGTCGGCTACGAGATGCTGTTTTCCCCACCCGCGGCTGTCGCTGGCTGGTGCTCTCGGCCCCTCCCCTACTGCCACGGAGCACATGGCAATGTTTTGGTTGATCGGTTTGGATCGTTTTGTTGTTGTTTGTCTTTCTTTCTCTTTTTTTTTTTCCCTCCCCCGAGCAAAATGTGCCGCAGCTGACTGCCTCCAAAGCAACCGCAACGTCTCAGGAGAAACTTTCAAGCGGCTTAAGGAAAAAAAAAAAAAAAAAAAAAAAAAAAAAAAAGAGAGAGAAACGCTACTTCGCAGGCTGCTTAAACTCCCTGTGCCGTTGCGTGCGCGGTGTACTCAGGGACAGTCTCACGGCACCAAGCCTTTCCTTGCTAGGAAACACTCGGTCAAAGGCATTTAAAAAAATAATCCCCATAAATCTCCATATATAATGAGGCGTGCGGTTGGGGTTTTAAGTCCCATCATTTCCCTGTCTTGTAACAGAGGGAACCCCGGTGAACTGGCAGGTTCTAGCATACCAGGAGAGCTGTCAGGCACACGTAACGCAGACGGGGACGTTGCTGTCAGTACTTTGCAAGATTACAAAACACGGGCGGTTTTCCCCCCAAGAACATCCACTTGAGGGTTTCACAAACAAGAAAGCAACGCGCCCAAAGCTCCTTCCTCCGTTCGAGGAGTCGCCTTCAGCCTCCATACTCACACCGCCAGACCGAGGTCGGACTCAGTCCACCGCCGTCGCCTCGTAAATCCAAGAATAATCCCCGACACGGCGGTTTCCTGCATAGGGTGGTTTTGTTTTACCGATGCTACTGGGGCAGACACTGTGGTTTACAGCCACCACAAGCAACGACCTGCAAACCTTAAGTCTACCCAGAATGATGGAGAGTGGGAGGGAGGCGGGGGCGCCGGCGCCCGGCAGCGGAGGCCGGGAGAGACGAGGGCGGCCGCGGAACCCTCCCGGGCCGGGCGTCCCCCGTCGTTCCCAGCGGAGCCCTGCCCGGCGGGCGTAAAGCGAGTGATTCGTGCGCGCTGCGCGGAGCGAGGATGCCGGAGTCCCCCGCCCTTCCGACGGCGCTGTGCAGGGGTTGGGCGGGGGCACACTGCGGCTCGGGGCAGGCGGGGGGAGGAAATAACAGGACCCCATTTGCCCCGTCCCGGAGTGGCGGGCTTCACTGCCGACAAAATTTGCACTTGATAATTTTCTTAAAAGCACTTTGGAAGTCTTTGTTGAAATAGGCATAGATAATGGGGTTGAGAAGGGAGTTGGAGTAGCCAAGCCAGTTGATCACGTCCCCCAGCCACTCAGGCATGTAGCACTTACTGTCACAAAAGGGCAGGACCAGGGCCACGATGAAGAACGGCAGCCAGCACAGGATAAAGGTGCCCATAATGATGCCCAGGGTCTTCACAGTCTTCCTCTCCCGGGACAGAGCCATTCTCCGTTTGGCTTCCGTGTTCTTCTCGTTGCGCCTCTCAAAGGAGGGCGGCGGTGGGGAGCCGCACGCGTCGCTGGGCAGCGGCAGGTGAGTCTTGGAGGAACTGTTGCAGTGCTGAACCTCGATGATCTCCAGGGCGGTCCCGTCCTGGCCCTGCCGCACCGCGCCGTTGACACAGGCACCGGGCTTGGGCTCTACAGTCCGCCGCCACCCCTTGCCGGGCTCCCCGTTGCCTTTCTTCACGGTGGCCGGAGAGAGAGTGAGGCAGGTGTCTGCGATTTTTTTCTTCTCTCCTTTCTTTACTGTCTTGCGGATCCTAAAGCGTGCTGCCTTGAAGATGCGACCGTAAAGCACCAGCATGAGAAGAAGCGGAATGTAGAAGGCGCCGAAGGTGGAGTAGATGGTGTACCCGTGGTCCTTGCTGATGGTGCAGGCGTCGGGGTTCGAGCGGTCCTCCGGCGTCCTCCAGCCCAGCATGGGCGGGATGGATATCAAGAAGCCGATCAGCCAGGTCAGGCTGATGAGCACGGCCGCCCGCCGGGGGGTTCGCTTGTTCACATAGTCAATGGGGTCCGTGATGGCCCAGTACCTGTCCAAGGCGATGGCGCACAGGTGCAGGATGGAAGAGGTGCAGCAAAGCACGTCCAGTGAGATGAAGATGTCGCAGGTGACCTGCCCCAGCGTCCACTTGTTCAGCACCTGGTAGAGGGCCGCCATGGGCAGCACCAGCACGGACACCATGAGGTCGGTGACGGCCAGCGAGCCGATCAAATAGTTGGCCACGGTTTGCAGGGAGCGCTCCAGGGCGATGGCCGCGATCACGCAGGCGTTGCCACTCACGGCGCACAGGATAAGCGTGCCCAGGAGCAGGGAGGTGAGCACCTGGTAGCCCAGGGTCACCTCGACGAGGCCGGGGCCGCTTGTCCCCTCGGGGGAGCGCGCTGGGGAGGTAGTGTTGTTGGCCACATCCATGCCGGGCGGGGGGTGGGGGGGGGGGGTCGCTTCAGGAGACAGACATGGGAAGAGACGCCGGTCACTTGTGCGCTCCCCTGGCAGGAGGCATCGGCGCCCCGTGCGGTTTGGCCACGCCGGGCACCCCCCTCTCCACCACCCCTCCCTCCCCTATATAGCGCGGCGGGAGGCGGCCGGAGCTCGGAGGACGGCGGCTGGCGGAGCCGCCCCGCGCCCGCCCATCCCCGCCGCCTCTGCCCAGCGCGCAGCCCCGCGCGGTGGGGGTGGCCCTCCTGCCGCCGCTTGCTGAGATGCTGCCCCTCGCTCTGCCGCTCTCCCGCGCCGTTCGTCCCCGCTCTGCCTCTCCGCGCCCCCCTGGCTTTCTCCCTCCCCTCTCTCCCTCCTTACTCTCGCCCCTCCCCCTCCCCGTCCATCCCCCGCCCTTCCGCGGGGGTCTCGCTGGGTCGCCATCGTCGGGTGGGCGCAGATGTCATTTTCCTTCGCCTCCTCCTGTTTGGAGGGACACCGCAGACAAATTCTCCACGACTCCTCCTGTTACCCCCGCCCGCTCCGCAGCTACGCGCCCGGCAGCAGTGGCTCTGGGCTACCCCTCAGGACCAGCTCCGGGGTGGAGGGGAGAGAAGGGAAGGGGAGAGGACATTCTGTGAGCAAGCACTGCCACTGCGGCGGGGGTAGCGCACACCGGGCTGCCCGGGGCAGGCGCTGGAGGTGCCGATCGCCACCTGCAGGCAGGCGGTGACCGCCCGAGGGCGCGGGGCTCGGCCGGGTACGGCCGGCACGGGACGGGCCTGTCCGTGCGGCTCGGCCCTTCCCCCGCCCGGCCGCCGCAGCGAGCTGCCGGAGTGCCCGGGAGCGGCTCCGGCCGTGCGGGGCAGGGAAGCGGGAGCGCGGGCTGCAGCGCTCGTGTGTGTCTCGGGAGGGACCCATGTACAGCCCGACAGGGCTCCCGCTCAGCCGCCGGTGAGTGCTGCAGCCATGAGAGCCCAGTGGGTGATGATTCATGCCCTCGGCACAGCGCCCTACCGGCGGGGGCTCCGCGCCGGTGCGCGGCTGCCCGCCCGCCCGGTTCCCCGTGCAACAGTGACATTGCTCCCCGGCCCTCCCGGCGAGCGAATTACGGTACAGCACACTGGTGGCATGACTGTCCTCTCGCGACAATAACAGCGACAGCAACGAAAAGAAGTGGTAAAAAAGACTAAAAAAAAAAATCCCAAAACAATAAACGTTGTAGGTTGTAGTTCAATTCGATAGGAGGGGAAAAGGCTGTGTCTGAAAGTGAAATGAGAAACATATCACTGAGAACAATCTTAGATAAAAGACTGTCAGACTGGCACATCATAAGCAAATCAGTTATTATCCAGTAAATAGAACTAGCAGTCACAAATCTGGGAAGAATCTGTCATTAAAAAAGGGGGGGAAAAAGAATATTTAAAATTAAATAAAGTGGTGTAGATTATAGGCTTAACTCTGTCCACGAAAGGCAAACGAAAGTTTTCCAACATAACTATAACAGGTTTTCTACTATCTTGCAGCTCAGTATTTTCAATGATGTGGGATCTTTCATTCTCCTCAGTAATTCTGCCATGCAAGCTCAGTAAGCACAAAAGCTAAATAAGTAATTGCTTAGCAGGAATATTTTCTGTTTCTTGCTTAATCAAACTTGAGGTGAGGTTCATAGAATCTGCTTTGCACACCCTCAGGTTTCCTTCATCTTCTGTCAGTCAACAGTTCAAGTTGAATTTACAGCTTCAAAACATTTGGACAGATTTCAGCCAGTTCCTTTTTACGAGGGGTCCAGACTGCATTTCTCTGCCCCTAGGCTTGCAATGTCCTCTGTAAATGATCAAAGCACAGAGATTAGCTGGATTAGTAGATCAGAGCTGCACCCTTGCATGCCTGTTGTCTCAGCCTATTGAACTAACGAGATCTGTGTCCTACTGAATGAAGACTTAATGCTATTGAAACACAGACTAAATGTAATCGATATTTAAGTGTGCATTACAGCTTCACTATCAACACCTATTTTCTTTTTAATGTGTTCTCTAATGTGTGGCATGGTTGGCTTCTGAGCAACTACCTCTTTAAAGACTGTTTTCCTTCAGTGAAATCAAAGTTTGTGCTTCTTGCTGTTTAGCAGCAGCCTGATTTAAAAAAGAAAAAAAAATTAAAAATGCAAGTCTGGGAGGCAGAGAAATCTCTCCCAGCTTTCTTGCATGATGGTGGGCAAATCATTAGCCTAATTAGATTATCTTGAAACTAGCATTTCAAAGCCACAGGGGATACGGGCTCTTGGGGAACCGTTTCCAGAGATGTTTTGTGCTGAAATGGGCAACTGAAGTCAATCCCAGACACTTTTTGGCAAGAAATCCAATGCGAAAACTTTGACAGGGTCTTTTTCAACTGAAATATTTTAAATCGGCTTTAATTTTTTATATTTTTTTTTCAGGGTTTGAAAGTCATTTCTCTCTGAATTAAATTGGGAAGCAATTTAAGCAACCGTGGATAAAGGGGAGGAAGTAGGAGGTAGAAGATGTAGATGAAGGGTAAATTCACTCTTGATGTGAGAATGCCTTTAGTCCTACTAAGCATTTAAACACCAAAATTCCACTTAAACTTTTAAGCAACTAAATGATGTCCAAATGTCTTTAGATAACCTACGTGAAGCACCTAGGGAAGTCCTTAAGGAAAACTGTATCCTCATACAATCCAGCCTGACTTGAGAGTAAATGAAAACTTAACATGCACAGCCTTAAAAAGTCAAATTAAAACATTAATATTATTCAGTTAAGATACACCTGCAGCAAACAAGGGGGTCCTCAGTAAGTGCAAAAACAAAAAGCATTAGCAATGGTGTAATTCTTTTCTGAGTAATTTCATTCTACACTTTTCAAAAATAGAAAAGGAGAGGCTACATCCTCTTGATGCTCTCAGATTATGACTCTATTATCTATTTGTCATAGTAAAACTGAAATGCCACAAGTTGATCACAAGCATTTTTTTCCTGTGGTTGCAAATTACACATTGGTTTGAAAAGGATTTGAATCTCAGGCTTTTTTAAACTTTTCACCATGATAAAATACAGCATTTGTGATATTCAAGAAATTATGTTCCAGTAATGGTTTCAAAATGATTGGGTTAAGGAGCTAGGGAACAAAGGATATTCATTATTTCAGGTCACTGAAACTGATGGAGTGTGTACAGTTCTCTGGGAGAGAAGCTCTGAGCAGGTGAAAGGAAACATCTGACAGGAGGCAACCTACCAAATAGTGCCTTCTTGAATTTTCTATTGAGGAATCTTAGGAGTACAGTCAAAAGGAATTCCTACTACTACACACAGTTCAAAACCTTCTGAGAAACACTTATAACTTTAAAATACAGAGAAGCAAATACGAACTTAATGTTTGAAGTGGCTGTATCATTGAAACACACACTCTTCACACAAGGACATGTATTTCTCCATAAGATCCACTTCAGGATATCTACTCCCACCTTTCATAAAGCACCAAATATTTCACAGTACTTTAAAAAATTTAAGCTTTCTCCTGTCTAAGGCTGAAAGATATTAGAAAGCAATGGAAAATCTTAAGGGCAAAGCTAGTGTTGTAGCTTGCATACCTCTCAGACAAACTATTCTGGATCAAAATGAGTCCAGATTTGTTAAACTCTTTAGTCCTGATTTTGTGGACAAGATGAATCCACTAGGAAACTAAGCGACTTTTGGTACCAGCAGCAGAACTGTTCCCTGTGTTCTGTCTCTGGGTATAGCCAGTGTGGGAAATCCTGAGTAGTCAAACTCAGACTTCTGAAGAAGGAAAAAGAGATTAATCCTATAATCAGTCTAATCAGAATAAATCCACTACAAAGCCAGTACAATAACACAACAAGGAAGCATAAATTTTCAACTTCTGAATCACTTTTGTGTCATTTTAGTATTTTTTTCTCTTTTAGAGCAAGGAAGTGGGCTGAGTAATTCTCAGCAGCCCTGTCCAGTCAGGCAAGAGCTGGCAATCTGTGGCCCACTAGGAGCTGTGCAGCAATGAGACATTCCTCTGGTCCTGCAAGAATCATCAGGGCTCTAACAGAGGCTACAGCATGAGCACATCACTCAGCTTCAGCGCTGAGTTAGGTGCTGCAAAATAGTGAGATCTCTTTCAAGCTGCTCCTAAACACTCCCATTTCTGCAGACACAGAGCAATGGCTCCCAAGGTCCAGCCTGAAAAGATCTGTTAGCTCCATGCTGGGCACGTCTAAGCAGCAGCACTGCTTTACAGCTTTAAGATGTCGTGAGGATGGTACATCTGGGTTCACGTGCTGCGATCTCAGCTTCTGATGGCTCTGCACCAAAACCAGTCCCATTTCTGTTCCCTCTTTATTGCACACTAGGAACCAGATCAGTAATCTGGGCCTGACAACCCAGAGGAATAATCTGTAAGCAGCAGGAATAACTACTATCTCAGAATGCTGAAATGCCTGTCTATTTTTTTCCCCATGGTATTGACCATATTTTCCATTGCTTCAGATATCCCACTTGACACTGTCATAATAGAAAACAGCGGGCTGATGGCAAGTTCCTGTGTCCTATTCTCATTCCATTCACCTGCCTTACTGCAACTCTTATGGTCATAATTTTTATTAAGGATAGAAACGAATAATTTATAACATACACACATATTTATTTGGTACTTTTGCCTTTCGCTGCCAGGAGCTTACAGTAGTAGCTAAAATTACAGCATAACTCAGCAAGGCTCACAAAAGGGGATAATCCATTTCACCTCGCACTCTTAGAAGTAATAAAAGAGAAGGCAAACATTTAATCTAAAATGAATGTTATGTATACTCAAGCAATATCACTGAAGTGAAACTGTTACTGGAGATGCCTGCTATCTAAATTATGGGGCAGCTTTTATGCAAGTCCAGAAGTATAAGATCAATTTTAAAATATGTTTGCTTTAATTTTCTTCCTCTATTAAGTAAAGAGACTTTCAAGCATGTTTGCACATAAGTTTTCCTAAGTTTGTGGAAACTTCTCAGAATTGTGATATTCTGTGAAAACCTGAATTTAGGCTACATTTTCTGTGTTGCCTCTTCTGTAACACAGTGCAGCTGTGATGAAGGAAGAGCTGTGAGAATGTCTTTTAACCATTTGTGCACATTATTGATACTAAAGTTGCTAAGCATGAATTTGATTCCAGAGAAACTCTGTGAGAATCTACTTAGTCATCTCTAATCATGCTGTGGGGAACAAAGCAATGTTCCAGCTCTGCTGAGGTTTTTATCAGCACATCCATGTCAGAGACAAGAGACAGCAAAGCAGGGGACTGGTGCATTAGGAGCTGGTTAAGAATCACCTGCATGGTGCAATGCGGTCCCAAGAATCCAGAATATTGCCTGAATGGTTTTTTAAAAACTGTGTTCTGATATTTGCAATCGAATTAAAAGTACTCACTCGCGATCCGTATTTTCTCAATGTTTGCAAAATAAATCATGTTAATAACATCCGGTATACAACTCTAAAATTGCTGACTAGCACTGAGGAACTTCTTGGTTAAATCAGACTTTTTCATATAGCTAATTAAGATTATTTCATCTGTTTACTTAACATTCACGTTCATCTTATAACAAAATACATAACTAGCTTAAACTATTTCCAGAAAATAGATACCCACTTCCAGAAGTAGTCTTAAGCAATTTTCACAGGTTTTATACAATATTTGCATAACTGTTTAAACAAGGAGTGCCAATATATTCCAAGCTTTGCAATAACTTCTAGTTTTTGTCTCATTAGTTACTTTATTTATGGATACATTTTAGCAAGTATGCTCAAGTTTTTTGGTTTGCTATCCCTACCCCATGCCTCCTCTCCAAAAAAAGACTAGCTTCTAACTGAGAAGGAATTTAATACAATTAGCATTAAAAACTCTCAAATAAATTTTAGTTTAAGGAGATTTATGCTCTAAAGATTTTTATTCCGAAGATAATTTTTGCCATTTTTATCTATGTATAGTATTTCTCTTCAGAGGAGACAAATAAACAAATTATTCTATAAGAACAATATGTTATGAAAAAACCTCTCTAGCTGGACCTCTTCAGGCCTCACCTTTAACTATCAGGCCAATCTAAATGAGTTTATCAGTATTTTCCAAAACAAAGTTAAGGTATATGAATCTTACAATTGAGTTTCAGGTATAACAACTGATGACTTCTTCTACTCTTATCATGTCAGAACTTCAATACTACATTAGATTAAAAGTAAATTGCATAGCATCCTTGTCTTCTTATCAACAAAGACAGAAGATAGAGTTTCAAAATTATTGCTTATGAAGGATATAAACTCTCCAGTTTTATGCACACTGGCTGGAGCTCAACAGTAGTGCCTGCAGTTCAGTAGTGTATTAATTAATTTCAATTTTTAAAAATATGTTTTTATTATTTCATTTCAATTTTCTCACATTGAAATTAATACAATACTATTCTTTTAAAAACACAACTTGGAAAAAGCAGGGCTGATGTATAGACGATAAATGTCTTGTCTTTGCAAACTAACTTTATCCTTTCAAATGAAAAACAAGTTGTTTTATCTACACAGAGATGAGTCACATGGAATTACAGAGACCCACACATACTCTGCTTTTAGAGTGACATTGACAAAGGCCATGAGGATATTGTCTTTGCTGATCTATTAATCTCCTTTACCTAGGGCATTAGCTGGCACAGTAGTAAACCACCATGTATTCCAAAGAATCTGGGGCCTTGTTCAGGGAGAAAAGTTGTGGGGTTTTGCTGGAAGTAAATGTGCCCTTGAGGAATTATTCAGCTGCAGCTGCCTTGTTTTTCTTTATGAGATTTCCTGGTACAATCTCTGTGCCATGCACAAATTCTAGTGCTTGAGGCAGCTGGAGTGTACAGCCAGGGATACGGTGCAAGGCAGAAATGCCCCTTCAGCAGCATCCCCGACCTGCTGCCAGTTTGTAAGGGTTCATTCATTGTTGCTGCTCGTTAACTTTTAAGCACCCTACTAACTAACAGGCTTCAGGTTTCATTAATCACCCAGTGTTCCTATGTTACAAATGGATTTCAGTGACCCACAAAAAACAGACCCACAAAAGTTGATGCCTTGAGCATGCAGCCTCTTAATTCTTCCATGATCAAATATTAAGAAGAGTGTTTCTTAGCCTTTTCTCACCAAAGCAATTCAGCTACCAAATTCCATCAGCAAAGCTAGAAACCTCAGGAAATTGCTGTCTATTTTCAAACAGTTTTAAAAATCCTGGAGCGTTTGGTATAGAGTGATGAAAGGTAGTACTGCTACCTTGTCCTGGTTGCATTTGTATGGGATTAAGCCAGCTCACAATAAACGTGCTGGACAGAGTTCAGTCTGTGGATCCAGATAGATCTTAGATGTGTCCCCAGTGTTGCTAGGAAACAATCTGTTCTATGTATTCATCACAGCAACAATGTGGGCTCTCTTAAGTTGACCAGGGAAGCAAACAGTGAAAAAGGCCAGGATACCAAAGAGTAGCTCAGGCCACTCTCCCCCGTCTCATTTCCAATCTATGCACCAGATGGCCTTAAAGGGGATCAGCAAAGGAAACCATACAATGAGGGCAAATAGAAATTTTGGTTAACCATAGCACTTGGAAGCACAAATAGAGTAACACATTATATAACCTAATGAGTGAGTTTACTATCAAGATAAGCAATGCAGATCCTGACTGCTACAGTGGAACAAAACTGATGAAGCTACATTGAAGAGAGATTTGATCAAATCTTAACACTAGCAGAAGAGTACGGGAGGTTTCATGTTATTTCTTGGGTGCTTATGCTGTTCTTTAATGACATTAATTCTTTCCCAATGTGTTTGGGGCTTCTTTTAGTTCTGGTCTCCTATTCCATGAATCCTGCTTTATGAATTCCTAAACTCTAGGCAAAGTTTCTGTGCTCTCAGGACCTCTATCACACCTGCCACAGACATTCAACATTCCCTTTCTAGTTGAGTCATCTGAACTGCCTCTTCACAGTTTCTGTTGTCACTCAGTTAAGTTCAAAATAAGTAAAAACTGATGGGATTTTTTATCCTGAGATCACCTATTTAGGGGTTCCTTGGTTTTAATCTCATGTGAGCAGATGAGATCAGATTTTGAGGCCCGCAAAACTATCTAAATGGCACATTACAACTATGTAATTGTAGTGCAATATCCTGCTAAAACTTTTAGGAATCTTCATCTACAAGTAGGCTTTTTGAGAATGAAGACCTTGCCCATAGGCACACAATGCAATGAACTCAGTTGCAAAGCTGGCAGCTTACTAATTTGGTTATAGGCTGTCTCCAATTACTTTCATAAGAGAACTCATCATTGTAGCACCTGTATCTTTGCCACTATAAGAAAAACCCAAAAAAAACAAACAAACAAACAAACAAAAAAAACCCACCAAAAAACAAACAAACAAACAAAAAAAAACCTGAAAATAACGTGTTAAGAAAATTTTACTAAACCAGACCCTTCCTCTCCATTCTCTTCAATAATTTTCTCTTAATGACTGTTCATACAAAAGAGTCACGATATGTTTTATGCATCCAGTACATCATGTATCCCTTAACGTTCATCACAGTTTTTCTTGATAAGACAAATTTTATGTTAGTCATGAAAGGCTAGACAAGCTTTTTTTAACCTGTAGTCTGGTGCAATACACAATTGCATTATTGTAAAGAAGAGTAGAATTATGTCCCTGAGAGGAGCAATTAATTTCTATCTTTTCACTTCTCCAGAGAGGAGAGTAAAATGTCAGTTTTTACCTGTTTCTGTCCATCTCCTTTAGAAGAAAAATGAATATGGCAAAAGTCTCTTTATTCCTGCCCCTCTGAGTACCTGTGGGACATTCTATTTTTCCCCAATCAACATTGATAATGTAAACTAAGAAAAAATGTAGTTTATTCATTAACTGTACAAAGTTATTCTTAGGTTCTTTTAAAGATGACTCCATGAAAATTAGCACTGGAGCCACACATCTATTGCTCACTTTCTATCAGTCATCCTCTTCACTATATTCCATTTTAGTGAGAAACCAATATTATGATATCACCCTTGAATTCAATTGCATTTTGCTTATTCTCCATTTCTGTTTGTGCAAGACTGTGGTGAGTAATTATGCTGGCTAAGGCTTTTCTAACAAAAATGCAGTAAATTGTTTCCTCACAAATGCACATATTGTTTTTGTTTATCATAATATCAGATTAAGATAAACATCATGGGGATAAATTTGCTTGTATTTATTTATTGCAGGACAATGAGAGACATCAGAGGTGCGGAAGATGTCATTTGTGACTCTTTGTGTCTGCAATATCATTCATGTTAGTAATATATCTGGCTTTAAACACAAAACAGACAACCAGTCTTGTATGTTCATTTAGGGATTTGTGTTTTAGACTGTGGCTGCATCCTCCTCTGTGGTGACTTCTGTCCTGGAAAGGTGGTGGGATGACTCACAACCAGAGGACTGCAATGGGTGTAAGCTCTTTGGAAGAGACAGGTGAAGCAAGGGAAGTGGTGGGATAGCACTGTGTGTTAGGGAGTGCTTTGATTGTATTGAAATTGGTGATGATGAAGGTGACAGCTGAGAGCCTCTGGGTGAAGGCTGGGGAGGGTGTCAGAGACTGAAAATAGTTCATGCCTCAAACATTGATATAAAGTTTTGATCAGAGAAGCTTCCCTGAAGATACCTGACTGGGACTTTGAACTGAGTCAAACTGCTGAGATTAGATAAAGGAAAAGCCTATTGTTCAATCATCTCAGTCTAAAGGAAAGGAATTCGTCCACAAAAGCTGAAGTCACCAGCTGTACTGAGAATCATTTTTGGCTGAGTTTGGGGTGGGGGAGCAAAGCACAGCTCACAGAAGCCACGTTTACACAGCCCTCCCCCAGCTGAAAGGGGGAGGAGGATGGCGTAACCTCTGATCAGAGGCAATACACACGCATCCTCCAGTACACAAACTGGCCCAGCTGTGAAGCCTCCAACCCCACAAGCCACATCCATGGGACTCTCACGTGAGAGGCAGCTGAGGGGGAGTCACAATCTATCACAGACCCCCCAAAGTGCTCCCCAGACGCCTTGCACCACAGGACTGCACGTGATGCAAGCAGAGTCTGCTGCTGGAAGCTGCCCCCTCCCCCAGGGGGACATGCCTGGACATTTCCACCTGGCCTGAGTGTATATCAACCCATGGCATTCTGTGCTTTTGGGGGGACTTCCACCACCGAGACCAGCTGAAGAGGACATCAGAACACCAGTGGGACCCACGGAGTGGTGATACCTTTTTGTCCCTGTCCCTCTCTGCCCCGCCCCATCTTTCTCCCTACTCTCTCTTTTCTCTCTTTTCTTCTCTCTCTCTCTTTCTTATTTCTCCCTACTCCCTCTTTTCTCTCTCTTCTTCTCTCTCTTTCTCTCATATTTACTATCAAATAAAACTCATACTATTGATTGGCATATGGTCTCGCTTGTACCTTAATTTGGGCAGAAGTATCTCTAAAGAACTTTAATAATTAGATCGTAACAGGAGGGTCAGCAGGGCACAGGTCTGCAGGGACTCTGTTACAGACCAGCCAGCCGGGGTGAATGGGTGCTTGGGACATTCTGCAAGTGGCTGCCAGAAGCCCCATGGTCACCAGTGGTCACCAGCCCCTGTACTCACAGGCAACTCAGCTTGCCAGACATCTGCTGGACATACAACACAGCAGAGAGGAAGCATCTAGGAGGCTCCTGGAGTGTATGAAAGACAGCTTCCTTATACAACTGGAAAATGAGCCTACCTGAGAAGGTGCTCTGCTGGACCTGTTGTTTGTGAACAGAGGACTGGTGGGTGGTGTGGTGGTCAGTGGCTGTCTGGAGCACCAGAAATGTTAGAGGTTTCAATATTGGCTGAAGGAAGGAGGGGCACCAGCAGACCTTACTCATTGGATAAGGAGTCTCCTTGGTGGGCAGACTTTGGCTTGTTTAGGAGATCAATTGACAGAGTCCCTTGAGAATCAGTCCTGGAAGGCAAGGGAGTCCAGGAAGGCAAATGTGCTTCAAAAAGGAATTGTGAAGTATTCAGGAGCAGTCTGTCTCAAGGTGTAGGAAGACAAGTCACCAGGGGAAAAGAGCAGCCTGATTAAGCAGAGAGCTTAGGCTGGAACGTAGGGAAAAAATAAGAATCTCTTGACTCTAGAAGGAAGGTCAGGTGACTTGGGACAACTACAAGGATGTCACGAGGTCATGCAGGGAAAAGATTAGAAGGGATGAAGTCCAACTACAACTTGATTTGACTGCTGCCGTTAAAAACAAAAATGGTTTCTATAAATACATGGTCAGCAAATGGAGACTCAAGCAGAGTCTCCATCATTTGCTGAATGCAGAGGGTATTATAGTGAAGGGAATGAGGAATGGCAGAGATACTTAATGCCTTCTTTGCCTCAGTCTTCAAAATCTAGACCAGTTGTCTCAAAATATCCCACTCACTGAGCTGGGAGCTGGTGATGGAGAGGTGAGGGAAGCCCTCACAATCCAGGAAGAGATGATTAATGAACTGCTATGCCAATTAGACAGGTACAAGTCTATGGGCCCTTGTGGGATCCACCTCAGAGTAATGAGGAAACTGGGCAAAGAACTTCACAGACTACTTTCAATCATCTACGAGCAGTGCTGTCAACTGGAGAAGTTCCAGCTGACAAAAAGCAAATGTACCACCCATCAATAAGAAGGGTTGGAAGGATGGCCCAAGGAGCTACAGGCCTGTCAGCCTAACCTCAGTTCCAGGCAAGGTTATGGAAGAGATCATCCTAACTGCTATTACTCTGCACATGCAGGACAGCCAATGAACCAGGCCCAGAAAACATGGATTTATGAAAGGAAGATCCTGTTTGACCAACCTGATCTCCTTCTACAACATAGTGAGCCACTTAGTAGATGAGGCAAAGGCTGTGGATGAAGTTTATCTAAGTTTCACTAAAACATTTGCCACCATCTCCCACAACATCCCCTAGAAAAACTGTCTGATCACAGCTTGGAAGGGTGGACTTTTCAATGAGTAAAAAACTCGCTGGATGACTGGGCCCAGAGCATTGTGGTGAATGGAGTTAAATCCAGTTGGTGGCTGGTCCCTAGTGGTGTTACCCAGGGCTCAGTTTTGGGGCCAGCCCTGTGTTACATCTTTATTGATGACTTGGATGTGGAACTTGAGTGCACCCTCAGTAAATTTTCAGATGAGACCACTTTGGGTGTGAGTGTTGATCTGCTCAAGGGTGGAAGGCTCTGCAGAGAGACCTGGACAGACTCCAGCAGTGGACTGAGGTCACAGCTGCACGAGGTTCAACAAGGCCCGGGGCAGGGTCCTGCACTTGGGTCACAGCAACCCCAGGCAGCCCCACAGGCTGGGGGAGGAGTGGTTTGAGAGCTGTGACAGAATGGGGCTTGGGGGTGCTGGCTGACAGTGGCTGAACATGAGCCAGGGTGTGCCCAGGTGGCCAAGAAGGACAATGGCATCCTGGCCTGGATCAAGAATACTTTAGCCAGCAGGACTAAAGAAGTGATCATCCCCCTGAAAGCTTCACTTTCAGTACTGTGTTCAGTTCTGGGCACCTCCCTCTGAAAAGCAGATTGAGGTGCTGGAGTATGTCCAGCAAAGGGCAGCAAGGCTCATGAAGCATCTAGAAAAAATGTCTTACAAGGAATAGCTGAGGGAGCTGGATTTGTTTAGTCTCAAGAAGAGGAGGTTCAGGGGGGACCCCATTGCTCTCTACAACTCTCTGAAAGGAGGGTGTAGCCAGATGAGGGCTGTCTCTCCTACACTGCCTGCAGTGAGAGGTCTAGAGGAAATGGCCTCAAACTGAGACAGGGGAGATTCAGATTAGATACTAGAAAACATTTTTTCACTGTCAGGGTGGTCAGGCATTGGAATAGGTTTCCCAAGGAGAAGGTGGAGTCACCATCCCTGGAGGTGTTTAAGAGGCATCTGGATCTGCTGCTGGGTGATATGGTTTAGTGACTTAGAGGTAACAGTGGTGATGCTGGGTGCACAGTTGGATATGATAGATTTTAGAAGTCTCTTCCAACCTTGATGATTCTATGATTCTACTGGTTATTCACTAAGTGGTAAGTAAGTACATAAGGTTCAAAAAGGGATAAATGCCTGTCCTTCCTTTCTGTCCCTGGGAATCCTTTCTTTTAAGTCTCCGGGGATTCAAATACCATTTGTGTCTCTCCCCAATATTTGAATGCAAAAAGTCAGGTTGGTTGTATAGAAATTACTGCAGCGGGGAGAAGCTCCACTCTGTGAGACAAATGATGCTTCAGTGACCACAAATTGGAATTCAAGAGGAGAGCATGAGCCCCTACTGGGCAATTATGCACGATATACCTATTGGAGAAATTATGAGAGATTTTGCAGTCCCTCACAGTGAATGATTAATGTATGTTCAAAAACGACATAATCTGTTCATACCTCTTGCTATACAGTTTTTGCCTTAATATAATTCAGATCATTAAAATGTCAGGTTCAGAAAGAAAGGCTCTTGGCCCTTATTTAACATTTGACAAAGTTTGAATAGTTTAATTATATATTGTGTAAATGATTATAAATTAGTTTTTATATTTTTAACAGCAAGTCTTCTATTTGTACATTAAGAAAATCCTATATCCCTATTTTTTCTGTCTCATATTTCTTTCCAAAATGTTTCTGTTTGAACAGAATTACTTCATTCCCTCCAACTCATAGGGAAGCTTTTTAAACTCTTCTCTGTTGTGATTCTTCAAACGTTGTCCCATTAGAAAAAAGTCTGTAAAGTTCTTTTTCCTGAGAGGTTTCACTTTGATAAATGTGAAATTTTCACCTGAGGAAGTAATTTAGTTACTGTTTCCAGTATCAAATTCAGAAGAGCATTATCAGTAACTAGCTCTATAAACAGGTCTTCTCTCTCCTTGAACTACCTTAGTCAATGCAGATAGTTTGGAGCAAACTTCTATTTCTGTACAATATTTGGTTTTTCATACCCCCATCCTTCTGGTCATTAGGTAGAGAAATCTATTTAAAGATTTTTTGGTAAGTAATAGCATTGGCCATATTTTTAATTGAGAAGGTAGATGGAAATTAATATCAGTATTTAAATTAAAAAGTTAAAACAAATATATTCCTGGATTAAGAACAGTGGAATTTAGTTGGAATAAATCTAGCTATTAAGAGATGTGAGTTTGGTTTCCTAGCTTCTGTAAATCAGGATAGTTAAATCATATTGTAATTATCAATGGCCACAAATTATAACAAACCAGAGAATATAGTAAGATTCAATGGCATCAGTGACAGCTAAGATTCAAAATCCTCAGTCACATGGGCACAGACAAAAATGTAATACTCATTGCCATTGAAGTTGGCCATTGAGTTCAGGATGAAGATCTTGGCTGCTGTACATAATCATCCATTATTCCATGTTTAAGTTGGTTGAATGGAGGAAAGAAGGCTGAAAAAAATTACTGTTGAATTGTTTCTTGGTTACTCTCTACCACAATAATAGTTGCATCTTTTTCATCTAATTAAGCATGTTCCACCTTTCTTAATGAGATGCAAATGAAGATGATATCATCAGGTGCAAGATACTGAATGTAAGTGTGTCATTCCTTTAAAGCACAGGCAGTGTAAAAATGCATATATCCAAGACCATTAAAATAACTGCAAACTGTTCTGTGAGACAATCATGGTATATTCTCTGTGATGGTTGTAACCCTGAACTCATCACTATTCACCCTGTCAGGGTCACCTCTGTCAGAGCTACATTCCTGACTTTGGGCATATACCAGTTTTTGCTGTAATGTTTGTCATGTCATTCTGATGATGGTTTAACCAATGTTCACTCTATAATTGTTGTGGCCTATATACAAATCTGTTTGCCTGCTCTTTTGGGGACCAATGTAATGAAGGCCACCTCAAAAGAGGTTCTGGTTATGGTATGTATGTGCTACTTTTTCTAACTTATTTTTCCATTTTTTATTGTCTTCTGTTGGAAGCAAATCTTCATAGGATGCTGCTCATGGAATGATCACAGCAGGAAAGCAGTTAGTCATAACTTAAAGAAACTTGTGCTTCAGGAAAACTGCCGCTGATTTTAGTGTAAGTTCTACAGTTATAAGGACAACAGGTTTCATATGAACAGCTTCTCAATATAGTTTTTCTACAGAACTACATTAAAATAAATATTGAGGTAAGTAAAAATCAATTAGTAAATGGATTCTTGGAATAACAACAAACAACAAATTATTTTCTTCTGTTCTCAATTGGTATTTTAGCCAGAGAGAGTTGAATATGCTGGTTTTGCAAAGCATTTTAAGCATATATGTAATACTTATAAAACATATAGTTCTGCTTGCATGGGTATGTCCCACTGATATGTATTGCTCAGCCAACTGCCCCCAAAATATTCAAAATTCAGAGAGAAGCAATAGATTGAGCTCTGATCATTTTAAAAATAACATGGTTTTGCACTGAAGCTCATTCCATTGTCTTAAGTGAGGACAGGCTTTTCTTTAAGATTTATTTTCATATTTGTAATTTCTAGTTGGCACTAACTGATTGCTCATTTCTTAAATGGATAAGAATAGTAAAAGTACAAAGCCAGAATTTCTCTCTCTAATTTTCTCTTGATCAAAATATTTTAATTTCTGTAAATAAAGATTTACTAGTCCACAGGGAGAACTATTCACAAGCAGGATCACCTTCTCATAGACCAGGCTGCTCAGAGCCTTTTTAAGCCTGGCCTTCAGCACTTCTGGAGATGGGGCATTCACAGCTTCTCCAAGCAACCTGTTCCAGTGCCTCACCATTCTTAAAGTAATGAATTTCTTCCTAATATCTAATTTAGATCTACCCTCTACTAGCTTAAAGCCATTCCCCTTTTTCCTATCACTCCTTGCCCTTCTAAAAAGTCCCTTTCCATTCTCTCTTTTTGGTACTGGAAGGTGCTACAAAGTCAGCCCCAGAGCCTTTTCTTCTCCAAGCTGAACAGCCTAACTCTCTCAGCCTGTCTTCATAAGAGAAGTGTTCCAGCCCTCTGATCAACTCAGTGGCTGCTCTCTGGACTTGTTCCAACAGGTCCACATCTACGCAGTCATTGCAGGCAACATTTCTGCACTGGGACAGAGTTTTCCCAAAAATTTAGAATAAACCAAACTAGACATGTATTTTCTTCCTGGCAGATCAGTTGTGGTAATTTAACACCTTTCTCTGGATTTGTCATGGTAATGGCCTGATTTCAAAGGTCCAGGATGCACACTTGTCTCCACACTTTTAGACTTGCATATAATGATTTCTGTAAGAGACCAGAAGTTCTGGATATCTACAAGCTAGATCTTCTTTTTTCCATAACAGGATCCTTAATTGGATTAAATGTCCAATAATTCCTAAGCACGGGTATGAGGTCATGCCTCCTTATCTGTTCACTGGATACTTACTGTAGTAGGATATAAATTTTTCCAAAAAATCAAGCTGCAGCTCATAGCTGCATAAAATGGGCATAAAATACATAAAAAAAGAGATAAGATAAAAATAAAATAAAATAAAGACATAAAATAATATTATTTTATTTTATTTGTTAATGATACAAAAATTATTCTCTTTCCACGCTCCAACAGATTTTCCTGTGCATACCCTGGGGTGCACACACCACTCTAAAGACCATTGTCCTAAAGTTCTGTCATTACTATTTCTTTTTCTAAGCAAAGTCTACCTCTGTGTAAGTTACAAGTCACTATCAATGACAATGTTTTTCTGCATTATACTTTAAATGTCAGGTAGCATTCAGCAGTTTAGAGTGTGCAACAATAATGAAGCAAAGCCTGCCAGCTCTGCCATCATGGTTTCTACTTGTTGCCCAGGAAAACTATGTAGAGCTGGGTTTTTTTCTGCAAAGACATCACATGTCATCATATCAAACAACTGCAAATACACAATTGCATATGAAAATGTAGATGCCACTGTAGATGCCACATATGACACAAACTATCTGTAAAAGTCAGAAAAAGAAACCAGAAAAGAACCTAAAATAGTCTCATGGATAAGAGTAGGAAACTTCTGAATAAAATTCTGGTTCCACTGAAATTCAAAGTTCTCATACATTTCCACCAGGCTAAAATTCTGCATCAAATACAGATTGTGAGCAGCAGTCTCTTAGTCAAAGACTGGCAAAAATTCAAATAGGAACACTGGAAATTAGATCAACGCATATCCTTAGAAAGATAAAATATATTTTATTTGCTGAAGAGACACTGGTCTGGTGGAATGCATTAAGTAACAAGCTGTCAGAAAGGAGCTCCATCTTTTGAAATTAAATGAAAATGTGCTTCAATATATTTTAGCTGGCAATCAGAAACTACCATTTTAATTAATTTTTAAATATATCTCAGCTGCAGAAAGGCAATCCAAAGTTTGAGAATTTCATTTAGAATTCAGCTAATAGCTACAAAAAGGAGCACAGAAGAAACAAAAGCTATGCCAGTTCTCTTCAGAAAGGTATAACATGGAGATTGAAGTGGAATGGTAGATGTTCTGCTTTTGGCAAGCCTTTTTTTGAAGAGTTGAAAGCCCACAATTACAGTAGCAAAACACATACTTTAACATATAGTGATTCCAGGGACCAGAGTGGGACTATTCGAATGCTTAGAGATAATTCCTGATTCAACAAAATACTTATAAAAGTGATGAAACTGGCAGGCATTTACATTTTTCAGTGCTTCTGAATGAAATCACATAGCTTCATGTCTGCTTGATGTTACAGATCAGTACTCTTCACTGATTCAGTGGTGTTTCTGCCTTAGGGAAGCACATAAATCTGTCAAATCTCTAAATCCGCTCAACACGTTAAATGGTGATATGGACACAATAGGGAGTTACTAGAGCATGCAGTCTTGAAACAAAGGTAGGTGAGAATGCCCTTTAAATCTGGATGTGCAAACAGTGGCTGGGATGAACCAACACGCTGTGATACTCCAGGCAGACATCTCCATTTTTTTCTTTCAGATGCCTGTGATTAGGAATCAGTTAATAGGAAAAATGAAGAAGCCTTGCAGTATATAATACGTAATCCACAGAAGTTCCAGGATGAAACCCCTCAAGTTTGAGCTTGATGAACAGAATTTTGTAAACTTCCTATAGATTTTGTTCTTTCTTAGTCATCATTTCAGTTTAGATTAGCAATCCTAAAATTAGACCAGATCTCAACCACTGCCTGAGCTGCAGTGAGGTACAAAGAATTGCCAGAGATGCTGCCAATACCATCATGTGCACCTGAGAACACTGAAATGGGTTGTAATTGATGTGGTAACTTAGACAAACCACTTCTATCTTGATAGAAGTGATCCAAGCACTGCAGTACCAGTGAAATACATTGAAATAGGTCTAAATGTCAAATGAGCTCAGTTTATGTCATATTCTCTAGGGGCAGCTTGTTTATTTGGGGCTGGGAGGGGGGATTTTTCTCTTGATGAACTAAAAAGTATATTTGGAATTAATGCATATGGGACTGGGAGAATACAGCTTAGTAAATATTTAAAGAAGAACTTAATCAATTGATTCCAGATTTCAGGAAGTCAATTTCACAAAGACAGTAGAAACAGCAAGAACCATTTTCACATTGTAGAAGAAACAATTCATCAGTGCTCTAATGAAAGAAGTGTCCTGGCTGACTTGAGCTGCTAAAAGTCATTGTTTAGCTGGGAACCTGCCAAATGCTCCTCATATACACACAGTGGACATAGTGAAAAAAATGAGTGAACAAATAAAAGCTGGTAGAATATTAATCTCTTATGCAAGTAAGTCTGTGAACATAACAGAATTAAATTGGGGATAGCTTTGTCACTAAATTATTGGTAACTGAACTTTTAATACCCTTGTCAAGGGTTTATGCTATATGCATTTTACAGCTGGAGTTGAAAGAAGTACAATAAAAATTATTGGCTGGAATGAATATAATCTATCATCAAAAAAAGTCATAGTGTAAAGAACAATCCTTCCTTTAAAAGGAAATGATAGAATGACTCTATCTAGGTTGTAGCAGTTATAGCTGCATATATTGTATATATGCAAATATTGGAGCTTGTGAGTTAAAAAAATAAAGATCATCTCTCCTCCAGAAACCCTTTCTGCTGATACTCAGTAAGTTTCTCATTCCTGTAGGCATAGAGGTCAAACACTGTAGAATCTTGCTGTGTGCTAGGACCAAGGGACAGCAAGCTCACATGTTTGTGTGCTCTCCAGGATTATCTCCCCTCAGGAAGCCAGTCTGGTTTAGACAAATGGTGAGAAAATGGACAGAAATATGTCTGATGAATTTTTAGCTACACATATTCATTATTTATAATTCTGAGATGTGGGGTCACAGTTGATATAAAGTAAAACACACAGTTTTGTAGATGATGGATATTTATGGGCTGGGAATTTCATGGACATCAGGGGAAAAAATTAGGCTAACACTGAGTACAACTAAAAGTGTTTCTCTAACGGAAAGAAGGTAGTAGCAGAACAAGTAGGCATTTTATTGTATTTAATTACTACTTCAGTTATTAGTTTCTATTAATAATTTAAACAGTTTGGGAAGCATCAGTCATTGACAGCACCCAGTTCTGTAACCAGGTTCAGTATAAATCAAGTCAGGCAGCTTGCACAATTCCAGTCAATGAAGCTGGAATGCTCTGGGGCACTGAAATGAGATGTTTGAGAAGGCCCACAGCTGTGCTGACAAACTCTTAGCACCCAGAAGGTGGTAGTTGGTACAATATGTCTTTTATTAACACCACAGAGGCACAGGAATAGACTGGAAGTGCAAATGACCAGATATGAAGGCATCCCAGGAGAACATCTGAGGAAAAGTAGATTCCAGCGCATGGGCACGATTTAGCTGCTGTTTAGCAACTGGGAAGCAGTGGTCGGTAATTCAGGTGTATTGCTACGTTTGTAACTTGATGTTCCATGTGTCATACTCACACCTTTACATACAAATCTGGGTACTTACAGTTGCACACTTCAAGAATTTTCTGTGGTAAACTGTCCAGACTCTGGGAGAGGAGGGATTGCTCCATTTTATCTAAACAGATACAGATTCATACAGTTCTAAATATTGTTAATCTACTTCACTTCCACACCCAGATTTTCTTCTGTTCATTTTGTTTCACATTGGCACTAAACTAGGCTGCAGCCTTGGCACAGAATTGCTGCAATGGGATATTACTGAAATTAGCAATATCCATAAAATGAGAAAATGTGCAATGGCTGGTTATGCAGGATCCTCAGCTAGTGAAAGTGCAGGTTTGGCAGTAGTGAAAAAAATACTTTTTCCAGAAATTGATAAAATTAAATCCTGAAGGAATTTCTGATCATTTAGCCTGGTCTTTTACATGGCACAGGCTGTTCTGTTTCTGCCAATTACCCCAATACTTATCCAAATAATTTATTATCCAATTTTGATTTGTAGGCATTTCATCATTAAAAAAACTCTGAAACTTTGATAGTTTGTTCCAATATTTCACACTTCTTTTGTTACAGCTCATGCTCAACATCCAGTTTTAATTAGTCTCATTTGAGCTTCAAGTTCTAATTTACAGCAAGTACACTTCTAAAATTTTTTTTATAGACAGAGAAGAGAATGTTTAGATGTAGAATATTCCACAGCAGGAAAATAAAAGGATTATAATAACTTTCAGAATAATCATCTCTCCCAGTTTTGAAAAGCCTTTTAAATTTTTGTGGTGCATTATTTCACTATGCATTTCCATAAAAAGTAATAGTCACCAGCAGGTTTGGAGGTATTTCTACATCTGTTCATAAGCATTCAGCTGCTTCCCCTGGTTTACTGTTCGATCATTAAAGTACTCACCCATGTTAAAAATAAAAACATTCAAACTCTTTTCGAGGAAAATCTGGATTTGGTGTTTTCAACCTTAAAGCCTTTCCCAGTCTGTGAATATATAATCACTTGTAAATTATTACACTAGCTGGACATGATAAATGCATCTTTCATACACAGCACTTCTCTGAATATTAAAAAAAAATCTGTAATGTTCAGTAGTTAATTTGCTTTACAGAGGTTTTTGGGTCATCTGCAGAGTACTGGCCATTTCTGAGAACTGGTAGGCTCAGGGCAAAGCCAAGGGTTTGGCTGCAGAGTCAGTAGTATGTTACACTGCCCCTTCCCTTTTTCTTTCCATGGTAATTTTAGTAGCTGTCATATATAGATTTGCACCTTTTCTCCCACAATAAACCTTATTTTGTCAAAAAGAGCTTCTTAGTTTTATTGTGCATGATATGCTACACATGTCTGTGGCTACTCATTCCTACCTTGTGCCACAGGACGTCACTCCTCATTTGGCTTTGCTCAGCTTAGTGGAATCTGCAGATTTAATCACTGACTCACTGAAATTTCCCAGTCTAAAAAGGAATAAACTAGGAAGAACATTCTGGGGTACACTTAATTCCCATGGCCCAGGGTGCAGCCGGGCTCATGCACTCTGTCAATGCCAAAAGTGAGTGGTGACAAACTGCAGTGTAGAAAGAAGAACATGCATCCTGTCCTGATTCTGGCTGGAATAGAGTTAATTTTCTTCCTACTAACTGGTACAGTGCTGCATTCACCGTGAGAATAATGTTGATAAAGGACTGATGTTTTAGTTGTTGCTAATTTGTGCTTGCCCTAAACCAAGGGCTTTTCAGTTTCCCATTCTTTATCAACAAGCAGGTGCACAAGACACTGGGAGGGAGCATGGTCAGGAGATCTGATCCAAACTGGCCAAAGGGATGTTCCATAACACAGAACATCATGCCCAGGATGTAAATTGAGGGAAGGTGGTTAGGAGGATGGAGAATGTGTGGGGAACCGGTTAATAGGTGATAAGATCTTGTATTGTGCATCTCTTGTTTCTCTTGGACTTTATTCTTCTCTCAGTCTCTCTCTCTCTCTCTTTTTCACAACAGTCATTACTATTATTATTGTTATTATTACCACTAATGTTATCATAATAATCGTGTTTTCCTTTGCTTCAATTATCAAATTGTTCTTATCTCAACACAGAACTTTACTTCTCTTTTCCATTTTCCTCCCTGCTGGAGGGAAGGCAGCAGGGGAGTGAGCAAGCAGCTGCATGGTACTCACATGTGAGGTTAAACCATGACACATGAAAGGAGGAGGTTTTTATACCATTTGGGATGTACTTGTGAAAACATCTGCAACTAAGGCATTAGTCCATGGTTTCATGACATACTGAGTCTGGCTTTAGAGCTCCCAGTACTAAATCAAAATCAGTACCATCACACGACACAAAGCATTGAACCAGCACGAATTATTGGCAGCTTGAGATATTTTTGCACCTTTTGATGAGCTGACTTTGTACCATAAGGCCAGTATTATCTGACCTCCTATATCTGGCTTTTGGCATAAAAACTGTCATGAATTTCATAGTGTGCTTTAGCTAAAGCAATATAATCACAGCCGTAAACTGCATACTTTATTTGCATCAGTTTCTTATAAATGAATGGTTTGATAATCTGTTTTTTTAGTATTGATGACTGTGAAACTATGGTCTCGCTCTAGAGTGATACACTTTAAAACAACAGTCATTAAAGAGAGGTCAGTGGTACAATTATCTCACTATTTTTTAATTTCTGACATCTGATATAAATTTCCTGGAAAAGGTGGGAAAATTTCTGATTATACAGAGTTTAGGAGTGAAGGAATGCAATCGAGTCAAATATCACCTTTTCTGTTATATACACATACACATACTTCAATTATCCACTACTTTTTCTACTCAAGTACAGAATGGGTACAATAAACAGGAGTCTTTCCCTGAGTTAGGGATTGTGTAAGTAGGACAATGTTCTGTTCCACTCTTTTACCCTTTCTTAGCATGAATTCAAATAGCAGATTCTTCATCCCCTGTCATAAAGAATTCTGTAATCTTTCTGATAACTATTGTTCACATTACTTGCAAAGGAGCAGTCTTGCACACAATGATGAAGGAAGATTTTTGTCCGCATAGCTTTCCTGGTCTCAAATCACTCTCTTAACAGCCCTCATAGGAAAAGTAGACCAAAGATTCTACTAATCCAATGTTTTATAATAGGGAAAGTACATAAGGTTCCCCCAATACCTTGCCCCTTCAGCTCAGAAAACAAACACACAAAAAAGTTAGTTAAAAATGCTAAAGGGGGGCCCCCATCCTTGTTTATCTAATGAAAAGCTCTGGAGTCACACCTCATGAAGCACCACTGCAGACTGTACTCTTCCATTTCACGCCAAATGGCAGGTGGTCAGACATGCCTGAGTCTCCACTGACACATTTCCAAGAAAAAAACTAATGCAGCTGCACTGGGGGAGCACAAAAGGAGCCAGCAGACTGCAATACCAAACACAGTTGGGAAAAAGTTCACAGTTAATTTCAGGACTTTTTCCACAGAGAAAATCCACAAAGGAAAAACAGATATCAGGAATATCTTGTTTTGCTGGGATAAAATCATTCTCCATTTCTGTAATAGACAGCCTGATGGTGTGTTTATGTATCCTCTCCCTAGCAGTAGCAATATGGCCTCTTGTGCAGAAAAGGATATTAGCTGTTCCTTTAAATTTGTTTTTTCACTGTCATCCTATAATAATAGACTCTATCCCGTCTGTTCACCTCCCATCACGTTCCGTTAGTATCTCCCCTCAGAGTAATCAGTTCTGTGATTTTTCCCCACACATCTTATATATGCAGGGCCAGGAGTTGCTCTCAATGATCCTGATGGATCCCTTCCAACTCAGTATATTCTGTGATTCTGTAATTCTGTGATCATATGATGTTTGATTATGCTTAATTGCTTGTTCCTAAATAGGCACTACAGCTTATTTCATCTATCCGGCCTGGTTTGTTTTCTGGGTTGAGTTAAAATAGCTTCTAATAATATCAGTTGCTCAATTAATAATGAGAATCTTACTCAGGTATTCCCCAAATATATAGACACATCTTTCTTGTTGTGGAGTTTAGTGGAGTGAATTCCAGGGTTACTCAATTCTGCAAAGATCACTGACTGCTAATGATGACATTTTTCCCTACACTCACGCCATGAATTTAAAGAAAAACTAACCTTTAACAATATAATCTATACAAATAAAGGTAATATTATTTGCATTTGTTTTTTGGATTTGATTCACAAAAGTAATGTCCTTTGGTGTTTCAACTCTTTATTATAATAAGAACACTCTGAATGCCAGTCCTCTCTTCCCTCCAAAACATTTAAAACCCTCGTTATACCAGCAATATCTACAGACTTTGTCAATATGTTCTGTTTTCCATCATCCAGGCCATTAACTAAAATCTTGAACAGAAGCATGCCATAGACAGGCTTATGCAATACTGGAATGACTTCCCAGACTCAGAGCTACAGTTAAGAAAGGTACAGGGTTTCCCCACTGCATGACCATTCCATCGGGACCATCCTTTCTTAGTTTACAAAAAAGAATGTCAAGCAGGATGAAGACATACCAAAGCCAGTATCTCACACAACCTGTTTGTGCCTCACTTACTAGTCTTGCTCTACCAAAAGAGGAAATTACACTGGGTTCCACTATTTGATCTTGAGAAATCTGCTTTGGATACTTAAATGGTATTTTGGTCCCACAGACACTCACAAAAGTGGTTGTTCTAGCACTTTAACCAATGCTAACATTAGGCTGAAAACTCTAAAATTCTTCAAGTTCTTTCTTGCTGCTTTTCAAGTTATGTGCTTTACCTTTTCCACGTTTGAAGCAGTGATCTCAATCAATTTCAAGATTGCTCAGGATCTTCTCAACAAACAAGACTGAGCTTCAGCAGCTCTTGTAACCTGTAGTCATACAGCATGTCCACATATTTTATTTTTCTTTCTGTTATGGTCTGCTTACAGTTATAAAGGAAGTTCATTAACCAAGTGGTAATAAATAGGTCTTTGACAGTTGTTTTTTCCTTTCCTGCACGTATGATTATTCAACCAACACTCCCCTTTACAGAATAAGTCTCTGTTTCATTCCCTTACTAAATAATGCCTGATTCTCAATGGAGGTTTTGTTTCATTTATTCTTGTTTAGTCTTTTAAATTTTGTTCTTGTATATCTGGTTTTTCTTTTTGATCAAATAACTGCACGTGTAGCCATATTTCTCCCTTTTTGTTCCTCTTTTTTTCTCTACAGCAGGTCAGTTTGCCACCTTGATTTCAATAAAATTTCTTTTATACTTACTTTCTCTTACATATACCTTGAAATGATCATGCTGAGAGCCCACTGAGAGCCCACTAGCTCTTTGCATTCATTCATGTGTCCTTTCAGGAACATAAAAACTGCTGAATTCTGTCTCATATCAAAGTACTCCAAGTTTCTAGTGTAACTGTATTCTTACTTCTACATTCTTGGTTATGACTACTAAATATGTGAATACAAACAGTTTCTATATAGGAATTCCTCTTCCCTAAGGAATTTTCCTTTTCTTCAACAGTATTGTTATTCCAATTGGTTCCCTGATATAATCCATCAGCAAACACCTCCTACTAGCAAACACCTCCAAGTAGCTGTTTCCTAATTATCTATTTGTTTCTCCTAGAAAAGGTAGAAAAGTTTCTTCAGCCACAAATTCAGAAGTATACTAGATTTGTTGAGGATTGTGTGTTGCAATAAAAAAAAAAAAAAAAAAAAAAAAAAAAAGCTTAGAAAAAGAAGAAATTATTTTATCCCTTATCTCAAGAAAACACAGGTGATTATTCAAGCCAGAAGACAATAGTTCAGCAGTTTATGGGTTACTTATGTATTATGCTATATACTGGGGGAACACTCACATGGTTGGTAGGTAAGATGCTCTGGTGTGGTGTTTCACTGAGGCAATATTCTCACTAATTCAGTGGGCTAAATTAAAACCGAGCTGGTTTATGAGTCGTCAGTTGGGTTTGCTTTAGAGCCAGCAGTGCTATCAGGGAGCAAGGCAGGAAGGTTAGGGCAGGAAGGTGTTTGGTTTTGTTGTGACATCATCTCACAACTGCTAAAGGGATGCAACTGTGGCAAGTTTCTCGGGACTACTACACATTTCAGCTGTATGGAGCCATTAGATCACGACTTTGCTCAGCAGCAGATTTGTCCAAAAATCCATACGTACATATCTTCTGCAAGGCTAATTTGAGCATTAGCAGCACCCGAGGTTTTCCACACCTCCAGGATAGGCCAGTTGGTGAAAACTTAAAACATTTCTTATCTGTCTCTAAGTACTTCTGGGTTCTCCTAGTGCTAAAAGGACAAGTTTTTATAACTTAGTGTTTTGTCTGTGTAAGTCATACCTGCCCAGTGTAACAGGGCAGAACAGACAGACTTGTACTCGAATATTACAAAGGTAAATATATAATCTTAAATAACTCATAGGTATAAGTCTGTACTACACAGAACTTATTTCTCTTCTTGTGGATGGTTTTATCCTTTATTATGTATAAAATTCTCCACTTTACAATAACACGTAGCAAATGCTAAAATTCTGTTAATATCAGATGAAGTATTTTATGTTCCTTCTGCTTTGATGCATACCATATTCTGTATAATAATAGCGACTTACTGTTTTAAGGACCTAATCCTCATATAAAATGTAGCAATAAAGAAGTTTCTATTTCACATTTCTTAAATGCGAATAGAAAAATTACACTCAGAGTTTGTAATTTCTGTCTGCCTAAAGGTGGTGAATCACTCTTGCTATGCAACACTTAAAAGCTGTCAGCAATATCTTTCAGAGACATCTAATCTTTTAGAAATCTCTCTGCAGTATTTAGTGATTATAGAAGTAATATACAGCTGCATGCCATGCATCACATGGGGGGAAGGGTCTATTCTTTAACACAGATTTATTCAGCCATTGTGTAATAGTCTCTGCAGTGGAACTCATGTTTAGTTCCTACTGCATCTGTGCAGTTTCTACTGCATCTGTGTGAAATCACTAAAATAATTAGTCAAGATTGAAATGTAAGACAAACTAAATACAACACCAAAGATGTGTTAGTGTCATTGTTTCTCCCTATTTTTCTGGCTGAACAGGATATCGGAAAGAAAAAGGCAGGTACAGCTTCTCAGAACAATACAGACTTTATACAGCCAGAGACACGGAAACTACACAGCCAGACACACAACTTTAAAATAAAACTCTCTTTCCATTAGCAATCCTCATGCTTGTTACAAATCTATCTCATTAATAAGGAAGGAGAAACCCCTTAAGTTTTTCCTCTTTCTTTCTCAGCATGTAGATCTGTAACGCATGCATCCTTCATGTGTGACGTCCTTCAAAATAAGGCAATCATGCTTCTGTAAGCAGAATCCCAAAGACCACACTGATGCCACAGGGGGATTGTCATTAGTTCCCTTTTGAGTGTTGCACCCAAATCCAGCAGGACTCATACACTCACAGGTCTCCACTTGTCTTACTGACATTTTCCAAAGGTCTATTCTCATGTGTCCCAGATAATCCAAATGGCAGTACAACAGCATGTGGGAGGAATCCTTCCATTGTTATTAATGTTTGCAAGGTGCAAATTCAGAAGGAATCTGCGAATTCTGGTATATCTTTATGAGTATGAATCTTACATGTCATATACACTCCTGTTGAGTTGGCCATGCTTCCCTTCCAGTACCCAAGAGTGTGTTTTGGATTTTTGGTGAGTTAAGTAATTTCTGGAGATGCTATCATGTGTGTCTATTTCTTAGCAGCTGTTCTGATCCTTTCAGAAAAAAAAGAAATCCTGTTATCATAGGTGCTAATTGCACAGTTAATCAAACCAATTAGAATTAAATTATTTCATCTGTGGGAAGACGCTTACACCTTCTCCCCTGGCATGCCCAGTTCTCTCATTCTTTTGCCTGTGTCTTTGATGCTGACATTTACCACACTCATATGGTCAATTTTATACAATTATAACTCAAGAGATGTAACTGACACTGAAATCCCAAACATACTTGTCAGTTTTCTCTTCCACAGTGACCTACAAAAGCATATTTGTGGCATAATCTTCTAGGAATAAAACCTTCAGTATTATCTGTGAGAAGCACATTAATGTCTGCATGCTAATATTTTTTATTTTCTTTTCCCATGAGAACTTCAGGGTCTGTTTTCTCTTTAGTCAAAATACTTCCTTCTCAGTATTTGCCACTGGGTGAGGTGCAGTCTGTATCATCAGCAACTGTTAACAAGTATATTTTTATTCCACCAGTACATAACAGTGCAAGGTTTTGCATGAAGATGGACAGATATCAAAGTGAAATATATGCAGGAAATATTTACCCAAAGCCTGAAAGAGCAGGAAACACAGCATATGTCACTGAAAGTTGGACAGTTAAAAAAAAGAAATTTAAAATGACATTATTAAAATAAGCAGTTGCAAATTTTTGTACACAGTTCACAGTAGTGAAATTATTGCTTTCTGTTCAAAATAGCACTTAGTTATAGCCCTAGGAAAGAAAATATTGTGTATTTTTACACTTTTGTCTGTTTCCACAGTATAAAATTTTATTCTCTTTAGATCACAGATGACTAAACTTTTGCATTAATACAGAATTCTCGTATGCATTAAAAGAAATGTGATTCTGCACATTTGTCCTTTGTTTGATTAAAATTCATGGCTGATACACATTGATGTTTTCTTCACCTCTATTTTATCCAGACCAATTTCTCCTATGCGGTTCACTGGCATAGAGTCATAAAATTAGAGAGCAAGATTAGGTTGTCCTTTGAAAACAGGACTTTTGACTTCCCTCCAAACTGTTAGAACTTTTCCCTGATGGTTCTGTGGTGAGCATTTACCTCAGTTTTGCTACCTTTAAAGTCCAGTCACCCTTAGATGACTACCCTTAGAAAAAACCTATATCAACTTATTCTCCCAAAGGTGTTGGTTTATTTTCTTGGTCATAAAGCCCTTTAACAAATATAATGTAGCACAGATCCTTATGAAGTGAGGGGTCTTTTGTACCTTTAACTCAACTCTTTACACCAGTTACAAAATGAAGAGTCCATGATGTTTCCAAAAAGAAAAGTTTTCTGTTTTAGCTCAAGGAAAAAAGAAACAAAAATCTGACCTTGGCATTAAGCCTGGATAAAGCTGCACAGTCTTCCAGACCCAACAGATTCTTATCTCATAATAAAAACAGTTTTTCAATATTCAGACATCTGTTATGATTCAGGATGCCAAGAGATGTTTAGGGTAACAGCAACTCCCTGGGAAAGTCCTATGGACTGCAAAAGTGAGGAAAACAAGGAAGAAATTGGAAAATCAGCTCACAGAAATTGCTCAAACAGGATATGATTTATAGACATCCCTCCAAAATTATTTTATTCAAGTAATGGTACATTTTTGAATGATTTTTTAAAACTCAATCATTTTTCCATCAAGTTCTGTTGATATTTCCCTTTATAAATGTAACTTCAGAAAAACTGAATAGCATCTGACATTAGGATAACTTAACTTGATATAAAAATTTTAAAAAGAGAAATTAGTTTAACTGCACCTCAACAGTTGAAGACTAACAAATCCTAGCAGAAAGGTCATTATCTTCCAGAACACTGGGAAATTAAAGAACTCTATTATTGTAATATTTTAATATTTTTTTATACTTCAGGTTTCACATGTACTAGAAAACAGATTCTCAGTTTTAGACTTATGAACAGATAGTAGGGTATTAAGAGTATCTTTGTCTTAACAGCTAGATAAAGATGATGAAATTCAGGGCCAAGAATACTTGAGAACAAAGCCCATGATAGGCTGATGACAGCAGCACTAACACATCTTCCTTGGCCAAGCTTTCAGAAATTTCACGTCTCTATTTTATTCTAAATTATTTCCTTTTCTCTTTTTTTTATCCTGGAAAGTCCCATTCACAATCTATTGGTTAAGATACTTAACTGTTAAAAAGTTATCAAAAGTGATATCTTCCAAGGCCAAATCTATCTTACCAAAAAAGTAATATGATAAAACTGTTTTACAGAAAGCTATCTTTTACTGGAAGCATACGTATTGGGTTTGCATGGCCAGATTTCAGTAGGGGTGGGCTACAGGAATGGCTTCTGTGAGAAGCTGCAAGAAGTTGCCTCTATGCCTGACAGAGCCAGGACCAGCTCTGTCCAAGACCTACCCACTGCAGGCCAAGGCCAGCCCCATCAGTGACCATGGCAGTGCCTCTGGGATAATGCATTTTAGAAAGGGGGGAAAAAACTTTGTACAATTGCAGCCACAAGCAAGGAGTGGGAATATGTGAGCAGACCAGCCCTGTAGACACCAAAGTCTGTGAAGAAGGAAAGGAAGGAGGTAATCCAGATGCTGGAGCAGAGATTCTCCTGCAGCACGTGGTGAAGACCACAGTGAGGCATCTGAGGCCCGGCAGTCCATGGAGGTCCACAGGTGTCATGGTTTAGGAATGGCGCTCCCCAAATGAGTCCCCCCCGCAAACAAGACTCTCCCAAACCAGATGCTACTTGCTCACTCCCCCCGCTCTTTTGGCAAGACAGTAAAAAAGGCAGAAATAATGGGTAGAGAGAACAATTTACTGGAAACAGCAACTATGCAAGAAAACAAACAATAACAGAAACAATACTAAAAAGTATACAAAAAGAGGGTGACTTGCAAGCAAAAACTGCTCACCAACTGATGGTATGCCACGCTATCCTGAGACAATTAACCATCATGGATGGACCCTCTGCATCTCTGCAAGAAAGTCCTTTCTTCTGATCCCAGGGGTGAGAAGAGATGGTATAGAGTAACACCTAGACGTGCTCACACAGCTCCAGTATCTGCCCCCTCATGGCTACTGAAAAATGTTCACTGTGTCCTGGCCAAAAACCAGGACAACAGGGAAGCAGGGTCTGTAAGTGTAAAGAGAAGACATGATTTATGTGTTTTATTGAGTGCAGCCTATTATATCAGCACAGGGATATCCTAATTCTAACTAAACTGCAGAATAAGAAGGACAACGTTTTTCTTTGGAAAATGTTTTGCTCCTGTGTACTTCTGCTAATTAGCCCAAATAAGATTGGATTTCTAAAGCTGAAGTATAAAACATATTTACTGGACTTCTGTTTTCTGAAACTCTGAAGATGGGCATGTTCACATTTTTCCATACTGGTCACCAAAATATAAAAAGGTCCTTAATGTAGAGACACATTAATTGAATACTTGTTTACATCTGTTTTGCACAATTAACTTACAGATTTGAGTAAATTCAGTTAAATGATAATGACCTCGAATTTTTTAGGCGTTTGAACTGCTCTGTGTAAGCTTCAGTTTGCCCTACTGCAATATTTTGCATATGTGGAAAACAAAAAAGGCTCACAGTTTGTAAGGGCTGCCTGCTATTCAGCACACAAGAACAAAATGAAGGACTTCTGTAACTGGAAGAATCAAGGTTGCTGCAATTTGAATTAAGAATTTGCTCAAACTGCAATGGTTTAAAGGGATAGGCACAAAGAGGTATTTCAAATATGTATGCAAGCATATAGATAAGCCAGCCAGGCAAATCTATTGCTACATGCTCTCCCATATGTGGGAAATCTCTAGGGTGTGTCAAGCACAGCACTGCTGCAGAGCTGAGGGAGCTGATTTTCTCACTCTACTCTGCACTGGTAGCGGAGACTGGCCTTGAGTGCCATCTGTAGTTCTGGGTGTCTCAGTAGAAGGAGGACATAAACCTACTGAAGAGTGTCCAAAGGGCAAGATGGTGAAGGACCTTGAGGGTAGCCTGTTTGAAGAGCAGCTTGAGCAAGACAGCTTGGAGCAGAGTGATGGGATGCCTCATCACAGTCTGCAGCTTCCTCATGAGGGGCAGAGGAGGGGCAGGTGCTGATTTCTCTCTGGTTACCACTGATATGACCAAAGGAAACTGCATGAGGCAGTGTTGGGGAGGTTAGGTTGGATATCAGGAAGTTTTTTCACCAGGAGAGTGGCTGGACACTGGGACAGGCTCCTCAGGAAAGTGGTCACAGCACCAAGCCTGACAGAGTTCAAAGGAGCATTTAAAAATGTTTTTAGGCACATGGTGATTTTGTGATTTTTGGGGTGTCCTGTGCAGGGCTAAGAGTTGGACTCAATGATTCTTGGAGGTCCTTTCCAACTCAAGATATTCTATGATTCTATGATTCTATGACATGCTAATCTCCTAATATAATTTCACAATCATAAATAATAATAAAAATATTAATAGTATAATTATGTTTACTATAATTACAGACACTTCATATTAAAATAGTATGAAATAGAAGAAAACATGTGGTATCAAATTCTTAAGCTCAACTGGAAGAAATAAATGATGTTCAAAATCTAAGGGGCTGCCCATTTTATTGTCTAGAGCTCTTTACCAGGAGACCAGGTAAAAACTGAAGAAGCAGGAATAGGACGAAAACTCCAACAGATGGGATTGAAAAAGACAAGTCAGAACATGTTCAACCATATTGTAACTATCTTTTGCTTTTCCTATTAAAAAATAGTTTGCAATAGATAGAGAGAAGCTTTATAATTAGCTTTTCTACACAGAAAAAACTATTGATAATTTCTCTTTCTCAGACCATATTTCATTTTGGATGATTGCTATTTTTAGCCAGTTACATCACCTAGAGATTATTTTTCAAATTATTTGTTTCATTCTACAATGCTTTTCTATGTCCTTCACAGTTTCTTTGTCAGAAACCAGCAACGTTGATGGAACATTTGAAAAGTTTGAACTCTGGTCCTCACAGATAATTTCTTAAATGTAACAGTAAAAAGAATACTTCAATGCCACTGGGACTGTAAGCAAAGTGGTGGGAAAGAGTTTCTTTTTTATCTAGGATTTCCCTAGTAAATTTGACCTTCAAATGAGTTGCTAGGTAAGACAGATAGTTCCAAGCCAAGGCTGAAATACAAAATCTGGTGTATTTTTATTCCAAAAAGTGTCCTCATAAGAATGTTTTACCTGGATCTTTAGTACTCAGCTTGTTTTGTGACCATAATGCATTGTTTTGATTTAATTACTTGAAGGGCCCACTTTAAAAATCAGAAATTAAAAAATCAAAATATCAAATACAAATATACAAAGCCCGAGTTCAAATTCAAGAGAGTCATCAATACAACAGAGTTGCTACTTTATATAAGAATGGACTAAGCAATTATTAGGATTATTAGGTGCTTTCCCATTTAAAAAGCAAGGAAGGATGTTTGCTTTTGTATTCATTAGACTTCACAGATCATACATAAAGTCTGACTCCCATGGATGTCAGTAATAAAAAAGCCATAATGAAGAAACTCAAATCTGCCAAGAGTTCAGTGAAAATCATCAGTGAGACAAACTTGCCAGTCATTTTATTGTAATTCATAGTCCATGTAGCCATATAAAGAAAATAGCATTTGTGACTATGTACTGAGTACACACTGCATTTCCTTTCCTCGTCCATTGTCTTTTCCTTATATTCATACTGAAAGTTCCTAACCTGGAGACTCTAACATTTCTTACTAATGCTTTTAACCACCAGTGATCAGTTTCCTGCTCATCTCTCCAGACCTATACAGCATATTTTACATGAGGAGAAGGATCAAAGCTCTCCTTATGCTCCAAATCTTTTTTATCTGTGAGTCCAATTGCTTTTGCTTTTAGCTTCTATTTAGGGTACAATGCTCTGTGAATGATGAAAAGATAAAACTGAGGAGGGGTTGCAAGAACAGCTGCATAACAGAAGTGGCTGTGCACTTTTTCTGAGCTGTTTATTATTTGTGGAATATATCACTTGAAGTCAGAAGAATTGCAGTATTTTTGCCTCCCCTTCTGTCAAATCCAAAAGTGAGTAATTGCATTTCACAGCTCTTCTTAATACCTCATCTCTATGCAATTTTAACATGACTTTAATTACAAGGTGGAATGATGGAAATACACTCAAGTTTAAAAAAAATACTATACAGAATAAAGGCTAATACAGATATTGTCAATTAACAGATTCCGCACTAATATGCAATCCCAACTCAAGTTTTATCTATACTTTGTATTAATTACCTTTAGAGGGAAGGAAACAAAATTTTGATACTGGTATCTTCAAACAGATAATCCTTGAAATTACTAAAGTCTCCAAAACTGTTTTCCAGACAAGACGAAGAAATGCTGTTCAGAAATAGTCCCAGATCTTCCCACATTTATGGCAATAAAGTTCCAGCCACTCTTGATTCTGTACCTCCATTATTTGGCTCTTTGATTTTTTTAGCTAGAAGCTGCAGCACCACAGATGCAGTATGTGACAGGCAGAATAATGTGCTATCCAGGAGGAAGAATGAGGCTTCTACAGAATCTAAGAAGGCATCAGGAAAAGGGATAAAGAATGTGTTAAGAATAAGCAATTACAATATGAGATTGGTGTCTTAAAAAAGGAATTCCATTTCTATCACTGGTAACGACATGAAATGTTTGACTACTAATCTCAGACTTTTGCAGGATCTGTTTAACTTTGACAGGTGTGATTAACTTGTAAATCTCTTGCCTTCTATGTGTTTAAGAGTTTCTTTGATACCTTTATATTTAAGCATGTAGGAGATTGCCCTTGAGAATATGAGTTAATTATCTTCATTCAGCTACATCACTGTATTAGCAACTCTTTTTAAGTAAAACTAATTTATCTCCCCAGAGTCCCTTATGTCAAAGTAGTTTGCACTTTGAGCATCTTTAGTAGTTGACCTAAATTGGATAGGTGCACACAGAATAGACAGGAACCTGTTTTAAAGTGATATTCAGAAACACACTGCCTGGTTTATGTCCTTGGGTTTTCTCTCTTAGAAAACCTAATGAACTTTCCTGCAATAACCTATATTTTCTGTGATTTTTAGTACATTTGCAGTTTTAGGTTGGTGTTTTCTGCCTAGTATGAGTGAGAAAATGCACTCACATACAATTTAAGATGCAGAATCGCTGCTTTCACACTAGTAAATCTTATGACTGAGAGCTGGTAACAGGTTTCTTGTGCCTTAATAACCAAAGAATTTTTAAAACGAGCATCATCACTTCTGGTTGAGATTTGAGGGAAGGAGATAAGAAGATTTGTGTACCAGCTGGTCTTAGGGTGCTCAGCCAGATGTCAAGGAGACAAGGTCATTCTGGCTGGCTACTGTGAAAAGGGGAGTAAGTGAGCCTTACAAAGTGAGATTGTTACTAGCCCTTCATTATGCCAATGAAAAAATTATGTAGTCTCTCTTGACACATTTCATATACTGTAAGTTTTGTTAAGTGTGCTTGAGTTATGGTTCCTGACACCAACTAGGAAAGAACAGCTTATTTCCACACTCCTGAAGAATTTTAGCCTATAAAGTGGCTTGGGGACATGCACACTGACTAGTGGAAATTATCCATAAGATATCACAAACTGAACTTGGAAATTCTTTGGAACAGCGCAAACTCACGTGGGACAAAATTATACTAGTGGCTTGTGGTGGCTTTGGCTAGGGTAGAGTTAATTTTCTTCACAGTGGCTGGCACGGGGATGTGTTTTGGATTTGTGGTGAACAAAGGGTTGAGAATATAGAGAATTCTTTTTTTTATCACTGAACAGTTCTTACGTACCACCAAGTCCTTTTCATCTTTTTGTACTGCCACACTGGTGTGGATGTTGAGGGTGCCTGGGACATTGGAAAGAGACACAGCCAGGAGAGGCAACTCCAACTGACCAAAGGGGTATTCCAGACCATGTGACATCATGCTCAGTATAGAAAGTGAGGAGAAAAAAGGAGAAAGGAGGGGGACATTTGGACAGATGGAGTTTGTCTTCCCAAGTCACTGTTACTTGTGGTGGGGCCCTGCTCTCCTGGAGATGCTGAACACCTGCCTGCCCATGGGAAGCAGTGAATTCATTCCTTTGTTTTGCTTTGTTTGTGTTCACGACTCTTACTTTCCCTATTAAGCTGCCTTTATCTCAACCCACGAGTTTTCTATCTTTTACCATTCTGATTCTGTCCCAGATCCTAGTGGTGGGGAAGGGAGCAGGTGGCTGTGTGGTGCTTTGATTGCTGACTGCTGTTAAACCCCAACAGAACCACAGCAAAAATTTCACAGCATGTACAATTGAATTTCAGCTCTCAGGAGCGCTCCCTGGCACAGTTCGATTTACTAGAAGGTTCAAAAAGACAACTCATAACAATGAAGTTCTTAAGTCCCTTAGAACTGTTTGAGGTAGTTTATTCAGTTAATATCATTATTAACACAATCTAGACAGTGATGCAAATGTCTCTGTGTATGAAGAGTAATGGCTACACTTATTTCCTGTGATAATAACCACTAAGACATGGGGTGTATTAGGTAGATATCACACTGAAAGAAACATGGAAGTGCTTTTTTGTTTTTCTTTACAAGAAATTGATAGATATAATTGCACCCTTGTATGAGCAATTCCACACCATCTCTGTGCAAGAAAAATAGTAGCTACATGATAAACACTATCAAGATGTTTTTTCCAACACTCCTATTCACACCTGTTCAGAGTGCCAGGCAGTCTCTGATGCAGTAACAGTTCTCCAGAGTTTCCTCAAAATTAACAGAGGAAAGAAGGGAAAAAAGCCTAGTCTGAAACATCCTGAATTCTCAAAGATATTCTGAGCAAAAGAAAATGGCTGATATTAAAGAGGTTCAACTTTTAACTGACTTAAGCGTGTCTTTATGATCCATGCCCTTGCTGCTTATCTAAAAGTTAAAAGTATTTGAGGTATTACTGCTAAAGCTGCATTTAGAAGGAAAAAGTATCTTAAAGATGAAAGGCATATACTCAGAATGAATTTTTTTATTCTCATCCACCCTCTAGACCATCCCCTGTTTTCATATGAGCCTAAGAATTCTCAACCCAGGAAAAAGTAGAACTAATGAGCTTTCCAGCAGAAACCTTCAATGAGACAGAAGAAAAAATAAAATAGCCTGGTAAGTAAATAAAATTATGCTTTCACTGATAAAATATTGTAAGAGAGATAAATGTCAAATGTTATGAAAATCTAGTTCAACCAAATAGATCAATGGTCTATCTGTGCATTTTAGTACATCTTAAAATTCTACCTCGTACCTAAACTTTCTCTCTTCCTCTTTTCTGTTGTTTGTTGGGGTCTTTTTTCCCTTTTTTTCTTTTTGTTTTCTTTTATTTTTTGTAACTGAAGATTAAAAACTTCTCAATGTTTTCTGAATTTCAAAGATTTTTATCAGGACTTCCTTAAATTTTGTGTGCTTAGCAGTCTTGCAGATCGGGGCTTTCAGATTCTATTTCCTCCATATGCAGCTGAGATTCTGGGCTTGAAACCTCTGTGTGATGCAAATGAGAATGCAGATCAGTGACTGGGAACAAAAGTTCTGAGAAAAGACGTCAAATGCCTCATTTACGTCTGAGGTCTTAAATCTGGAGTCAAATGTAGACATTTGAAATACCAATACTGTTAATTATATTATATTCAGATGAGAAAAATTAATCTAAAAGGACATTCTGGGGGGATGACAAATCATTAGGCCTTGAGGGTGTTATGGCTCACTAAGAACACAATTACCAGCTCCTAAAGTAGAGGAAATGTAGAAATTACCCTGGTGTATTTGCTCAGGGCTGGGGACTCTTGTCCTCTGGTTAATTGTAACAGTTAACAGAGGGTAGAAATGGAAGAGTTAAGCTTTGGATACACTGATTCAAATTTCTTCTACAGACACTGAGGTTATGCCACATGTTTTCAATAGTTCTGACTGCAAACTCATGCTCATGGAGCAGGGTTCTGTGAAAGGCAAGCAAGTAGCAACCATTTCTGAAGCGGTGGAAAATAGCTTCCTTCTGGTCTCACTCTGCTGCGTGCATCTACCTCAAAAACAAGGAATTTTAACTGAAGGTTTAGAAAGTACAAAGTACTGAACTGGTCTCTTTTTGCATAGAGGTAAATATTACCTGTATGTAGAAGCAACCACATTATGTTGCTGGGCAACACCTGGAAAAAAAGGCCTCTACAGTGCCATGATCCCAGTTTCAAAAAATAGCCTCAGCAAGGTGAAGTATAACCTAAACAGGATAGCACTGTGCTCTCATTCTGTTGCATTTCTAAATTGCAAATGTGGGTTTACAGCTGATTTGCCTTATTAGTAGATAGTTTTGCCCACCCTGTCTTTCACCATGCTTTAAGAAACCACTAGCTGTTACAACGACTTTTGAGTAACACCTTTCATTGTAGGAAGGGAGAATTAACACATCAGACTTCTTCCATCCACTGAGAAGGAAGTTGAGCAAGCCCAGGTATAAGGCAAATTTCAGCCCAGCTGATTTTATAACAAGACAGCATAAAAATTTATCATAGGCTAATACGGTGGGTAATCTGTTTGCCATCTAGTAAGCAAAAAGGGAGACTGTAAATCGTAGAGCAGATGGTAGATCTATGCTATAGCCTGTGTTCTTTTCAAGGGATTTATTACCATATGTGCTTCTTCAATTTTACCATCCTTCTGTTTTGATTACTGATACTACTCTATTGGAATGCAAAAACGGTTAGGTCTCAGTGTAATGAATACATGACTGGTTCCAAAAGAGCAAAAAGCAGTGCACCCATCTCTAACATGAAGATGGTATCTGACCAAAAGTTAAAATTATATTAAAGGAATTATCAAATTGATTTAGTTTTCTAGTCTTTCATACGCTGTGCCCTGGGATTTGAAATCTCCAAAGTAGCAGGGAAAGGCCACCATAAGCTTTTAAGAATATTCATGTTAAATTAACATTAATTAGCATTAATATCAGCATTTAGCTGCATATTCAAATCAATAAGACAGCTGGCAACTTCACGAAGCCTTCTTGGGCGCACTTTAAGACAGGTGTCTCCTCTGTGCCTCTTCTTTCCAAGCTGCAGTATTATTACTTCTACTTTCTCAATGCCCTCGTCCCCTTCTTGTTTGTGTTGCTTTTCATTTGGGTAGTTGACTTCTACAGATAGGGAGGAGCAGCCAAATGGCAAACACATTCAGCCAAAGATGAAGACAAATATACCTTCATATCCATGAAGAAGTAAGGGCCTTTCATTAGGTTTCAGAATAAGGAAGAGAATTGGAATATCTCACTGCAAGTCAGAAATACTTGTGTAATAAAAGCAGCCTAGAAGAGCTCTGCAATTTCCATAAAAATTGTAGAATTTTGAGAAGAGGCTCTATTTGGCAACTTCTGGCTCATTGTTCTCTGGCATACCTTCAAAATGAGGAAAAGGATGGCCAGTATCTAGCCCTTGAAAAACAGCTATTGTTGTGATGCTACTTGTCTTGGGCTATGAGGTGTTTTAAGATGAATCATAAAAGCCATCACCCTTCCTGGTAGCCACTTGGTTTAGTTTTGTTGAAGAAAAGGGCACCCATCTTCAGGTTTTTTTCCCTCAGTGATAGTCTGGAATGAAAGATGTTCATTGCACACTATTGATAGCTCATCATGGTCTTTTTATATTCACAGAAAAATCTATGGCTTCTGGACAGTATTGAAGAGCTAATAATCAAAAAGTTATGTGTTTATTTGTTCTGTTTGTTTAGTGTGATGTAAACTCTAAAGTTATGGCAGATGTGCTGGAGAGGCCAATGTGCACCTGAATCCATATACACTTTACAAAGGAAACCAGTCAGAGACAGTAAAATTAGTAAATACACACTTGGAGCATCCAGTACCAAGATATATTACACTTTGTACTTAAAGAGACACACTAGATATTTAGAAGTGTCAGAAGAAGAGTTATTCTTCATGTTTTTCATATTTTTGATGTCTAATATCTGAAAGCACTTGTCATGACACAGGTTAAATTCTGACAAAAATTAGTTGAAAGCATAGCATCACCTAAATGCTCTAGATAAACTGAATGCACTATTTCCTATCAATGCACTTTATAAATAATGATAACTTTTAAACTAATTAAAATACCAGATATGCAAACCACAATTCAGAGTGAAGGTCTGCTGCAATGGTGCTTGGGAAACCCTCATGTATACATGTCTGTGCATACTCATCACCATTCAGCATCACTATGAGCAATCATCGTGACATCTTTAAAGAAACTGGCTCAGGGACTTTTGACAGTATAGCCACAGTCACACTGCTCGGCAGAAGAAGAATTTACCCTGGTAAATACTGGTTCTTAATTCAGTGCTGCTTTGAGTGGACAGTTCTTGATTTTCAGGCCAGGTTTGATATACCTGTACAGTTTAGAGTAGGTCATAACCTTTAAGAGCCTGTAGAAAGAACCCCAGAACGAACTGGGACAGTATACTTTCCTGAAAGATACTGCCTGATCTCCAAGAGGAAGCAAGTGACTTTTTGAAAAGGACTGCAAATCTGTATCACTTCTTTTCTCTGACGTGCAAGATTTTTGCTTAATTGATATCCATGTGTGCTAATATTTGTTAAGCAGATATTCACACACTGATAATTTCTTTGTTTGTTTATAATTATTGGACCTAACTTTCTTAAACATTGTTCCCTAAGAGTTTTGAGAAACTACACAATTACTGTACTTTGCAAACATATTGCTACCACATGATACTCAACTAACAATGTGTTCATGGGCATTAAAAAAAATGTTTTAATTGACATAAAAGTCAGCATCTTTTCAGGAATAATTTCTTCACTGAAAGGTTTGTCGAGGGCATGAACTGGGCTGCCCAGGGAAGCGGTGGAGTGCCCACATAGCACTTGGTGCTATTTGATGGTGGTGTTCAGTCAAAAGTTGGACTCAATGATCTTGGATGTCTTCTCCAACCTTAGTAATGATTCTATGGCTGTATGATACAAAGCAAGAAATAACATACATCTTCTTGTTTTTAAGCTACTACAAGTTCTTCTCAAGGTAAATACTACTGGTGTTGAGCTGACAGCTAATTATACCAAATATAAATGATGACTACAGAAACTCTAACCAAAGCCACTAAATACACCTTAGGTAACTATCTAGAATAACGCTTGACAGAGCAAAGAAAGCTCTTCAGGAAAGTTTAATAGGGAAATAACATCTCTGAAAACACCAGCTTTTACTAGTGCTTGTTGCACTTGGGAAGACCTAATTATAAATAGTAGGTTTTCCCATTTCTCTCAGTAGATTCTGCTACCCCTTGAAGCCTGCCACAAGTATTTAATAAACAATATGTTATTAATTCCCAGAGGAGGAAAGGGGTAAAAACAAGGTGTTAATCCTTTCACAAACCACAGATTTTTATTTCCTCTTGAAAATATACAGAAGTTGAATATATGCTTTTTGCATTAGCAGTCTTGTCCAACATACACTATTTTCCCTTCCAGTGAGACTGCAGAAGATGCTTTTTGAGGATCAAAAATTAGTGAAAATTCATTCATTTTTGTCAAAATATCCCTGTGGATGAAGATGAAGTAAGTAAGTATAGCTACATGTCTGAATAAAGTCTCTGTCTTGATCTTGTCCTCATATATACCTAAGCCATTTACATCATGGTATTGGGATGCTCTCCACAGTCTGTTTGTATCTATTTTTAAACAAGAGCAGCCTTCTGAAACACTGTTTGATTTTTTTTCTGATCATATCACTAAGCCAAAGATAAACTATCAAACCCTCCCTCAGAAACCTGCTCCCCCTCTTCCATTAAAAAAAAAGAAGAAATTCACTCAAATCTAAAAAATATCCTAAGAATGACACCTGCTGCCAAAACACTTCCAAACACTCACTCTGTCAGAAACCTTCCTTCATATATTAATTTCATATTACATCTTTTAAACCCCATATTTATATTAAGAAAAAAAATCACAAGAATTGCTTCCTTAATTCTATATAAAAATAATTACAGCAGGTAAAGTAAAAAATAGCTAGTGGATCACCCACCAGTTATCACTCTGCCAGTATTTCAGCTTGCTCTTGTGAATGTTACATGTTGTCCAGATCCAATGGTATAATGCAGAAATCTTCATGGTAATCGTCACATCCTTTTGAGACTTCCAGTGCCTGCAGTCTCTGCCATCTCTTAGTACTTCAGTTTTATTGTTTTTAACTGCTAACAACTTCAATTTCCCTTATCTTTTGAAATTTTGATTTTCTGTTTAGATCTAGATTATAGTTATTCTAGTCAGCAAAAGAAATTAAGGAAAACATTACCTAATATCACCTTGCTTTCTGAGGAGAATACAAATTTGGCTAATGTTATCAAACGACTAATTCTGAGCCTTATTTTCAGACTGCAACAGACTGTGAAAATAAGTCACAGGTGTTCATCACTTGATATAATGTTCCTATTTTATTAGATGACAATACCTGTATTACTCACTGATGGTTCACAGTTTCAGATGAGATTTTTAAGAGAAACATTCTGTTTTGATGTGGAATGAAGTACAGTATGCCTCCCTGCCTCAACTGTGGCTACTATGAAATTACCACAATATTTTCCAAATAATTATGGTGAGCAAGATGTTTCTGTATTCTCCCTTTGAATTTTAATACCAAATATCCTTAAAGTAGTTTCTAATGATCAAAGCCATGCTGAGTTCTATGGTGGCAGGCACTGAACAAAAACATCAAGTAAGTAGGCAATGTTGATAATTTCCAGATAAATTTTCTGGGAGGTTCCATCTCTGTTGAATTCTAGAAGTATTTCCAAGTATTAAATGAGTAATAGTTGTGTACACTTTATAACATGGTTTTGATAAATTGAGAAAATGCTATCAAAACAACATAATCCTTTCTCCAACCAAATAAAATATCCTTTTACTACCCATCGCAGTGACAAGAAATTATTCCTGAAAAGAATCTAGGTAAACACTACTTTCGCATTTGGCATGACCTAAAGATCAACAAGGCTACGCCTCCTTACTTCGCCCAAGTTTCAATCAATCTATACATATTACAGATTGGATTACTTACCCAGAACACCACTAGGTGTATTTTAGGTCGTGACTTAGTATTCCCTATTGTTAATAAACTTTTTTACACTTCTTGAACATTACACATTGTTCTATAATTACCTTTTATCTTGTGTTTTGATCTAAAATGGCATTCTAGAACACTGGCAATCCATACATTAAAATTTTATTTGAATCATTGACAAGTTGGTATTGTTCTAATATTGACTTTTTTGAATCTTGACACTTATATCTCCAAAAGCAGTTCGAATAATTATTTTTCAGCTCATAATAGCCAAGTCCATTAATTTTGTCCCCAATGTAGAGATACTAAAGAATCATTGCTCAGCAGCCTTATTATTTTCAGTAAATTATGGAAGAGAGGGAGGACAGCAAACATCATCAAAAGCTGATTTGGGTCAGCTTAATTGCTGGGTTGCTTTTCAGATCAGTCCACTTTATGTGTGTCTCATCTCTATTCACCCTTGTCTGCTTCCAGTGAAAACTGAGAGAAAGCAGTAGTTAAATACTTCAGTACAGTCAACACCTTTCTTAGTGCTCATTACACCTAGAAATCAGTGGCTGCTTTGAAAATGTTGATGCTCATGGACAAATCAACTTGACTTTTCCATTCATTCCAAGGAAGTTACCTTGGGAAAATCTTTGGAGTCATTAATAACAAACATTGTGCAAAACATTCAGAGATTTTTATCTTACTACTTGGTCAGTACATACTGATCAAATTGAGATTCAAAAAGTTCCAGGTACTACCAGTGAATTAATTTCTCATTACATAGGTCAGTTTTTATATGTTGGGTTTTTTATCATTTATTTGCATAATTATCATAGTTAGTGGTAAAATTTTTGGTAACTAATAAGCATTTCAGCAAAAAGAGGTAGCATTTCAGTTTACACTTTAATGAACTGATATGATAAATTATGTTTCAGTAATTAAATAAATTTCCCTATTACAGACTTAATATCACTTCATCAATATTTGATTCGTGGCAATCGTGAAGACAAATATCACCACCACTGAATTGTTTTCTGAATAATATCTCACTTCTAGTTAGCTGGGGTTTGGCTGGCCTAGAGTTAATTTTCTTCCTAAGTCCCTGGTACCGTGCTGTGTTTTGGATTCAGCATGAGAGTAATGCTGGTAGCACACTGATGTTTTAGCTGTTGCTGAACAGTGCTTACCGTCAGCCTTTCAGTGTCCTGTTCCCTGTCAGTGAACACAAAACACCAAGAGGGAGCATGGCCAGGACAGCTGACCTGAACAGACCAAAGGGATGTTCCATACCACAGAACATCATGCCCAGGCTGAAAACTGGGGAGAGCTGGCCAGGAGGGGCTGACTGCTGCTGAGGGGTGGGCTGGGCATTGGTCAGCAGCTGGTAAGACCTTGTGTATTCTGTGTCACTTGCTTCTTTTGGGTTTTATTCCTCTCTCTCTCTCTCTCTCTCTCTCTCTTTCATCATGATTATTATTTGTAGTAGTAATAGTAGCAGCAGCAGCAGTACTTGTAGTACTAGTTGTAGTGTAATAATCTTTTATTTTGTTTCAATTATTAAGCTGTTCTTATGTCATAGCACAAGTTTACTTTTCTTTTATTCTGATTTTCCTCCCCACCAGGAAAATGGGGAGTGAGGAGTGAGCAAGCAGTGGTGGAGTATTTAGTTGTCCACAGGGGTTAGACTGCCATGCCAGCTAATCATTATTTTTGAATCTTACCTCCTGAATTCTCCAAATTTTTTGCTAGTTAGATAAAAATTACAGCCATTGCATGACAGTTCTTTCTTTCTGTTTAGGTAGTTTACATATTGTGCTTCAGTTCTCTCTTTTTGCCACACATCTCACAAGCTTTACTCCCGTGCCTCTGCCGGCACGCTGATGCTCTCTCCTTGAGGCTGGAGTCAGAGAAATCCCGAGCAGAGGGGTATTGGCTGAGGAAATTACTCCCTCTGCTGGATATTCCAGCCTCTTGCTCCTATTGCAATCTCAATCCAGCGTTTATCACATGGATCTCAACTGAGGGTTTGCATTTCCCTATCTGTTGGCCCACTGAAACCACAGCCAGTAGTCATCTCATATGTATTGATATAATCAGCAAAAGGTACGGGCTACATGTTTCTGCTCAGCTCAGAAATTAAGAGCGAGAGAGAGAAATCTAATGGAAAGAGAAGATACTTTGTAAATAAATGAAAGAAAACTGCCAGATTAAAAGAAAAAATTAAAATAGAAAACAAATAAGTAAAGGGTAAGTAAAAAACAGTGCAAAAGAATATTAGTACCTTGCCAAAATAACAGATATATGTGCAAATGGGACAGAGAAAATGTTTTAAAAGAGATACTATGGAAAATAGTAATAGAAGTAATAGTAATAGAAGTAATAGTAATAGAAGTAATAGTAGGTAGCAGAAGTGCCTAAAAATGCAATTAGGTGAAACATGGAAAATTTTTCAAAAATCAACCCAAATGCAGATACCTACAATGGAGAGCAGACTTCCAGAACCAAAAGGAGCCTATAAGAAAGCTGGAGAGGGACTTTTTACATGGGTAAGTAGTGACAGGACAAGGGGTAATGGCTTTAAAGTGAAAAGACAGTAGGGTTAGGTTAGATATTAGGAAGAAATTATCTTCTGTGAGGGTGGTGAGACACTGGAACCAGGCACTCAGAGAAGCTGTCAATGTCCCATCCATGGATGTGTTCAGGGCAGGGTTGGATGAGTCTCTGATCAACCTGCTCTAGTGAGAGATACCCCTGTCCATGGTAGGGGGGTTGGAACTGTGGCTACTCAAGCATGTGCTTTTTGCAAGGCACAGTGAAAAATGCATGTATCCCGTGTAGTGCAGGATCCTAACTGTGCAGGACCATCAGCTTACATCAGGACTGTAATGCTCTCAGTCACTGACAATTCCACTTCCGGGAAGAATATGAATAGCTGAAAATTCTATTTGCCTGACATCTCTACTTCATTTCAAAATTGTAATGTTAAAAATATGCCCAAGCATACATCTGATTTCTCAGCTTAGAAGATGTGTGAACATGGTTACAGACATGAGTCAGACAATGATATCTATCAGATGCAGAAATAGCTCTGAATAACTCTTTTGGTCAGTGATGTGATACTTGAAGGCCTCAGCACAGATGTGTCAGCAGACAGCAGTGTCAGATGTGCTGCCCACACACAGTGACTACTCAGAAACAGCAAACTTTAGGGCAAGCATGTGCCTGGGAGGGAGAACTCCAGTCTACTAATTTCTCCAGCTGTTCTCCTGGAGCACCACAAACACTAGTACACTCTCACTGCCAACTTGACAAAGTTGGGGAATGCGATTCTTTGACACATCAGTGGTTTCAAATTGAAAGAGAGTATGTTTATATTGGTTATTAGGGCAAAATTATTTACCATGAGGGTGGTAAGGCACTAAAACAGGTTGCTCAGAGGATCTGTGGCTGCCCCATCCCTGGAAGTGTTTAAGGTCTGGTTGGATGGTGCTCTGAGCAACCTGGGCTGGTGAAAAGTATCCCTGCCCACACCAGGAGGCTTGGAATTAGATGATTTCTATGGTCTGTTCCAACCCAGGCCATCCTGTGATTCTGTGATTCTTTACTGTGAGGGTGACAGAGTAATGGAACATTTTGCTTAGAGAGGCCATGGAGTCTCCCTTCCCAGAAATATTCAAAATGTGACTGGATGCAACCTGTTCTAAGTGAACTTGCTCTAACAGGATGTTACACTAGATGACATCCAGAGGTCCCTTCCAATCCCAGCCATTCTGCAACTTTGTGGTTCTGTGAACAGACTCCGTTTCCCACCTGTTATTTGTAGCAGGTATCTATGAACTCAGATATTTCTGGGGGCATTTAATCTGTCTAATATAATAGACTCATAGAATCATATGTTCCCATGGGCCTACTTCACAAGCTTGTCCAGCTTGAGCTCTGGATGACTTCCCATCACTCAGGCGTGTCAGTCACACCTCTCAGCTCACAGTCATTTGCAAACTTGCTGAGGGTGCACTTGGTCTCTGTCTATGCAACTAATGAAGATATTAAACGGTTCTGGTCCCAGCAGGGACCCCTGGGGGACACCAGTCATCACTGATGTCTGTACAGACAATGAACCATTGACCACTACCCTCTGGATGCAACCATCCAGCCAGCTCCTTATCCACTGTCCATCCATCAAATCCAATTTGGAGAGAAGGATGTTGGGGGGTACCCTGGCAAAGGCTTTACAGAAGCCCAGATATATTACACTTGTAGCTTTTCCCTTGCCTACTGATAGAGTCACTCCATCACTGGGTTGATCAGGCAGGACTTGCCCTTGATGAAGCAATGCTGGCTGTCTCAAACCACATCCCTGTTGTCCATGTGCCTTAGCACAACTTCTAGGATGATGTTTTATCATCTTCCCAGACAAAAAAGTGATGCTGACAGGTTGGTAGCTCCTATCACCCTTTTAAAAAATGGGTCCCATGTTTGCCTTTTTCCAGACACCCAGGACATCACCTGACTGCCATGACTTCTCAAATATCACAGTGAGAGTTTTGGCAACTACATTGGCCAATTCCCTGAAGACTTTGGGATGTACCTCATCAAGTCCCATGGTCAAGTATGTTTAAGTCCCTCAGGTTGTCGCAAACCTGATGTTCTCTTACAGCAGGTGTGACTTTGCTCCTGCAGATGCTGTCCTGAGTTCCATCCACTTGAGGGGTGTGAAAAGAGAGGGTGTCAGTGAAGGCTGAGGCAAAAAGGCTGTTGAGTACCTCAGTCTTCTCCTTGTCCACTGTTATTGGATGGTTATTCTAAAAAGAAAAATCTCTTTTAAATATTCGGATTTGTCATTAAAAAGGCTCTGAGTTTAAATTCTTTATTTTTCCCAGTAGAAAATGTGATTTGAAAGTCAACGCTATTGTTTGATTTTTTTTTAATAAAGAGCATGTCTCTGTTATTAAGACTTGAGAAATCGTTACAGATGCTGAAGTGTCTGAATGTTTGTCTTTTACCAAAGTTAATTTCTTTGGAGCAGTTCCAACATTTCAAAGTTCAACAATTTTTCTTTTTTCATCTACAAAACACATACAGAATTATTTTATATGCCAGGATGTGAGAACATGCTACCACATAAAGAGATTGTAGGAATGGTTTTATTTTTCATTTTTCCTTCACTTCCTCCTTCTCACTTTCCTTTGCCTTTTCCTTTTCTTCCTCCTTTTCATTTTTAATCTATTTCTTTTATGGTAATCATGATAATTAGGTCAACTTTCAAACATATGAGAAAAGACTGGAAGAAATTTCTTGATGTTTAGTCTGCTGTAGCTTTTCTGTCTTATATATTTTAAGGTTCTGCTGAACTGTGTCAAATATTCATCACATATCAATTCACTATAAATCCTGACAATTTTCTCAAATTCGGAAAGTCTTGTGCATAAAATCTTGTGATTAACTACTTTGTATTTTGGGCTCATTCAACAGTACCTGTGTCCAGAGACATGACAGGAAAGCATATTTATCACAGTATGAAACATGTATGATACATACAGCCAATTCTACTGGACTAATGAGGCTGCTTAACTTCAGGTTGCTTAGTCCATTTTAAGTCTGGGTTTGGCAAAGCAAGCAGCAATCAGGGGAGTGAAAGCAGATGGAAATAAAACTTAACTGCAGACAAGTGTTGTCTTACAGAAGAACATTTTCATTATCTTCCCTGGAATGCTTTTTATCTGCAGATTGTTTCCCCACTATTAACAGCAGATATTTTTCTGTGCCTTATTAAAAATTCTGGCACAAAGTGAAGTTCATAGTCTCAGCATAATAAATTTTAATAAATAAATAATAAAGTTTCATGATAAAATTAATGGGCATAATTTTAATATATACACAAATGAAGGAAATTACCTGTGATACTAAACTGCATTAGAAGTTCTGTATGATCTTTGCAATTGCTGGAAATTTCTCTGGGTATAAGAAACCCGGGAAAGAGTTTCTATTGCTCCAAACAGACATACTTGGCCACTTAACAGCCTACACTTCAAAACAGCAAGTCTTCCTGCTTTATTGATCTAAAGGGGGATTTTTGACACCTTTTTTCAAAAATGATGCAACAGTCAATTGCTCCAGTGAGAAGGACAGTGTTGCTGTATTCTCACTCCTGATGACAAGGCAGACAGGGAAGACATCTGGCTTTTGGGGGCTGACATAAGGGATAGACCACACATCAAATACCATTGCTTTTGTGAACTATACAGTTTTTCCATTGTCAGGTCAGAGCAAGCTCCCAAGCATGGCATTTCTGGATGCAAGCACTGGTTTTGAAATACAAGATGGAAACAGCAGATCTCTCCCCATAAAAGGCCACACAAACACTTGAAAAGACTTGGGAGATGCAAAGACAGTACAGACTGATTGCAGATGCTGTGAGTTCCCATATGTTCAGAAGCTCTTGCCAGGTTCCTGGCTAGAAAAGCTCTATTTTCACACTCCACAAAGTACTTCTACAGCAGAGTTCCACACAAATTTCCCCAGACTGCTTGCAACACACCCAGATTATGCTGGGAAGATGTTTACAGTGAAGAGCATTTTTGCTAAATCCAGAGCATCCCTGAGGAATGCTGAGGTCTGGTTTAAGTCATTCCCATCTCCTGCCCAGGAGATGAAAGCTAATGGGATTGTGCCTCTGCTCTTTCCAGATCTAAGCCCCACCCTGCCTGCCTTACACATGCCTGGAGTGGGAAGGGAGAGCCTGCACCCCCACCCTTGAGCCCCATAACACAGGATCAGGCCACAGCCAAAGCCAGCAGCAAGATGCAGGCTCTGCAGTCTGCTCAGGACCTCACAGACAGACTGCTCAGGCATGCTCTACCAGGATGTGGTCTGGCCAGCCCAGAGGTGGGCTGCCACCAGGCTGAGCTTTCCCTGCTGACCAGGCAGCCATGGTGCTTCTGTTGTAGTCCTGATCACCTCATCCGAGTACAGTGACAGCTGTACACAAAGACCAGCACAAAATTGTGCTTCTGTGCAGAAGGAAGTATTGAGTGCAACCATTCCAACATTGTAGTGAACAACAAAGGCTGGAGAAGAGCTTCTAGATGTCAGCACAGAGTGAGGTTGGAGGAGGCCAGGTCAGGGCTAATGAGCAACGAGGCATAGGTTGGACCTGAAGGCCTCCCCATCCTGGCAAAGGAGTACATGGCTGTACCCCATCCCACCAGACAGGCCCCATCAACCTCAGGCTGCTGCAGACATGTGAGGGGAAACGTGTGTGGGGGAGAAAAGAGGAGAAAACATTGCAGTGGATATAGCAACACCAGCTGCACTATTTTAATGGGAGACCAAGGTTTTTCCTGAAGTTTTCATAGTTTTATATTCTTCTTTTACAAGTGCCTTCAGGTCCTCTTAGGGGCCAGCACACTCCCCAGCTGCTGACCTGCCCCTGGTTTCACTGCCTGAGTGTTGTTGGAGGTATGACCTCCTGGAGGTGTTCTGGGAGCCGCTGGCCCTCTGCTTTGGGGGGCACTTGCCCCCAGCAGTGTTGATGAGCTGACATGCAAAGACAACTGTGTGCTTTTGTAGAAAGGGCTGCAACTCCCAAACCAAGCACCACAGACTTACTCTGTCGGTGCCCTGTGCCAAAGCCACCTTCCACCAGTGGCCCCATACAGCACCTGTTTCAGCCAGGGCACCAGGGCCCTGAGCAGTCCCAGAAAATGCCTGCCGAGACATCAAGCTGGAAGACATCCATGTAAGCCCTGGGCTATTGCCCCACAGCACCCAGTGATCCTGGTGCCTGGCAACTGATGGATCTGAGGGTGTTGAACCATCTCCAAAAATTGACTGCATGGAGTAAATGTCGGTGTTTACGGCCTGAAAAGGGGGAGACTCTTTTCCTCATTGTCCACCACACAATGCATCCGGGACAGAACCGGTAAAGCGGGGAGTAGCACAAACAAGATTCTATTGAGCATTGCAGCAGATGGACAGCTCCACTCGGTCTTCACAGCCGTGTTTGTGTGTTGCAACAGGCTAGAGAAACCTGAGGAAAGGAGCTGCTCCCCTTGCCAGCACCACAACAGCAGTGCCACACGCTGCAGAACAGACGAGACCATCTTCATTCACTGCTTCACGGCGGGGAGGAAGAAAAGCCCAGGTCCCTCAGGAAGGACACTTATCTAGCTACCCATGGCCCAAGCACTTCCCAAGCACTCCCCACACAGACAGCTCCAGGCTCTGTCTATGGGGCCTAATAAGTCCTGTTAGGAAGCTCAAAAACAAAGGCATAGTTTACACAGAAAATGCCCTGGGTTCAGCAGAAACACAAATCTCACTTTCAGGGATTTACAGAGGTGTTCACTACCAGAAACTGATGCCCAAAAAAGGCATTTTCTGATTTTGTTTTCTCAGTCGTCATCCTTAAAAACTGAAATACTTAGGCAAATTAGAACAGTTACTTTTTAGGCATCTCAGATACACTTCAATGGTATTAGGACTCTGTTCAGCCATCAGTAAATAAACTCTCAGAGCCACATGAAATAAGAGAAGGACTTCCATGGCAAAAGCACTGAGGTAACAATTTATGTAGAATCTGGTAACAGACAGATAACTAAAGTGAAAACACTATTTTCTGCGGCATCATATTATGTTACATACTTTAAATTACTACATTAATTTTGGATCTCTATGAGATCTGTCAGGAGAGCTCCTAAGCATCATGTTTCAACAATAATGAAACTACCATGCATAATCAGGGATGAGTGTAGGAGGTTCTTTCAACTCCAACAAAAGAGTATTTGAACACAGTCTCATGTCATAAAGCTTCAAAGATCTCTATTTTGGTTTTGTTATGCCATTAAATTGCAAATAGCAAGTGTATCATAGAATTTGTCAGACCACAATTCTCAACTCAGAAACTGTGAAACAGAAATAATTTTCAAAAAACTAAACCTAGAAATTATCTCAAAATTCTTTATGTCCTCAACTGAAATTGGTATTTGTATGAGGATATTGTCTTCTGAGTGTAAGACAAGTAAGTTTTTTGTAATTAAATATTTTAGTTACATAACTGAAACTGGAACATATATATAAACAACCTAATTCCAGAGTAATTTAGAGATTGATTGCCCATTGATTTATTATGTATCAAAATTTTTATCTGCTAAGTTCCAGCAACTTCTCAGAATAAGAGAGTTCAGAATGCCATTAAAAGGAAATAAAAAGAGAATTTAATACGACAGAAAAATCTGTGGAAATCATTATTTTTACAAAAATACTTTATTCACAGTATATATTCACTCAAACAGGTCATGTGAAATTAATATTTTTATCTGTTCTCAAGGATAATGTGATTCTTTAAGCTGAAGTGTCCTCAAAAATCAAAAATGGATTACATTGTTTTCTTCAGCAACCAGATAAATTAATAATTTTCTCTACTTACTCTCTATTTAACACATTAGACATACATAAATGACAAACACTACTTAAAAGCTAAACTCAAAATAATTTTCACTTTTACAGGATAGTAACCAGGCAAGAGGCTGGACCTGACCCAGCCATGGGCACTCACAGCCCAGAGAGCCAAACGTGTCCTGGGCTGCATCCAGAGCAGTGTGGGCAGCAGGGCCAGAGAGGGGATTCTGCCCCTCTGCTCTGCTCTGGTGAGATCCCAGCTGCAGTGCTGCATCAGCTCTGGGGTCCCAGCACAGGAAAGTTGTTCTGCTGGAATAAGTTCAGAGCCAAGGTGATTTGACTTGTGAAATACCTCAGCTATGAAGAAAGGCTGAGAGAGTTGGGGCTGTTCAACCTGGAGAAGAGAAAGCTCCAGGGAGACTTTATAGCATCTTCCAGTGCCTACAGGGGGCAGCCTACAAAAGAGCTGGAGAGGGTCTTTTTACAAGAACAAGTAGCTGTAAGACAACGGTAATAGTTTTAAACTTAAAGAGGGCAGGTTTAGATTAGATATTAGGAAAAATTATTCACAGTGAGGGGTTGTGAGACACTGCAACAGGTTGCCCAGACACTTTGTGGATGCCCCACCCAGGGAGTGCTCAAGGCCAGAATGGATGGGGCTTTGAGCAACTTAGTCTTGTGGGAAATGTCCCTGTCCATGGCAGGAGGGTATGGAACCAGATGATCTCTAAGGTCCTTTCCAATCCAAACCATTCTATAGCTAATTTCTTTGTATTTCAGCCTAAGAACAAGCCTGGTACATACAGGTAGTAGCAGTAATGACTAAAAGAAATTTTCACTCTTTTCTACCCATTGCTATTGAAAAATTAAATTATAATTCTAGAAGAGAAACACATTTCAAACTGCTTCATATAATGCTGCAATAAAAAAATATTCACAAATATTTAATTTAGACAATGGTAAAACAGCAGATGATACTGGAATATTATGAAAGATTAAACTTCACCAAATAGGAATTACTCTTCAGAATGTCTGAATGACAGCAGCATTGAAAAAAAACCCTGAATTTCTTTATACTCCCTCTGAAGGACATAAAAGATATGACTTAGGAAATATTATCTTTATATACATATTAAGCACTGAAAAGGCAATGCCTTGCATGGGAAAGGAAATCAGGACTAAGAACACAGAGACAGAGTCATGAGGTAGCAAATTACCAAGGATAATCTTCTTTTCACAGAAAGTGTAAAATTAAAAGTGCCACCACCAACTTCAGCCGTACTTTAAGTTAGTTGGTGGTGTTTATTCCAATATTTTTCTTAGGAAGCTTTTCCAATAATCCCCCTGTTAGTACAACTACAACTTTTCAACAACTAGATTTCTTAGTGGTAAATTAATTTGTGGAGATTTTTTTGTATACATTTGCTAAGTTGTGTAAGGCTGCAATAATACTTTATTTCCTCAGTGATGACCTATCAAGGAAAACTTTTCACAGCATTTGTTTTGCTGAACTGCGTAAATAAAGCCATTTATGTTTTCCCATAAGGCAGGCTCTGTCCATTTTTATCACCTTAGTACTTTTCTTTGTGTCTACTCTAGCCCAAATTATTTTTTTAAAAAAATTATTATTATCACTATCCATATTGTTTCAAATTTAAAATTACCAGAGCATTGATATTCACCTGCATGTACTGGAAATGCACCCACAATCCAGGGCAGTCCTCTCAGAGCTACATCACACAGTCAATGCACAGACACCCTGTAATCAATTAATATACTCCATTACTTAACCTCTTTATTGCTTCCAATTGATGAGTCACCACCTGATAGCAGAAATTCTTGCCAGCAATCTCAAAGTGCATAACCTTGTATATTATTCACCTGAATCTCATTCATTTTCCAATTCTCTAACAGCCAAGGTTATAAAGTTAATATTCTTTGCAAGTTCTAATCCAGGTTCAATTTAAGCAGTTTTAATTGCTGTTCTACGTTCTAAAAAAAGATGTTATCTGCTGATCAGTATTTTTTTTACTCCTTTCTGTTCTTTTCTATTCCTTGAAGGTCTGTTGCAAACACTGCTTCAAGTAATTATCCATTCCATTCTAACATTATTTCTGAAAGTATTAACCTTGCTTGGATATGAATTCTTGGGTTTTTAAAGAAATTAAACTTCAATTTCAGGTATCTTCCCCAAATTCTTGAGCAGTTCAGATTAGGTGGATTTCTTTAGCTTATCTTAGCTCACTTTACAAGTCAAGTACTCTAGTTGATGACATACTTTTTTTTTCTTTACTGAAAACTAAACTGAACCAATTTAATCAAAAGCTCTGATCAAAATTTACAATGACTGGCTTAATGGTATTATTTACACAAACTAAATATAACATAGTACAAAACTTCCTTCAAAGGGTTGCTAGTGCAATTTTATGTCTGTTTAGTGAAAAACACTTAAGTTCCTCCTTGAAGATCCCTGACATTCCCTTTCTGGTGTAAGCTCCACAGTTCTTTGGGCACAGACATGTTTTTCTCCATCCTATATATTCCCATAGACCACAAATTCTTTGAAACCATGCCACCATGGAGAAAAAAACCCAATGCTTTTATTTTCAGCTGGATATCTAGTATGTTCTCCCATGTTGTGGGATAAATCCCTTTACTATATAAATAGTTTCCTTTCTAGGAACTAGCTCTCAACAGCTGATAGGCAATAAAGTTCAGTGACTTCCTGTATTTTCAGTGCATGTTTTTTTTTTTATGCTTTCTTTTATCCTCTCTCAAGATATCAGGATTCCTTGACCAGCAGGACTGTGAAGCACAGAAAGGACCCCTACATTTAACATAGCTCCGGATTCCATTTCAGGGAATAAGCAACCACAAATTAAGAAAATTATATTAAGAATTACTTTATTAGATCTAGTCCTATGTGGCTTTAAAAATGTTTTCCTTAGCTATAAACCAGCCTATCATGAAAATTTTAGATGGATTTGATTATTTTTCAAAAAGAAGCAAAAGCAAAGCAAAGCAAATGTTTCGTTAATTGATGTATTCTGTTTAGATTTTACATTTCTTATAGGAGTATGACAAGATTTTAAAATCAAATATAAACCATTACCTTCAAGTAAACGGGTATAAAATGTCATTTTCTTACAATTTGCTTTGTAATAGGAAAAGCTTTTCAACAATGTGGTGAATTGAAAGTCAGGCTGTATTCTCAATACAATAATAATACACAAAAATATAATCCCCATAGAGTAAAAAGGTTTACTTTATGGCTAGTGCCTAGTCTTAACAAGGCACTAGCCATAAAGGCACTTTGTTGTAGTGCCTAGTGTTAACAAAGTTTATCCAACAATTAATCCTATAGCGAAGGGTGAACAAGGCCACTGTTGCTCATTGGGCTTCTCATGATACAATTGTGTTCAAATATTCAAGCTCCTTAGAAAAGAAAAAAAAAAAAAAGGAGGGAGGGGAAGAAAAAACAACAAACAAACAAAACAAAACCAAACAAACCCAAAAGGTAATGGCAAAGATGATTTTTCTTCTGTGCTCGGTATCAAGTCCCAGAAGTTCCACTCAACAGTTTCTATTTCTTCATTCTTTTCTCCTAATGCTCCCTCTCTGGCCATTTTCTAAGATATTTTCCTACAGAACACATGACCAAATAGGTAAATATATTGTAGGTTATAGATATGCAGGTCTTGGAGATGACCCCACATAACAGAGCAGACTAATGAGGTGAAGAACCAGGGATTACAGACTGGGTTAATGTCTTGAGTAGTCATTACTGCACTACTGAATAGCTGCAGAAAATGTAACTTCTTGTATTGAGGAAGTATTTTGGTAAAGAAAGAAACCACAGGAATGACAATTAGGTCCTCCCTTCCCCTAGGCAGCTATATCAACACAATTGGAATGAAAATGACATGTTCCTGGTGCGATTTTTGGAATACATGACCGCTAGTCAGAGGTTCTCATAGAGTACCTGTTTTCTGGATACACTCTCCATTGCCATGTGCCCCTGTGTATGCACAAGTCACTACAGCCCTGCAGGCAGCTTTGGTTTCAATGAGCCACTGCACAGACCTTCAATGCAGTCTTCCCAAGACACCATCAGTGCCTCAGAACAGCAAAGACATTCTTTGGTTTCTGACTTACTGCGTTAGTTTGGCACTGATCCTTGAACTCCCACCATAGACTTAAGGGGCTATCCCAGCAAAAGGCATTTCACATATAGCCTGCCTTGGAATTAACTACTGCATCATCATGAGTCCCAAAGCCACAGCACAAAGCATATCCATTAACCTCCTTAATTTTTCCTCTCTAGCCCTGCACAGTCCAGCTGCCCTGTGATACACAAACACTAGCTACAAGATAATCAATACAGTTAGCCACACCGTACAGCTGAATGGCTCTGAATGTAATCTTATAGCCAGCAGCAAAGTTTCATTTCTCCTCATTCCATTTCCTGTTGATATGATGTGAGCCACACGGTCCTTTTCACCCAGTGCCACCTTCATGACTATTTCTCCTTATTTGTGGGATCCCATTGAATTCAAGTAGTTCAACCCTACATCCTACATAAACTGAAGCAAATGACATGAAAAAAAATTAAAATATCTCTCTCCTAATATTTGCAACATTATTTTATGTCAGAACTTGAGGTCTGAAATGTCTTAAACTCACCATTTTAATCTGTATTTTATTTCTTCCATTCATCTATTTCATGTGTTGCTCTATAGCTTTATCAATTAAGTTTGCTAAAAAGTGCCTTATAAGCTGCAATTCTTTATGACTGATCAATATTGCTTTGGCTAATAGTCCTTTTAGTCTAAATTTGAGCATACTGTAGCACACTATAAATTATTTGAAAATAATAGTCATTACTGTACAATCATGGCAGAGTACAACAGAATTTCATTATTGGGAGCATCCTACTTGTGACATTTTTTACTGGGTCCACACTAAGAAAGATAAAGCAGCAATTTGCACAACATCTCATGTCACAATCTCATATAATAATCACTAAAGAAGCACCTAACAATCCTCTCCTCCAAAAATAAAAACAACAGTTCTTCTGACCATGGAATGGGAAAAATGGAAAGATAAGAATATGATTCATTGCAGCACAAGGCTGTTTGTTGGTTCAGATTTTGGGTTTTTCAAACTCAGCACATCCAATTACACTGTTTAAGTACAAACAAGTATAAAGGAATTTAGTTTGCTGTAATTACCAAAAGAATACATCTTTCTGAATTAATGTTTTTATACTCTTATTTAAAACATTTGTGTCACACTGTTGTTTGAGAACTTTACAAACGAACAGGACTGCAAATAGCTAGAATTGAATAACTAACTCTCCCAGGTTAAAAAAAAAAAAAAACAAAACACCAAAAAGAAACCCCAAAAAAACAACTAAATAATTCTATTCTTAATTCTATTCTTACAGGATATTCTGGAATAATAGGGTAGAAATAATAATAATAATAATAATAATAATAATAATAATAATAATAATAATAATAATAATAATAATAATAGCGTAGCAAAGAGCAAATATTAGTAAAAAGATCAGGTAAATGGGAGCACTGGAAAAAAACTGATGGTAGTGCACTTTGGTCTCCAGGAGAGCCCAGAGCTTACTGTGACATTATCCAAAACAGCTACCTGATAATATAACCTTGTCTTGACCTGCAGGGATTTTCCATTGAAATACAAGAAGGATCACAGAAATGATCATAAATATCATATATATAAGAGAAAGCCTGAAATGGAGGTTTCAGTGCTCCAAACCACCTCCACAGGCAAAGAAGTGAACAGACTCTAATTTAATTTTCCTCAGCAATCTTCCAGCCTTTCTCACATTGCTTTAAAATCGTTCCCTTCCTGTGTTCGAAGGGCAGCAATCATCATTAGCAGATTGCCAGCTACGAGCCAATATCAGCTCCCGGTCATGTCACAGTGTCACCGCAAGAGACCAAATCTCCTGGATGGAAGTGGCCAGCTCGTCTCTCCGGGCTGCCGCGGCACAGACGCTCCCCGGCCGGGGGCCGCCGTGCCGCCCTTCCTTCCATGGAGCCCCGTCTGATGTGCAGCAATTTCCTACATCGATTCACAAGTGTACTTCACTCCCACGCCCCATTTCATGAACTGCTTCCCCCTTTCTCTTGCCGCACATTAGGACAATCGGGGGCTGCTGAGGACACCCAGCCTAGCAGGTGACGGCTGCGGCTCCCTGCGCTGTCCCTGGCTTCAGTCTACGAGAGCACGATCTCTGGGTTTGGGTTTATTCCTCGGGCCTGAGGGAACGCGGTTTCTGTCCCAACGCCCATTGAAAAGTTTTCCTTCATTCCGTCAACCTTAACTCCCTCCGCCTCTCTTCCCCCTGGCCACAGCTCGCCGCTGGCGCTGACCCCACCCCGCTCTATCTCTGCCAGTCAGGAGACGCGAGGACGTGCGAGCCTCAGGGCTTCTCGCGGCGCACGCGTTGCCTTCGCGCGGCTCCAGGGCTGGTCCAGCCGCCGCCGAGGGTCCCCCGCGAGCCGCAGCAGCCGCTGGCGGCCCGGGCTGCCGCCGTGTGCCTCCCGAGGGCAGGGCCCGCTGGCGGAGCGCTTTCCGCCGCCGTTTGTCTCCCGTCTCTTCCCGTTCGCGGGAGCAGCTGCTGCTGCGCAGCCCCTTCCCCGCCCGCTCGGGCGCTCCAGTGCCGTCGCCTCCTCCTCGCAGCCTCGCACGGCGCGGCCCGGTGAGCTGAAGGGGCCGGGGCGGCGGGAGGCGCCGCACCGCCCGTGGGGCCGAGCCGGGCCCGGGCCGGGGGGCGCGGGGGCCGCGGGGCGAGCTTGGGGGTACGGACACCCGCCCGGAGCCGGGGCAGCGGCCGAGCTGTCCGTCCCTGGCAGCCCCTCGCCGTCCTGCCCGGGGTTAATTTAACGGGGCCGCCGCCCGCAGCGCCCGGTAGGACCTGGGCGGGCTTGGCGGAGTCCTGGGGCAACGGCTGTGGCGATGCTCAGCCTGGTGTCCCGCGCTGTACTGGGACAAGGGCGCTCTATTCCTGCTTGTTTCGGCCTTTACTTTGTGCAACAGCTAATTCTTGTACGTGTAAGAGCATGAAACAAGCGGCTCTGATCTTGGAATCTCCTGGAAAAAGGAGATTATGCGCTGATCCGTGGTCTTCCAGTGACCCACCAGGTCTGTTCCCTGTCAAAGCCATTTACACTCCATACCTTAGCTGTGCCTGGAAGACCTGTTGACTTAAGCAGTATACAGTAGGGGTTTAGCAAGTCAAGAAATACGTTGCAAGTAGTTCTTCCTTTTCTTTTTTTCTTTTCTCTTAATTTCTGTTTAATTACGTGTGTTAGTCTTGCTACAAAAAATAGTATCACACGGTGGCCACCCTCTGAGATCAGCTAGTCATCCCTGTCATTGACATCCGTGATAAAGAAGCTGATCACACAATGGCTGAACTGGTAGAAGAGTTCATAGACAAGACGGAGATGCACAGAAGCAGATGATGCATGTTTCTGCTATTCTTTGGCAACCTGGAGACAGTTCTTTAAATTTTCTTTCCTGTTTCCCCATCTTAAGTGCTATTGTATTGAGAAACACTGCTGAAGTAGGTTTTTTAAAGCATTTCTTCAATCAGAAATACTTTGGAGATACTAGCAGCAGTTTTTAAGTCTACCTTAATGTCCTCCATGATTGTTTCTCTGTCTGGTAAAGTATCAGTTCCTCCTTTTCTGGGAGTAGGAACTTGGGGTATGGACTGTTGTTGGCTAGGAGAGTTCATCTAGCTTTTCTCTGTCATCGACCTACAAAGCTGGCACTCATCTAATGTTTTTCAAGACTCTCAGTAAGTATTGCTGAAGTTTCAGTGCCCTAGTTTGCAACCTCATTATTATCATAATTTTCATGGCTCAAATATTCTATAAGGGTCACAGGTGATTTTTGAAGAAAAGACATTGATAACCGCTTGTGCTGCTGTACTTTTTTTCTCATTTTTGTGTATTTGTGTATGAAGGGCAAGTTAGTTGAAATTCTTGACCAGATTTCAACAGGAATTTAGGGGATTGTGTTTACACACTTCAGTGTGAACATATGAGAATTTTAATTGGAGCTGTACTTCGTGGTTTTTAGCAATCTTTTTGAAGACAGAATGACCAAAACATAAAGCGTTATGCAATTTGGATTTTATAAGAAATTTAGATATAAATAGGCTTTTTTTTTCTTTGAAAATTTATGTAATCTGTCTAGTCTCCTCAGCTGGTAAAACTTCAGTGAGTTCTGCATCCAGAACTTGCATTCAGCAAGAAAAGCTGACCCATTTGAAGGAGTTCACAAAATAGCAGTGACAGTTGGAGATCAAGAAGGCATTATCTCTGAGGAAAAAGAGAAAGATTTATTTAGTTCAAAGAAAAGATTGAAGGAGAGCTAATATCCAATAAGTGTTTAAAGTAGTAAAATGTTCTTGCACAGAAAAGGAGCAATTTCGTTCTCTGTATTCACAGCAAATAAGGGAAATTACAAGAAAATTCAATTTAAGTATTAGGGGGAAGGTTAATAATAAAAGATAAGGAGGCAATGAAATAGTTTGGGAAGGTGCTGTAAAATCTTCATCAAAGGTCTCTAAGAGAAGATTAGACCAACAATTTTTAAGACAGGGAACTGAGACTGACTTGGAAAGGAAGTCTTAGGACTCTGCTACTGTTTTTACTGGGACTAAATAATAGAAAAGAGTTTGAAGGTCATCAGACAAAAGCCGTGGAAGAATATAGGCTTTTTAACACTCTGGTATGTCTGCATGATATTTTGGAGGCAAACATGAGCTCACACGAAGCAACTGAGCTGAAAGCAGTACAGCCACAACACACATGACTCAGTACTAAGATGAAAAGGCCCACCCAGGCCTGACACTATTTTTGGAGTTCCAAAAGGACAACTTTTATCTTTTATGTAGGCACTTTTTGCTGAAGGAGAACAAGATGCATTTTAATAGTTTTACATACAAACTAAGACAAATGATACTTCAGAAAATATACCCAAAACACTACGTTTAAACTGCATTTTAACAAAAAAAAAAAAAAAAGCACTTCAAAATCCTGTGTTGGTATGCATTTATTTGAACTTATATGCAAAAGTGTTAAATGAGAAACATGATGTATGTAGAAACCTCTGCAATGTGTTAACGTGCATCTGTAGAGTTTCTTCTGTCATTTATATGAACTGCAAAAGACACACATGCAGATTCTTAATACACTTACAGGAGTTTCTGCCTTCTGCACCATAATATTAAAAAAGGTATCCATTTGAGTTGGATTGTTTCCATGTAGTTCACTATCAGCACTCTTGGTTACACAAAATACAACCTGTGCTATGTGTATTGTTACATGTATACTATGCACTCATTTCTCTTATGTAAGTGTAATTTTAGATAAAATGTGTATGCTGAACTAAGAATAACTTTTCAAAGACTATAACTAACTAACTGAAATAAATAGATAAAAGATGTTTTATTATTTTGCGGTAAAGCTTGGAAGATAATATATAGATGAGGGAGATGTTTGCATCACCTCAAATGCCAGTGATCCTTAGAGAGCCTTTGTTTGCATAACTTGAACCTTGTCTTTTAAATATAGCAAGTGCATTTATTCATCAGTCTTTTATCTGATTGTTGAGAGGTCTATCACCAAGTGGTTTTTGCCCTGCTCCAGTCATCAGCTTCAAATGAAGCAGCTGTTCAACAGATAGCAAGACATGATTTTCTCTAAGGGGAACAGGTTGTATATATAGAGACATAAATATATCATTTGGATTAAAAAAACCAGCATAAAAAGTCATGCAAGGTATATATCACTTCATTTCAAGAATGTATTTGAGTAGATTAGGGTATGGCTGTACCTAAAAACAATGTCTAAGCTGGCCACGTGCAGAATGTCTTTCAGTCCATTCTGGTTGGTCTTAGATTTGAGGTTCTCACTGAACTGTTGTAAAATTAAATTCATTCTAGAAGTGTGTTATGAATTTGTGAAGAATAAATTAATTAGAACAGCTTTAAAGTGTTTGAGTGATAGAAAGAAATTCACAACTGATAATCTTTCTCTCAATACCCTGTGGTGCCTAATTTTATATCGCAGGGATACAAAGTACTTCTAAAAATTATCAGAGAATGAATTTACTTAAAAAAAAATCATTCCTAGACAGGTTCATTATTTTATACACTTTCGAAATGTGTCTGATACAGAAAGTAGCAGCACTGACATATGTAGGTTAATAAAAACTAAGTTTAAGTTAAGTAAAAACGGAAGTTCTGCTTAAGTCAGGGTGTTTGAATCATTCCATTTTTGTCAGGAATAAGACAGGTTACTAGTACAAGTTCTTAGGTGTTATGTAAGTGTCTCTTCCATGATCTTTTGCTTGGCTGTCTTAAGGTTTGTTAATGGACCCTTAACAAAAATTCATTTGAATTGTGATATTGCAAGAAAATACTTAATGTTTGCCTTAATTTTACTTTTTAAGATGAGGATGGGTCTGATTGTTAAAAACTGCATGTACACTCAAGCTTGGAGTCTGCTGTATGTACATACACTTCTGCTTGTCCTTGTCAAACTATATTTTAGACCTTTACTTTTGTAGAAAAAGTAAAAAATGCCATGATTGAAGACCTCAGATGTAAATAAAAGATAATAAGTAACCTCTCTGTGTGTTTCATTGTCTTTGATTAAATCAGAAAACAAGGCAGAAAAAGAAAAGGTAGAAACGGGGAAAATGAAAAGGTCTGTAGGTTTCAATAAGGCAAACTTCTCTTCAGACAGCCTGTAGTGAAAACCTCGAAGTTTCTTTAGTTAATGAAAACTAAAAGAATTTAAATGTTAAAATAGTTGCAAAATCAGGTGTTCGGACTCTGAAACTTTTGACATTGATTTTTAGTTTTAAACTACAGCTTCCCCATCAGTGGGTGCTGTGCACTTTAGCACTCTGAGTAGGCCTAACTCTAGTATAGGGCTTGAATTGCCATGTAGATGGAAAATATTTTCTTTTATTTTTTCACGTAGCTTGCACAAGGGGATAAAAACATAAGTACATCAGAAGAAGAGTTGGAGGATCTTTGAAGAAAATGTGACAGAAAGGGAAGACTTTGGAACAAGCTAGAGAAGACCAAAGTGACTGTCAGGACACAGCAAGACACAAAAAGAGAAAAACAGAATATTTGTCTTGTCCTTCTGGGTGCCTTAATTTAGATCCTGTTTCACAAGGAGGTTACTACAGGTCAGTGAAAAATGGTTTCACCAGTAGTGCTTATCCTTTCACACAAAGTGATTTAAGGGAGCTAGCCTCCAGGAACAAGTTGAGAAAAGTGTATTTTTCATCTGTAGTTTTATGTTGGCATTCATTATTGTTATGGTGCATTATATGTGTGTATGTTTATCTATTGCTTAGGATAGCAATGACTTATTCCTATGGACATATTCCAGAAAAAATTGCAGTTCTCTTATCTTTTGTCCGAATATTGGACAAGTTTTTGTTTGGTTGATTGGTCAACTTTATTTTATTTTGATTTTAGTTGTTTTGTTGTTGTTGCTTTCTAGTTTTTTATGCAGCCTGGAAATAAAACCAGCTCTTTCACTTTACTATTTAAAATAGTAGAGGGCACCATGCTATACAAGATCAGAGAATGTTTTTAAGTAAAGTATTAGTCTCCTCTAATATTGTGAGAATATTTATGGACTTCAAAATCTCAAGAGAAAAGTAGTGTTTTAACAGGTGACCAAATTGTATGTTTTGTGGTCTTTACAGGTCAACATACAGAGCTGCAAAATCACAGGTTGACATAATGAATGACCAAGAGGCTGGTGATCTGTGTTGCTGGAGATGTAGGAAATATATAGCAAATTCTGTTTTTCTTGCAAAATGTAATAGAAAAGAACCATTCAAAGTAAGTACAGCTTTTTCTGAGGGAGTTTTTAAGTTCTTCTGGTGCCATTTATTTTAAATGGAGAAGTATTAGACATTACCTCACTTTGTAATTAATCTCTTGTGGAGGTAAGTAGTAAAGTAGAGAAGTTCTGTAGAGGGTAGTGTAGGAATTCTAGTGATGCCAAGTACTTTGCAGTGATCTTTATGTTCTGCAACATGCAGGCTGGTGTTCATGGACACTTGACTATTCGCCTATATAGAGCATTATCATTTCTAAATATAAAAGTGGGGTTTGGTTTTGATGGTTTTAAAGCAGTCGTTTTTTTGCTTTAATATTTCTTCATGACAACTCTTTGTATCTAAGGTGTATCTTAAAGACTAATTCTAATTTCCACTGTGGTAGTTAACTGTGTGTAAAATATCCCCTACATCAGAAATTTTGCTCTTCATTTTTTAAATATGGGCCATAGTCTGGGCACAAAAATAGTTCAGAAGATTAGTCTGCCCTGAGCAGGGTTATGCCCTGCTCAATAATTTGTATTGTCATTATTAAAATAAACAGAAGGATAATTACACAGAATAAAACCATGACAGTATTTCCTACTGTTTTATAATGGCAGCTAGTAATCATAAAGAGCTGGGGTCTCTCCAAATGTACCAAAAAGGCTTACAGCCTCTTGAATCAAAGTTAAAAAGCAAATAGAAGAGAAGGTGGTGACATTTTTTATTAAGACATTAGTAATGCAATAACATTCTTTTTTGCGGTAGAGAGGGGTATAGCCAATAGCTGTAGACACAAAGTTACTTTTTAAGACCACAATAGTATTATCTAATCTACATTTTAATCACTCTGCTTATAGAGCTGGAAGTTCTGGAATGATTTTCACACTTTATATTTGATAGTTCTTTTGTGTGTGGTTTGAAATTATTTTTGGTGGGGAATGTGGTAATTCCAACTTCTTCTGTGGCAAAAATGTAGGTAAAAGAAGGAGGTATCTTTGTCCAAGCTCCCCATGATAGAGCTTTCAGCTGAGAGTGGAGATTCACCATCATTGCTCACATGACTGAAGTAGCTTCTTCTCCAGTTACGTAGATAGCAGTTTAAGAAGTGTAATTTAGTGCTGAAGAGGTTGGGAGGCAAAGACAGTACTATGATGAGAACAGTAATGTTTTCAGCATGTTTTCACTGATGGATTTTAGACCTTCACACAAAGACATAACTGTACGATGAATGAAAAAAAAAAAGTAGAACAAATTTTAAAAAAGCACTGAAGTTACAAACACAGTACAAACACTAATAATTATATCCATATTGAAGTGCAGGTGGTCTTCACAGATAGGACAAAAAACCAGCATAGACATGATAAATGGATCTAACTGTCTTCTGTCAATACTTGGAGAATTTTTAAAAGCTTCTATCTTCTGTCTATAGCCCCACTTTTAATTTTCAGCAGAATAAAATTTTTATTCCAGTGACTTTAATAACATAGGTGTCCACAACTTGCCATATTCATAAATTTTAACAACTGATTTTAGGACTTTCTCGCCAGAATTTCCTTACAATTTTGGCCATCCCTGTAACTCTACTTTAATTAGGTAATTGCTTTTATTTTGGTATCAGTTAGTGAAATGCTACAGGTTTTTTAGATTTTTTTTCCCTTTAGTTGATCACATTATTGCAGTCAAAACTCTAAAGTTTCTAAGATTACCTGGTTACACGGTTAGTTATTCCAGAAAGCATTAGAAAATTAATTTGAAAATACTTGTTGCATTGATGCATTGCTAATCACAGTCTTCATGTAAATTATAACTTACATTTTTCTGTGTTTACTGAAAAATTGTGCCAGCTGACAGTGATTCTAAAATCAGTTTCCAGGTATTTTTGGAAGGCCTGCAACTGCATGCTTTCTGTTCTTTTAAACAAAACAAAACCACCTCCAGACGCCTACATTTCCACAGTGGAGTTTGTCGAATATTCTTAGATTCAGAAATAGAGAATTATTGACAATATCTACCTGATTTTTAGTTTAAAGAAGAACTTACTGATTTTGGGGAGCTGACTTCTGGCTATGTTCAAACATAAATTTTGAGTATCAATACAATTCTTTTATTAACAGATATCACAGCCTTCAGCTGCTGCTCAGAATTCTTGTACTGAATGGCATGTGAACTTCGAAGCCATTCCAGAGTGGGTGAAATGTGTAATTGAAAAGGTAGATATTTTTTTTTCTTTGCATCTTTATTATTCAAAATGTAAAATACTTAAGGGGAACAAGTTTCAAGGACACTTTTTGGGCAAGTTGCACGTACTTTACAGAGACCTTCCATGTAACTGAGGGAATTCTTCTCAGGAGCTGCTGTCGTTACCACTTACAGATTTTTTTCCCCTCTCTTAAATGTTGTTTAATTTTGTTTTGTTTTTAATATATGCAGAAGTGCTACAAGTGATAAATTCTGTTTCATGCTCTTTAGCAGATGAATGTATTTATGGTTGTCCAGATAACTGTCATGTGCATCTCTGCATGTTTGTCAATGCTTAATATATTTATTACTTAGGCTTTGAGGATTGCTTTGTTTTGATCATCGTATCTTGCAGTACTAACATATAGGTTGACAGTGACAACAAGAAGCATATTTCCCTATAAAAGTGGGCTGGAGATTCATTAAGAGATCATTTTTTGGAATATGATGTGTTTTATAACTTGTCTTCTATAATTAATGTGATTTTATGTCATATGAACAGAAAGTAGACACTCTTCTGGAAATTCAAAGGTCTGATGACAAGCCAGTGTCACTGCTTTTGAGTTTTAACTGTCCATTTCAAATTACAAATCATCTCATAAATTTTCTGTTGTACTGACTTCTTCAGTTGGTATTTTCTTTAAGTTGTTTTAGATCTAGAAGTTCGTGTTGTGGCATAGATACTGTTAAGCAGAAGCAGTGCTTTCTTTCTGCCTCACAGATTTGCTTTTATGAATCTTTGATTTTGATAAGTAAATGATATTTGCATTCCTTTCTCCTTACTCTTCAGTGTAAAATTTTACTAAATTTTAAGTAATCTCTGCCCTAAGCAAATCAATACTGAAAATAATGCACAAAGATAAAAAAATTGTTATGACAATGGGAAATCTAATGCATTCAAAATTTTTTTTAAAATTCATCTTTCTTCTTTGTATTGCTCTATGTGGGTTTTTTCTTAAACATTAATTGAACTTTTAAAATTTTTCATCTCTTCTACTTCAGTGAACATAACAGAATAGTTATGTTCAGAAACACTGATCTTGGAGGTGTGTTTGAAAATTACAGCTCATGAGTTATTTCCTCACTTTACAATATTGCCTAATCATGCATCCTTAATAATGAGGAGGCAGCTTTTTACGGTACTTTGCCTCTTAAATTATTTCAATATAATTGGATTCAATGTTGATAGGAATATTGTTCTTTTCACCTTTAGCTCTTAAATTATTCTTTTGCACCTTCAGCTTCTGCATTTGAAAACCTGGAGGGTCAAATTGGGGACCGAGGAAGTACAAAACCCATGGACTGCTTGACATATTTGTTTAAGGCTGCAGAGGAGCGGTTCTACTCTGGTGGAAAAGGCAGGGAGTGCAATTCACTGTGTGCACCTTCGACATCTTAGTGTTCGTTGTCTCACTTAATATCCTTGGGACTCTTGCCTTGTTAACTTTGTCTCCTCTGGCAAGATCCTGTGTTTTTATGGATAAATGTGGGGGCGTGGGGGGTGTTAAACAATTCTGACTTATCTCCAGATCTTCCTGGGCTCTGAATAATTTTGTGATCATGTGTTATTTTCTCCTGTATGACTCCTGAATCAAAGGCTAAATCATTTTACATAAGCACAGTCTATTTGCAGGCTGTAAAAACCCACTGCTTCCCAGCCGGTTCTTTTTTGCCATCTGTCCCTGTTCTTAACCAATCTCCTTGGATTTCATGTATAAGTGTATAGATGATCTTCAGTAATTACAAATATGTGGCTAGTGCTGCTAGTGACCTTTATTGACGTGGATTTTCTTTTACCCATCACTTACCACTTGTTTTGGTTTCTTTTTCTAACCATTTCCATTTTTTCTTCTTTGTGCAGTCCATCACTAAATCTGTGTACCCTCAGCTCCTTTCAAAGCCTTGCTGATTTTCCCCCTACCGCCTCCTCCACTAGTAGGCTGTTACTTCTTTTACTGAGTCAGTGCTTCCACACTCCATTGCCAAACTCATGCTAAATCAGTCCTGAGCTCCTTGGTACCACACCTCATCTCCCAGTCTCTGTGCACATGGGACAAAGTGGTGTCCTTTTTTCTCCATACTATGTCTTGCATGTCCGTTTTTTCCAGCCTTCTAGCCTTCTTAACTTTCATTAATCACTCTGCCTCTCTATTTGAAGATTCAGGATACTATTCCATACCAGAGAGACCCAATAAAGTCACTAGAAAGGGCTTTTCCCTTAATTTTAGTGTCTAGCCCCTGACAACTGGGAAACGGAGTGTGGGTGACTTAAGAATAAATGTCTGAACGAGCTTAATTCTTCTTTGGGAATGGCCTGTGTACACACTGGTCAGCCTTATAAACTGGGAGGGATTGTGCATGTTCACAGAATTTTCAAGAATTTGAAAGCCTTTGGTTATATGTAAACTGTTTTTTTTCTCTGAGTTAAAAAGCTGTCCAGATTTAAATAGATTCTCATAGGTGCAATGAAAGACACATATTTGATATTTTGTGTAATTTTGAGGTTTTAACCCACAAGGCAGGAGTAAATTTCTCAAACCGTTGTTTCCAGAACTTCTAGCATTGTGTGTGAAAAGTAGCCTTGTTTCCACACAAATACTGGGGTTCTTTTCTGAAACTGCGAAATTGTTTTTTCTGACATTTTCTGTAGCTTTCAATAGGGCAAGCATCAGTTATGGTCATATCTTCCCGAATTACCTTGAAGGACATTTTCAACTGAAAGCAATGCTTGAACTAGAAATGTTGGGCAGCTTCTGTATTCATGATTCTTTAGACACTTGAGTGAAGTGTGACTAGCATTGATAATGTTGTTTCTCATCTGGGCTTTGATCCTACAAACACTTGCATAACTTTAGTCCTCAGCAGTGCTCCTGCTAGGAGGACTAATAGTTGTATTAATTTGTAGGAGTTTATAGGTCTTTGATATGTATTTCCTTTTAAAAAGTGCCTTCAGGATTGAAAAGAAATTAATAGAATTATAAATAAAGAAAATAACTGTCTCCTTATATGCAGAGTATTAAGGATTTGTCATGGTATCTGCACAGAGATTATGTTGTAATGCTGCATACACCAAAATACAAATACCATTTTAAGCTTTCCTGGGGTAATCAAAGTGAAAAGCCATATTTTTGTAAGAAATCTCCTTCCACTGCACTTAGTATGCAAGAAATGTATCAGCACTCTGAACACTCAGCTGAGAAGCTGTGCTTGCCAATTCCAGATTAACATGGGAAATTGATTTCACTGCTTTAAAGATCTAATGCTTTCATTAGTATTGCAGTGTTATTCTATTTATGGACAAATTTTAAACATATTTCAAAGCTCCTACATTTTACAATGTGTGTTCTAGATTTCTTAGAATTAGTTATCACTGCAGCAAGCAGAGCTTTGACCAGAACTTTATTTATGGTGGATTTGCTTTCTGCTGTGAAGTGTCTTTTATGCTATTTGAAAAACAAGAAGAAAAGCCTCTTACTAAAGGAGAAAATAACTCCAGTAATTATTTCTTGCTCATTTATTTTCAGTGAACATGTTGTGTGTTTTATTTTTTTCTTTTTTTTTGTCAATAGGCACAGTGGACGGTTGGAAAACTGCACTGTCCATTCTGTGAGGCCTGCTTAGGGGGCTTTAACTTGGTTTGCAACAAAGAACGTTCCTGTGGACAGTTAGTAAATATATATTTCTGCAATACTTGGACTGAGCATCAGCCACCATTCTCTGTTAAATTGTCAAAATCACCAGAAAAACATTTGCTTTTCCAAATTCAGTCTGGTTTTAACAAGGATACCTGCCATGAAGTGGCAACTGCAACTTCGGAAATCAAAAATCAAGGGCTTTCCTACACAGCTGGAAGTAATAATGGTGCTGGAAGATTAACAGAAGCACTTTGTCTAGAAGTAAGAGCTCCCAGATATGAGATAAAAAGTAAAAAACTTCTGTTAAAGGCATTAAATCAAAAGAGAAATCTCCCTTCTTCCTATCCAATAAAAGATGCATGCACTGTAAAACTTTTTCACAGAAGATCACATAGCTTGGATTTAAATATCAGAGAAGGACTTGTTTTGTCACCTGTGTTATGTGAAACTTGCAGCATGGGAACACTTTACCATGGCCAGAATGCAAATCCACCTGCTTATGTACAAGGGGGCTTGCAATTGGAGTCCAGGAGGAAAGGTGGTGGTTCTTTTCAGGATCTGCATAGTTCCAGTGCTGACATACTACAAAACCAATTTCAAGTTACTTCCATTACCACATTACTACACAGAGAAATAGAAAGTGAGTGTGATTCTGAAGTTACTGGACTATCTTCTGGGAGTGTCACTGCTGATGAGTCACCATTTGTGATGAATCTTTCCTCACCTACAAGGGCTGTAGAAGACAAGCAGTCCATCACACCTGGTGGTCTTGCACAGCCTATGAGTATTTCCTTCAAGCAAAACCTAAGAAAGAGAGAAAGAAACAAGTCAAAAAGCCTGAGAAGAAAACAAAGAAGGCAAGAGCAATGTCTGCAGAAGCAAGTAAGTGTTTAAAATTAATTATGCTACTCTTTTGGTAAAGGTTGACTTGCTTTTAGAAATGATTCTGACTTTTTTTTTAATCTTGTCTTTTAATATTGGTTTAATGTGTAATTGTCTGGAGTCAGGTATCAGACAAGCAACGATTTATGACCCCTTCCTACATGTAGTTTTTTTTCTAATTCCATCATATCAGGTTTTCTTTCTGTGCAAAATCAAACCATGATGGGTTTTCATTGGCCTTCTTATTGTTTTGTAACGTAATAATAAATTTGAAGTGGGAAAAAACACAGTGAAATTTAATCAGTGGGATTAAAGAAAAACTAAACATTTGAATCTTCTAAATGAGAAGCCCTACTGTGTCAGAATTTTCTAGCTAGTGGCATTTTGAGTTAACTTTACAGTTAAGGATGTTTTAAAAGATAATTGCATTTATTATTTGCTGTGAGACAAATATTTTTCTATGAGTAAAGAGTTGATTACTGCTATCTAAAGTACTAGTCTTTAGCAGGTAAATATTTTGTCTGCAAATCTAACACAAACTGTTACATATTCTTACCAACTGTAAAGTAACGGTTTCCTTCTTTAAACCATATAAAGCAGAACAGAATTAAAGGCCATAGGCAGTCGCAACTTCTGGTGGAAGGCTGGGAAGAAAAGCCCATCATAAAATTACTAATTCAGTTTTGGTTTGCTCTAAAATTTAGTAGAATGACTAATTGAAAGAAAATTTCTCATCACAAATTTCCTGCAACAAAATAACTGTATGGTAAGCAAGAGCAAACATAATAACTAATCAGAGAAGTAGTTATTATTTCTGCTTTGAGTAGGTTTGTCATTGTGAATTCAAGATTTAAGAGAGATACTTAAGGAGGTGTCTCTCTCAATTATATGTGAGCACCAGCTTGAAAATATAATGGAACTGGAAAATATTACCAGTCTTTTCAGTATGGTATGCATATATTCTTTCTTCTTCGGGAAGGGTTTTTTTTTGCTGTAAGACTTAAATTGGTATTGAGACCTTTTGAAAACTTGTTCTTGTAAAATATATCTCTGAAGCTGAGAGTCTGAGTGTCTTAATATTGAACACTTATTTTCTAATAAGTCTATAATGATTCTTAGCTGTCTAGATCCCTAAAACTACTTTAATAATTCCAGATCTCATTGTTTTGATGCACAAGCACAATATATATGAGCATTTTCACTGTCATGTCATCTACAGTCTATACTGACACTAATTTTTAGATGTTACTTTCAAGAATAAAACATTGTATGGATTTTCTGAATTTTTGACAGCTAAGAAAGAAAGATACTTTCAGACATTTTTCTTGTTAAAACATGCTTAACCAATTCCTACATTATTTTAGTTACATTGTTAAGATCCGATTACTGGAAAGATACCTCTACTCAAACTAAGGTGCAAACGAGACCATATGCTGAAGGCAATCGTATGGATTTCATTTAACAGTAAATGGGAGGTAGAGAGCGATAGGAAGAAATAGAAAAAGAGAGGAAGGGAGAGAAAAAGAGAGACAAATTGAGTAAAAAGGTATCCCCACTTGTGGTTCTGGACATTATCCCATTGGTCCTCTTCTGCTCTTCTCAGTAGTGGGGGTTCTCCCCATTTGTACACTTTAGGAAACAAAGGAATCAATTCTCATTGGGTACACAGTTCTCCTGTTCTATTGGTTAAATGATTCCTTTGCTTCCAATGCTAGTTAGTCCCATGCTCAGTCTTCCTGTTCTTTTGAGTCTGTGGGCCATGGCCTCCCCCTTGAGAACCCAGTCAGAGTTGATTGTCAGCACAGTTGCTGAGCTGGCTGTCCTTGTGGCTTCTTTATGTTCAGTATCAGTGCTTCCCCACCTTGTTTACCTCTTTCTAGTCTGAGATAATTGGACAATATTACACCATTTATCTTATCTCAAGGTCCTGTCATGTTACTTAACTTACTGTCCAAATTTCCAGGAATTCACAAAGGCATATCCAACAGGGGCAGGGTGGTCACCAATGAGCAGTTGCCTCTTGGTATGATTTACCATAATGAGCAAAGTCCTTTGGTGGTCTTAACGGTGTTTGAAGCAGTTACGATTTTTAAGTCTCTTACAATACTATATAGAAATTATATACAGTTTATAAATCTGTTAAGTCTCATCAGTAAACATACAGTTTACAAAATACAAGAATTTCAAAATTAGTATGTATACTAAGTGATTGGTTTCAAGCAGTAGCTTTCAGAAGAAGATATTTGGTTTTGATTGATTATTTTATCCTTGGTGAGAGTTTGCAGTCATGGCATGGAATATTTAAATGGGTCTACTTCTTAGATTGTGTCAAGCAAAACATGTGGCTAGTGCAGCTGTGTTTTCCAGTGATGAGGTATCTTCCCAGGAGAATGTTAATCTAGAAAATCACATCCTCTATACAGTCTGATGTGTCATAAACAGGAATGGTCCTCAGCCACGTGGTTGCTCACCTCTCATGTCTGTCTGGTATCCTTTTTTTGCAAGTTTTACTTCTTATCCTTTTTCTTCAGTATTCTAACAATCCTCCTTGTGGATTTTGGCACTCCAGTACTTCCAATAGAAAGCTGATCAGTGGCACTTTGTGACCATGATTTTTAACATACCATATATGCTTAAGCAGTCAGTAAAACTTCATGAAGAAAAAACCATAAATCTCTGGCTGGATGGAGTGAAAGAATTTTGATAAATGACAGTGGGAAGTATATAATTTAAGTACTGTTTTACGAATTACTTCAGTGCAGCAGAACCCTGATATGAGGTAAATATTTTCAAAGATGCCTCAAAAGTACTGAGGATATCGCTTTTATCTTTAATTAAAGCTTTTCTGGAGAGCAGTCTGAGATAACAAATCTGTTCAGACTTTGGAATTCCTTTGTAAATGCAAGAGCTGCTTTACCAAGTTTATTTTGTGACAAGATAACTATCTGTCAAAGTTTTTTTTTTCTGTCTTGCAGAAAGGCAAAGGGCAGCCATAAACACTGTGTGGTGGCAGAATGCACTCTCTTATTAAATTGAAGTATATAAAACTTGAATTGTAAATAGGAGTGATTCTGGGAGCTCCTGACCTGCACTTCCTCCAGAGGCTTGCATTGATGAGGTTCTGAGGTGTAGGTGCGGGTGTGAACTAGCTAGCTAACAGTAGAGGGACCCAAGCTTCCTCTGTCTGTTCTGCAAAGGACAGGTCCTCATGCCTATGCAGGGGATGCTTACATTTTGTGTGTGTGTGTGTGTGTGTGTGTGTGTGTGCACATCTGTGTTCATGGGGGCCTGTTAGGCTTCTTTTAGGGTGTGATTATATTGTTAGCACGTGTTAATTGTGTAAATTGTTAGGGTAATAGCTACTTAAGTCTAGGAATTGCCAATACTAGTAATTATTCTTGTTGTGGTTGCTGTAGCTAAGTAGATGACGTATTCCTTTTATAAATTCCATTTTGTGTGTATCTTATATGTTTACATTGTTTGCTAATGAGGAAGCTTGTATTAATTTTCTGGAAGATCTCAGAAAAATACCATTTGTGACTTCTCCAGCTGTATTGCATTTTTTCTCACAATCATTTTACATAGAGGAAGGCTCTGTAGTCAGCTTCAAAACTTCATTGTCCTCTTGGACAGGGTCCTGATTCATAGGGAAAAATACTGGCAGTTTTGCTTCATTTCTTAATGATACTTCACTGGTTCTTTTCTATCTTTTTGAAAACATCAGTGTTTTATCTGACAAAGATATCTAGTGGTCAGTTTCCAAGAAGTCACTTTGCTTTTCCTGCTTCCAGTGTTAATCTGAACTCCAGATAAACAGATGGGTGAGACACAGCGTTGTTTGTCCACATTGTCAGGTGCTGTTACCTCTCCCCACAGCCTTGAGTTTTCAAGTTCATACTGATACCTTCTAGCAACTGACAGTCTTGTAGTGAAAGTACTAGGCTTTAAAGGTTTAACTTGTGACCAAAGTTCACTTCATCTATGCAAGTCTCTTTTTCATGAGCACATTGGTTTACAGTTCTTTTTCTTGCACTGTCCTGTTTTTGTTGAAATTCGGAATCCTGCATGTGTCTAGTTATGCTTTTATGTATTTGGATTTCATTCACTTTTTCTGTGATGATACTCATAACAAGACCTATTCTCAGATTGATGATGGGTCTCTCAGCTGACTTCTGGGGGGCTAAGAACATTATTTACTGTTGGCACCAAATTAAAGTAGGACGAGAAGGAAGTGAAATGAAATCACAGCTAGAGTAGGCAAGCAGTGCCTATGAAGTTTCAATTGAGACCTTTGTTAAGGAAATATGACAACCTGGAGAAGTCACTTAAAATAAGAAAAGAGGAAATACACGACAAGAGGGGAAGCTCTTATGTTTAAAGTCCTTCACTGAGTGTAAAATGAAGTTCATGTGGATGGTTTCTTTTTATTTACCCCGGAATCTATTTGTGGTCATTTTGGTAACACACTTCGGTACATTCTCTCTCTCTTCACTGAGATGCAGCTTCATGCTGCATCCAAAGTACCTTATGTGATGCCTTTTATGTATGTAAGATACAGTTACTATGTTCTGTTTGTTATCCTTAAAACCAATTCTATGCAGGACGAAGTGTGCATTTCTTCAACAGATGTCTGGAAAGTTTCTCACAGCTGTTTCAGTCTGCAGTGTCAACCCCAGTGTGATCCCATGCATGTACTCCTCCATATCTCTTGGTCATATCTCCGTATGTCTTGGGTCTCCATTTCTCAAGAGCTCTGCTGTTGTTAGCAGCCCTGCATTTCTTTACACTGCATCATTATATTAGCAATGCAACTATCTCTTTATACGTGGAATAACTGCTGTTAGTTGTTGTACCATAGAAAGATAAGAAAAGTAAAACAAATTAGCTGCAGACATCTGGTCAGTTAGAGAAGCTGCTGTCACAAAGTAAACAAAGTAAAGCCAAGCAGCAGGCAGGGCAAGGGGAGTCAGCCACAGCAAGAGTGGCTAGCCTCAACCGTGATAGCTTTCAAGTTCACTGCTGAGCTAGTGACTGTTCCTACAGCAACAAGGCAGCATTACAGGACTGTGTGGGTACACGAAGCAGAATCTTTTTTAACTTCTTGATAAAAGGAGGGGAGAAACTTCAGGCATGGGTTGCTGCTGAGCCAAAGTTTCTCTTTGCTTTTGTTCTGCTTGTAACTATTGCTGCTATATGGTGACTTTTGTTATTAAATACCACATTCATTCTGTCACTGATTATAACTGGATTAAGAAGACAGTGATAAGAATGATGGATTCACACCCAAATGCATGACTTACCTTTGTAAAACTACAGTTGTGATTTCTGTGGAAGTTGTATCTGAATAGAATAGCATGTAAAAGCTACTGTTTTTTTAGGTGCACCTGAACCTCCTGTTGCAAGCATTTAGACATCAACATTTTAGAGTTTTAATTACTTTTAGGTGCAGTCTTTTTATGCCATTATTTGTGATTACAGCTTTTGAGGGTGTTTTCTGACCTGACTACTTTTACCGTTTGACATGTCTTCTACACAATTTGGTGTTAATAATAAGTGGAATAGATAGTTGTGTTGTAGACAACATTTGTGTTGGAAAGGAGGGAAAATTTTTCAGGATGCTACTGGATAAAAACAGTATATCAGGATTATCTGAGTGTATCTGTATGTACTTTAATATATTTCATCATCATCTTGAAGCTAGATTATTTAGACTAGAATGTAGTGTAGCTGCACTGTAATAGTAGCTCTAATGAAGGCCAAAATATCTGGCTGTGCTGTGAATTTATTCCTTCATTTAAATGAAATATATGTTTTTAAGCTGCCTGTCTATAAAATGCTTTTAGGATATATAGATATTATAGAATGATCTCAGCAGAGTGGAATTCCATGAGCTGTTACACATTATGTGCCCATCTTGCAAAAGGGGGAGGGGATCGTCTGCTGCTTGCTGTGCCAGGCCAGCACTGGTGGTTACTATGCTAAGAGGCAGTAGTGTTCAGAGACGTATTTGTGCTTTTCTTGCATCCTTGGCAATGTGTAGTTTTTCTGAGGAGGGACATAGGAAGTCTCCAAATGCAGCCACTTCTGCCTTAAGAAGCAATGGACTCAGAGTGCTACAACCCAAAGGGTAATACCTGGGTTAGTGTCCCATGCCACAAATAATATCCTGATCCATCCTCACGGGCACTGTGAACTTTTCATCTTGCTGGGTGAAACAACAAAAGAAAGAAACAGCCCATTGAAATTAATTACATATTTTATTGCTGGCTAGCTGAAAAAAATAAACAAAACCAAAAAACGGTGTGTTTTTTCAACAGATAACCACAGAATATTTGCTGCTGTTCCAAGGCTATATTGATTGCTATTCCAAGAAAATACTGATGATTAGCCTAGAACCATGGAAATACTGTATGCTTTTTTCTTTTATAAACTCTAAGGTTTAGAAACTATTATTTTAGTTTTTCTAGAGGCTCACAGACAACTTAGATTGTAAGAATGTATGAAATTTGCAGTCTCTCAGCTGAGAAAGACAATGACCTGTTCACAGAGGTAGGTTGCAGTATTGTGCAGTTAGGTGAATCCCATAATTTCAGCAGGGATTCTTATTACATAGATAGAGTGAAGAGCACACTAAATTGCTGTTATATAAGATGCTTTGTGGCAGATGAAAATCAAAGTTCAACAATGGTAGGAAAAATAATACAAGAGTACTTTCATATTATGAGTTTTACTGTGTATAACCTGAAGAACAACGTCAAATGCACAGTAAGGAGAGAATTTAAGATAGAATTTTACAAAAAAAACCCTGAATTTTGTGCTCCTAGTTCTTCATTTCTACGAATTGTTACTGACTCATTCTCAGTGACTAAGAGTTTGAGTAGGTTTTGTATTTCTGATTAGTTTTGGGGGTATTAAACTCTCTGAATACATATAACTGAGGTAAATTAAATGTGGCTTGTATGGAGATTTGAGTACAGGTCTTGGTTCTTCAAATTTTTTTTTTTATTTATTTATTTTTTTTTTTTTTAGGAAAAAAATTACCAACATCTGGGAGAATGAAAGCTCTCTGCTATTTTATAGATTCAGAATTATTGGATGGTTTAGTTTGGAAGGGACCTTAAAGATAATCTCATTTTCACCCCTCTGCTCCTCTGGCTGCCTTCCAGTAGACCTTGTTGCTCAAATCCCATCCATCCTGGCCTTGAGTACTTCCAGGGATGAGGAAACCACAACTATTTCTTCATGTTTTGTAGCAGTCAATGTATCTATGAATGTTTTTAATCCACAACCTCCCATTAACTTTAATGGCATTCAGCTCCCAAGCATTTTTCTTTCCTCGTGTCTGCTTTTGGGAGCAAATAATGCTATCCAAAAATAACTTTTTTCTTTACATTTCATTCATTATGCAGGCTGTCACTGAGCAAAAGTCACTGTTCACGTCCAAAAGACATCACACTAATAGAACTGATCAGATTTCATACAAACTGTTTCTGTAGTTGATGAGCAGTGATTCTAGTAGGAAATGGCAAAAGTTAAAGTAACAAATTAGTGAAAGGAATTTTTGAGTATAGTACTGCAAAATACTGAAGAGATGGTGTATGTAACAACATTTCAGAATACAGGAAGTAATTCAGAAGTAAGGAAAGATAGCACCTACTGGTATAGCTGAAGAAGTTAGTAGTCTTCTGGGCATAAGAATGTCTTTGTAACATACAAAAAACAAGTTAATAGCAACAAGTTAGATAAAACGAAAGTTTCCTGTGCTATGAGGTAACACTCTTATGTCTTTAAAGCTGTGAAAATGAAGTATTTTGAAGCTAGCTATTGTGAAGACTTCGTTTGGAACAGTGCTTTTTTTGGTATCACATGATCCTCTGTTTTATATCAACACCTAAATTATAACGATTGCACATCAGAAGGGAATGGTTTCCTTTATAGATGGTTTAGCTAAACATGCTTCACATTTAACACAATTTAGAATTATGGGGGATGGAATCTAGGGGGATTTTCTTTCTCTTTTAAGTTGCTTTCAAGAGTATATGTGCTTTATGTGAGAATGCTAGAAATTTGTCAGTTCCCCTTATTAGTAATTTGTAATCAAGTTTCTATTTAAAGTTATTTTACCTTTCATTTGAGCTCTAGGAGACAGGCTGTATTGTTTCTAAAGGCTAGAGATTGGCGTATGAGCAAGAAAACATTTGGACATACTGAAAATGAAGAAATGAAATGTCCTGATTCATTAATGATTTTACATTTTTGAAAATACTACCAGACTGGATAAACTTACTCATTAGACAAGGCTTTCTCCCTGTAGTCTTTAAAAAATATTTTAAAAATCCAAAACTTTGGCAAAAGGTTAATCAAATCTTAATATTTGTTGGTCAAACAGTTGAAGAGATCTTACTTTCATATTTTGTATATCTCATTTTCTTCTGTCTACAGTGTGAAGTGAGCTTGCAGTACTTAGACTAATCAATCTTATATGATTAGTAGAAGCATGTACAAATAAATATTTTACATTATGAACACTCAACTAATAAATAATTTGATGCTTCTCCCTACTGTATAATGGCATTATTTCTTTCATTTTTATTTTGTTCAATAGCTTTTAAAAGCTATTTTGAGTTTTGCTTTGGATTTAGACTTCTTGCTTAAGTGCACCACTAATACAGATTCTGAAGCAAATTGAAAATAATTAGCTAGCAGCTTTGGAACTAAAATAGGATTTTACCTAAGGGAAACTGAGAGGAAGCAACTGGTGAATAGAGATGTTTCTCACTTTCTTCCATAAATGCAAAAATTTTAATTCATGTTTTGGTAAAAGATGTATAGAAAATGAAGAAATTACTAACAAAAAAAAAACCAAACAAACAAAAACAAGCACACACACACACCCACACACACCCCCACCAAAAAAAGTGTAAGAAACAAGAATTACAGGGTCTTTTTAAAAAGTAAAATTAGAAAATCAAGAATAGGTGTAATCTAGAATATCTCAGTTTCCATTTTCAGATTAAAATTAGTATGGCTCAGGAAGAGGAGAGCTAGAATTATAGTGCGTTTCTGAAATGCCCTTTACTAGAAAAACAAAACTCCATCTGTCTGCTTATCCCACTGTTTTTCTTGTCATACTGGTTTTCAAGCCAAGCAATCTACAAATTAAGAAAACAAGTCAAAGAAACTATTTAATTAATAAGAAACAGAGCAAAGAACATTCATTGAAACGTCAAAAAGGTCAGACATAGTGAAGGAACTAAAATACTTTAAATAGTGAAAGAAACCAGGTAATGTGGAACGTGACATTCAGTGGGCTCCCTGAATTGGAAAGAATAGATTACTCTGGAGCATTCTGACTGTGTTCCAATTGAATCTAGCAAAATGTTTGTTAAAAAAAACCACAAACAAACATGTATGAATAGCATAAAATATTGCACCTGTGATTCTTGAAAGAAGGTAAAAACTGCGTGCCAGTCATTCTTCTGGGAAAAGCTGTAAACTGTGGTCTGATCATTTTTATGGGGAAAAATAGTACGATCTTTTTGTGCGTTTCCTCAATATTTTCTGCCCTCTTTTTTCATTCCAGCTACGAGTTGTGATTTGGTAAGTTCTATTCAGATAACTGCTAATATTTAGGAAATTTTAGGAAATTAGGTATACATAGGAGACTCCTAAATGCTCCATGTGAAATGCTGTACTGGAGCTTTGTAGTAGGGAAAGATACAAGTCACAAGGCAAAAGTCTGTAAAAACCAAGTCCCACTGCAGCACACCAGTCAGCCCTGGCACATCCAGAGGCAGCATGTCCTCCTGCATAGATCTCCAGTTCTTCAGTCAGATTAATTTGCTTTTATTCCTCTAGTCTGATGCATATCAAATATACTTAACTGTGGTTTAGAGAACTACTTGTTTGTTTTATTGACAGTATTGGAAAATAGGATTTTAGAATAGCAAAGAGAAAAAGGCTGCATGACATATGGACAATTGTATATGGTTTGTATAATTTGCATTTTTCCAGAAAAACCCATGAAGTGGGTTTGGTGCTCCATCTCACTTTCTACAGAACAGACAAGGTTGTAAAAAAATATGTGAAGATATTGTTTAAAGAGTAGATGTGGGCAGACCTGGTAGTTCCTCTTGGCTGCAAAATGACACAGTTTATACTGTTAAGAGTGCATCTTTTGAGGTAGGTCCAAAATCCAGACTGAATTGAGTATGTTAATTATGTTAGTAAAGAGGAATACTGCTTTTGGTATATTAGCAAACTGAATTTGGGGTTTATGCGTTAGAAAAAATGCTGAACAGAAAGAATTCTGATAGATGGTCAATTCTCTTCAATAGAGAACTGCTAAACTGAAAGGCAGAACACCATTTTTGTAGTTGCTGTGACAGTATGCTGCTGTTTCCATCTGCAGCACAGCACCACAGACCGATCTAGTTTCTAAAAGTAAGCTGTATTAGGAGGATATAAATAATGTATTAGAATTACTATTAGATTAATCTTTCTGGATTGAAATCTGTTAATCTATGGAATCCATATTTAGAATGGTGTTAACGACTGTGGTGATGTCTGTCTTTTGGACTCCTTTTGTTCTAAAAGTAACCCAAATCCCTTTACCTGAAATATAAATGTAACATTGACTAGTGCATTCAGTACTGCTAGTGTGAGCACTACTGAATTTTTAGGATAAATGTGGGAGAGTACAGTATGTGACCCAACACAATGGGGACAGAATGTTTTGAGGATCTCCTTGGCTTAACTTGAGCCAGTATTAATATAATATAATCTTACTTTATAATGGAAAGATGCAGTAGAATGTAGTTGCTCAGCCAGAGTGCTGAGATGAGCTCCCAGTTGTCTGCATTTTCTCTAGATTGAATTTACGTAAAACCTGTTAGGGGCAGCAGCGGTGAACATCTTATTGTCTCTAGCAGAACATTATATGAATTCTCTGTTTCTCTTTATCTATACCACTATTTCATCACTTACATATACAAATACATTGTTCTCCTGTTTCTGTGACAGATTTCATTTGGCATTTTGAATCTCAATACATCCAGTGATCTGATTAGATGAGATTCACAGTATCTGTTTATCTGTCCTAAGTTTCTCTACCTAATATTCTACCTCTGTTCTTGGCAGCAATTTGCCTTTTTTCCCTTCCATGTGCTGTCCATCATATCAAAAGACTTTGGACGACTGTAGATGATTTTTGAATTCTCATAGGTTTTCTCAGCACCTTATCTTCAATTTCTTATTTGAACTTTAAAATAAGTTGGGGTATTTTTCCACTTTTCTTCATCAATCTTGTCATTTTTCCAATATGGTTGTGCATGTCCTATGGGAAGAGACTTGCTCTACTTAGTATACAGTGTGCTTTTTTCATCGTTTGTTGTACATAGCATTCAATTGTTCAAGTAATTCTTCAGGAAAAACAGGCAGAAAATGGGTTTTTGCACATAGTGGAAGAGAACAGGTCTTATACGTCAAAATGGGTACCATTAAAAACTTAGTCAGTATTTTCCAAGCCATATACATGGTGTATGGAATGTGAACTGTTATATTTTGGTGCCATAGGCATAGAAACCTCTGCAGCAAAACCCCTCACTGGTGAATTATGACCCAAACAAAACTTGCATCACTGTCTGCACTCCTTTGTGTCCTATTCTAATTTGTAAGCAGTCTTCTATGTGTGGAGAAGGAAGAGACTTGGGACAGACAGAGCTGATTGGAAGTTCATTGACAAACTGTGCATCTAGAATCCAAGAGTGAGACCACTTAGCCTAAGAAAATAAATTCAGGTTTTTTTCTTTAGCTGTCTCTTGTCGTGCTCCTGTTAGGATGCATAGGACTGCAGCTGAAGGTGGAAGAGCAACAAAAACTAGTGGAGCTTGAGTGCAAATGCATGTACCTTCCCTGCTTCTACTGTGTTTTGTTGTGAAGCTGGACTATAAAAAAAAGAGAATGGCGTGAAACACAGCAAGCTCACTGGAGGGTATGACTACTTACACAAGTGAAATCTAAGTAGAAAACAGAGTGGTGCCCATCAACTTGCACTTATATTTGGATGTTGAAGTAATAGACCAGAAACCTGTGGGTGTATGTAGAACACACAGGATGGAGAATGTCTTTTATTCATTTAGCTCCATCTTTTGACTTTCGAGAAAGAAGTTAAGACATATAAGTAAAAAACAAAGTGCAGCCATTCCAGAGTTTGCACAAGAACTTCACCTGTTTTTTCATCTGATCTAAGGAATTTTTCTAAGGACACGCCCTCCCAATTTAGTGTAGAATGTTTATGTTTATGAAATTGTTGTGGTTAGTATAAAATTTATTCAGAAAAAAGCCAGTGCTTTGTTTAAATTTCGTTTCAACAAAATTTGTGCTGAAGTGCAAAATTCTTATCAATGCAAATAGCTCACCTTTCCTGATTTAGAGGCTGTTGGTGGAAGATGCATCTTTTATGACACATTCTTGTGGAAGCTCACTAGGAGTTCAAGGTCCCTGCTACTTAAAAAACAAGATAGATTTTTGGCACAAGAAACAACAAAAGGTATGATAATTGTATTATGCTGCATCATGTTCCCTTCTATGGAATTCCTACTAGTGATTTTTTTAGACTGTCTGAACAACACCAGCCTGTCAGAATGGTGAATGGGCACAGGGTGTTTGTGACTGAACCAGAAATTTCCAGGAATTGTGTTTTGCTTTTGTCAAGCATGAATATCAGTGACTCCAATGACTCACGATCTCACTGATACACAATTGCAATTTAGTCTTATGAATTATATTCTGGGAAACTTGCACAGTTCTTTGTTCAAAATACCAACACAATCAGAGCCACATGGCAGTGCCAAAATATGCCAGTATCTGACTACTTTGTTAAGTTTAAATGATAGTGTGAATAGGCAGTGTAGGCGGTGGTTTCATGTTAAAGTGGATGAAAAGGAACCCCCATACAATTCTGGCCGGAATTGTCCACTTCTCTTGTCTCATCAGAGCCATGTTGCCCTGATTCAGAGAGGAAAAAAACCCTAAAACTAAAGACTTCTCTACTGCTTTTTCTACTACATCAGATCATGTTGGACTTCCTAGTTTGCTGTAGCCAGCATAAGAATATAGTTGGAACTGTGTGATTGGAGGTAAACAAATGTCAGCTGGTAGATCAGGTGAGCTAGAACATGAAAATATGGCTTTATACTTTTGATTTTTGCTACTAGCTTGTTCCATAGTCCAGTAATCTTGATAGGAAATGTTCTTGTGTTATAGTCTTGGTTGTTTGGAGTCATATTATTTCCTATCAGCAAATCATCTTCACTTGATGGATGTTTCTTATGATAGCTATAAAAATGTAATTATTCTCAGTGGATGAGACATTATCCAGAACTGATTTGCTGTGAACAGAATTAAGTTGAGGGCTAGAGTATAATCATAATCATGACTTTATAATGTGAATATGAAATTGATCCAGCTTCTATCTCTCTAAATTTTGAAGATGGACTTTTGTATCTACTTTTGAGCTTTTGTAGCCTCCCATATTTAATGTATTTAACAACCCATTCTTAAATAATTTAGCATATACAGTGATACATTGCTTTGCTGTATGGTCAGGAAGGTTGTATTTTGCCTCTATAGCATTTTTATATTTCTATACCAATGATAGAGTTTACTGGGTGGGGGTGGTGTTTAGCAGGGCTACTTTTTCTGCAACAGAGTCTGAAACATTATTTAAAAATTTAAAAACTCTGAAAGTAAATTTCCTCCCATGTTATGTAAGAAATTTTAAATTACCAGGCAAGTGGGGAGGAGGGAGGGAGAGAGGGAGGTCTGGGGTGAGGAGAACAAGCATTGTGGGAAAATGTGTTCTTATTTAATTAAGATCAGTTTAAACACCTGCACAGTACCATTTGTGGAGGGAATTTATGAAAGATATTAATACAAGTATTTATTTTTTCAATTCTGAAAGGACACATCTGAACCCCCAATTCCAGCTGTCTGTTCACTTCTGTAATGAAAAATACTTAACAGTGATCACTTTAGAGAACATTTCTTAGGCACTAAGAGCAGCCTGCTCATCTAGTCATGCAATTGCCCTCTTTCCACAAGGCACTGAGCATACTCTTGGGTTAAAAAGTGGGCATATTAACACATAAGCAAAAGTACAATGCAAACTATGTATCTGGTGAATCCAGTGTTTCCTAAGATACTAAAATATTTGGGGGGGGGAGGGGGGGAATAATTTATACTCAGTGATGCAAGAACAATGAAAAGGAGCATCCTACCTAGCAGCTGAGCCTGGGTAACCTGCATGCTGATAATGTTGGATAACCAAAGTCTGAAGATGTACCCTAAGACTGAACTTAGTCCTCAGTTTATTCTAGGAAAGACACTTTTCCACTCTCATTTTTTCCTCCTTGCTTTGTACTGTATTTGATTTGAGTGAACATGACTGTACATCATAAGCATATTAACTACAGAATTAACTGCTCTGTACTAACATTTTTAAGACTGAACTGAAATTACAGAACTGACTATATTTTTATCATTTGATAGCAGAAAAATTGTCCAGCCATTTTTCAGAGAACTTAAAGGTCTTAAGAGTCAGGGGCATTTTAATCTTACCTCTGTAGAAAACTTTTTAGTGTCATGTTAGAATTTCAGACAATTGAAAATATTCTGTGAAAAAGAGAATGTGTTCTGGGAATCATAGAATCAGAACGATTTGGTTTAGAAAAGACCTCAAAGACCATGTATTTGCAAATCCACTGCCATTGGCGGGGCACTTTCCATAAGACCAGGTTGCTCTGAACCCCGTCCAGCCTGGCCTTGAACACTTCCAGGGATGGGACAGCCACAGCTTTTCTGGGCAACCTATGCCAGTGCCTCACTTCCCCCGCAGTAAACAATTTCTGCCAAATATCTGATCTAAATCAACCCTCTTTTGTTTTAAAGCCATTCCTCCTCGTCCTGTCACAGTATGCTCTTGTAAAAATTCCCCCTCCATCTTTCTTGTAGATCTCTTCAGGTGATGGAAGGTGCTATGAGATCTCCCTGGAGCCTTCCCTTCTCAAGACTGAACAATTCCAGCTCTCTGAGACTCTCCTCAAAGGAGAGGAGCTCCAGCCCTCTGATCATACTGGCTCTGCTCTGAAGACCAGTGGTTAGATAGTTCAGTGAGATTACAGCTGGAGAAAAAGTTTTTAGACACTGATGTGAGGCCATTGACATGCTGTGGTGAGGCTGGAAGACCAGGGTATGCTAATTCAGATTTAAGTTTGAACTGATGCAAAACTAAGCATGTCACATTTTCCAGGCAGTATTTTCTTTGAGAGTACTGAGTACAGTGTAGGTACTTCATCAGAGCACTAGGAATCTTGGGGTATTTCGAGGGATGAAAATTATGAAAAACCCAAACATTGGTTGAATCTTACCCAATTGCAAGAATTTTCTTTTGTATATATGTAGGTATTTAAGTACATGCCAGGTGCAAACCACAAATCATCTCTAATTTGAAAGATCATAATTTTATGTAGTATTTTTCTGAGATGCAGCAAAGATGCTGCATTGATTGTGGTAATCTGGAGCTGTCTGAATTACTAGTTTAGTTTCATTTTACAGGTAAAATAACTTTGATTATGCTACAAATTATGATAAATGCTTTCACAGAGCTGTTATCTGTATTTGAAAGTTTTAAGTGAATATCTAATTTTGATATTCATAAACCAGTATGCTCAAACACAGTATAATCTAAAACTAAAAATATGTATTATCAGTAGTGCTTAAGAGGCTCTAATTCAGTTAATAGATTTTAAGAGATTAATTGATTGCTGGATTACTGTTGCAAATCACTTTGGAATAAGTAATTTTATTTAAAGCTTTAATTGGCAAATAGCCTTTGCAAGTGGGTTAAACAAATTTACACTTAACAGTAGCTGTCTGGAAGCATAGTTTCTGGTGGTAACATACATTTGTTATGCTATACTGAAAACTGCAGTTAAAACAGCTATACTGAAACCTGGGAGAGTCTGTGTTCTCTGAGGATTTTTCCTGGATTCTTTATGCCTTGTAAAATTTGTTGTAATTATTAACTGAAATTATCATAGTTCTTCTAAGAATCTTGTTAACCATTGAGTTTTTTAAAAGAATTGCAACTCTAGCACAAGAAATTATATCATACAGCCATGTGGCAATTCTTACGATGTGTACAGCTACACATTTTATGAAATAATATTTGACAATATTTTTTCCATTGTAAAGGAATTCTTTCCATTATAAAGCATTTTTTCCAGTGTAAAGTAGTCTCATTTGATACAAGTGAAGAGCTAAATGATGGTATCTGTTCTATAAATGAGTGTAATGAGAAAAATGAGACACCAGCATCCTGTTTGATGTTAGCGTGTATACCTTTTAAACTTCTGAAAGACTATCCTTTTGAAATACAGACCTAAAAATCTGTATCATTTAGATTGTCAGATGTGCTTTTGTTGTAAACACGGAAAATTAAATGTTCTTTTTGTGAAAAATGAGAACAAAGTCATATTCTTTGTCAAGGGAAATGTCTGAGGTCATTTCTTTTCAGTGTCTTTGCTACCAAGGCAGAGACGTATTGTTTACAGTATTTGATTGAAGTTTTTGTTTGTACCACATTTAGGCAGTCATTGGAAATCTACAACATCTAGTGATAAGGCAGGCAGAATATTTTGGCATTAATTTAGCAGATTCTGTGTTGATGTGTTATCTTTGCAATCTCAAGAGTATCTTAGTGACTAGATTTGGTGTTAGGAGGAACACAGGTTGAAATAGTGAAAGCACGTATGTAGTACAGACCTCCAATGTTATCTGTCATTGATTTCCTTCCTCTTAGTTTGTGGGGGCTTTTGGTGATGGGTTTTATAAAAATCACAGAAGTAAGATTTCACTGGGTTTTATTACATTATAGAATTGGTTTGGGCTTTTGACAAGATCTTTTTACATAATGTTTTAAAGCACTTAATATGAATTGGTCACTTCTCGCATTAAAAAAACAGCTGTTGAAACTCAAAGTTTGCATACAGTAATGTAAGGAGCAGTGTGAATGCACTGTGATTGAAGGCTGAAGAACTATTAAAAACCTGTGTACCTCATTTAACTTAGTATTCTAATGGTTTCTTATATTTTTACTGTACAATTATCCTCCATCATTATGGAACAAGTGACTTGGTTTTTGTTTGATTTTTTTCAATTTTATTTTTTAAAATAAAATTATTTATGTATCCCTCTTTATTCCTGACAAGATACAGTCTTCAGAAGAGTAATTAAACGCTTAGTAATATCTACTCAGTACTTTTGGGGCTGACCCCAGCCAGCAGCCAAACACCCACCACCCAGCTCACCCATCTCTCTTGCAAAGGCAAATAGGGGGGCCATTCTTGAGGGGGCTAGGAAGGTGAGAACACTCATGGATCAAGATAGTGACATTTTAACAGGGAAAGTAAAAGCTCTGTGTGCAAGCAGAGCAAAAAGTGGTCTTTATTCACTCCTTTCTATCAGCAGTCCAACTACATCCTAGGAATCAGGGCCTCAGCACATGTAATGGTTACTTGCACAGAGATATATAACCAAAATATTCACCCCTTCCTCCTCATCTCCCTGAGTGTTTAGTGCTGACCACTCGGTGGTATGGGTCACTTGTCTTGACTGTATCCAACCTCAAGCCCAGTCCCGGCCTGTTTGAAATAGGAAAGGAAGCATTCCAAGGAATGAGGCAATAGCCAAAACACAGGTGTGCTATCAGCACTGTTTTGGCCATAAATACAAAGCACAGACTATGCCATATGTCCTTATACTATGTATGAAGAAATTTTTTTTTTCTGCATTTGGTCATAGTTTTTTGACACACCTTCCAGCTTTTCTCTGCATTTTCTTTTCAGCAGCCTCTCCAGTTCCTGAGTCTGTTTTGTACACCATGTATCCACTAAATGATCATGGTTAATTGACTAAGGTTGACAGTGATGGACTTCAGAGCTAAGATTGCGCTCAGGCTTAAGCAGGACAGAGCTCACATCACTGGGTTTTTCCTTCAGGTTGTCTCCATCAGTTAGATTTTATTGCTTTTGAAGGTTTGTCTGTAGAATAAGGACTAAGACTTCTTTTTAGTAACAGAATGTTAGGTGCTAGAAGACTTGAATTTGTCGTGCAGTCTAAGAATTTGTGCCGGTTGTACCCTTCACAAAGGCTTTATGTTACATCTTCTGCTTGAGGGCTTTAGCTTGTGTCCTTTAAGATTCAAAATTAAGTTCTATCCTTACACTGAGTGCACTGTGAAAGTCAATAAAGGAAAACTTTGTAGCTGAACAAGTTTTATTCTTTGTAAGATTGGCAGACTTTTGAACAGTGTAAAAGTCAGCTTTGTTGCTCCAAACATGCCCTGCTTTTGCCTGAAGAACTGACATAAATAATACATCTAAAAATGCTCACAGTTTGTCAGCTACAAACTTACATTAAGGAGGCAGCCAACTCGGCACAATCAAATTAAATGGCATTGGTTTGCTTTGCGTGCTTCACTGTATTGGGTCTTTCTCTTTGCCTGTTACGTTTCCTCATTAGAAAATACTTTCTCTATTCTGCTAAATAGGATGCTGCCCACATTAAGGAGATGAAAATTACTAGCTAACATCAGAAAGTTTCCAAGACCTTGCTTGAGAGTCCTGGGATTGTGAGGGAGGCTGTTGGGTGAGATCTATCCTCTACCTCAGTCTACTGGAATTATTATTTTTGTAGTAATTCCATTTTTCCCCTCATTGTTACACTAGATGCAAAGTATGAAGTAATGTCAGTATAGATAATTAAAAATGAAACAATCTTTAACTAATATGCTAATAGTAGTGGGGAGTGTTAGAAATCTGTTGAATTTTTCAGAACGGGGATAGATATTCTAATATCAAACCACAGTACAGTAGTTTGCCACAAAAATAAATTGCAGTTCATTTTACACCATGTAGATCAGTAAGTCTGAAATAACCCTTTCTGGTGTTCTTTTTTTCTTGTGTATATTTTGAACTGTCCTTCACATGAAAACATTGTAAGCTGTGTGTTCTAGTTTCTTTGTATTTCTACAAATTTCCAAACTTTTTAATATCTTCGTGATGTCAGTCTTGCAAGTATTTTTAGGATGTCAGCAGTAAAATTTTTGAGCTGCCTTGTGGTCTGATGATTAATTCTTTTGTATGTTGGCTATCATAGCCAGATCCAAATATTCATTATGTCATATACCTAAGGTGGGTCAAATATGTGAAATATAGGGCAATGCATTAAGTTCAGTAAATCCATGTATTTTGAGAATTTTAATGAATGTAGATGGGAATTTGCTGCATGAGCAGTTAAGCTTTTGAGATAAGATTTAGCAGTGCTAAGCTAAATCCAAAAGTTCAGATTCATTTTAGATATGAAAAGATGATCATGCTTATGGTGAATTTTTTTTTTCTGGTCTACTTTTTGAAAAATTGTAACCCTCCAACAAGAATCTTACCTTCATCTAAGCCAAATCATATTTTGTGGTAACATTGTCTTTGTTGAAAAGTAAGTAGTAACTGCTAGGATTCAATTTTCTGTTGGCATGTTGCACCAACATTTGTAATTGTATCCTACTTCTTTAATCCAGGCAGAGAAATGTGAAATAGTAGATGTTCAGCTTGATTTTTCTGTTTCAACATCCTGCAGTTCCAAAGAAAATCTTTACACACTCTGATTTTTTCTTCCTGGGAGAGTGGATTTTCATACTCAGTTTCTGAAAGACTTTGTGAGATACTTCATTAGAAGAATATTCTGCAATATTACACTGTAGCAGAGAGAAAAGATTGAAATCTTCAGAAGTCATTATTCAGACCCCTCAAGGCTTTTGTAGGAAGGCTCATGAGAAAGGATGGCACCCTAAAATTTAAAATGGCCTCACTGTCTTCATAAATAACATTTGGGGAAAATGAAGTAGGGTGCAATATCTTGCTTTTACAACAGAGAAAATTTATGCCTTGCATAAAATGAAGTGTCAATGTTTTGTTGCCTTTTCCTCCAACCTGGAAGATCATTTTAGCAAGGAGGTAATATAAAAGGGGATCTTTATTTTTAAGGTCTTCAGGAGCAGTTATGGAAAGGTGTCCATAAAAGCCCCCTTCCAGGGGTGAGTACATATTTATAGCTTTTAGGAAATTAGCATAATTGATTAAAAGCACCAGTAAGGAGAACAAGTGCTGAGTCAATTCCCCCCCAGGTTCAGCCCCTTCTCTGGAGCCCCCTCTCAGCACTGGCTCTACTTTGTTTATGAAAATGCACCTCAGAGTTGTTCTCAGCCTTAATTCCCAGGAAGAACCAATACAGGACAGGGGCCTTATACCCCCCATGGCTTGGAGCTCTGGAATTTGTTTTGTCTTTCTGCTTAGGGAAATACCATGGAAAAGTACTGGAAAAACCAGCTATTAATACAATAAGCTACAGAGCTACAAATATATGTGCAAGATTCCAGGGAACATGTAAAAGAAGAAAGGCAGAAACCAAACGGCATAATTTTCAATAGCTGTTCGGGGAATGTAGTTTGCTCTGCATGAGATGAAGTGTTTACAGACGTGTATGAAATTACTAATAATTACAGAAAGATATAACCATACGAAACCTTTCGTTTATACTATGAAACAAAAAGTAAGCAATAATTTCTGCTCTGTTTATCAGACAGAAAAGAAAACAGCAGCTTAATTAAAGTATCTGGAAAGTGGATTTATTTGGGTATCAGAATACTGACAGCTGACCCCTTTGAATCATCCATGTTTAGCACTTTCAGATTGAGGCATCTAACAGTCACATTTAAGGAAAGCTTTTGCACAACTTGGATGACTTTGGGTATGACAAGGAAAGAATGTAGTGCTTATTGCTGACTGCTGCCAATACAGAACTACAGTTTATAATAATATTTCTTACAAATTTTCTGATAAAGTATCATAAAGATTGAGAGTTGAGAAGGATTAATCAAACTGAACATCTAGATATTATTTGTAATAGAAAAACAATATACACAACATTTGGGCTACATTTTGTTACTGCAAGTCCACCTGCATTATTTTTTTGCAACACCTCAGGATCAAATTTCAGTGTCAGTCTCTAAGGGTTGCATGAAAAGAAGAAGCAAAAGGCATTTTTTTTTTCTATTGCTGCATGAGGACATCTTAAACATTTCTGTATTTTAGTTGTTTATTGTTTTAATTTTGCATTGCAATGTCTACTACAGATGGATTACAAACTGCAAATTTTACCAAGTCAGATAATTGTTATAAAAATGGAGATAAAGATCTTGTTGTTGATGGCTTGTAGAGTCTTAACCTTAAATAATTTTTTGCTTTTAAAAATGTCATTTACAACTATGAGAAAATCTCCAGAAAGGCAATACGGCTTCTGTAGGAAATCAAACAGATTTGTACTTCTTGTAAGTTTGTAGCAATAGAAAATCTAATGTAATTTTCCTGAATTTTTTTTATTATTTTTAAGTAGAAACAGATACTTGTGTATTTTGGTGGTTTGTTTGCATTTTAAGGAAAAACTGTATATTAATTTTTCAAGTCATTCTGATCTGTGTAAGAAGTGAATTAAAAAAATTGAGCAACAGTGATGCAATCTGATTACCTTTACCTAAGTTTCTCAGATATATTCTTTTTTGAAACCCTTTGTTTGTCTTAATTTTCCTTCAGAGCAATTGAATGCTGTACTCTAAACACTGTTCAATGGTGGAGTCAATTTAAGTGATCAACATTTAAATTGATTTTAAAAATCTCAGCCGACACACTTTTAAATAAGTGGCCTGATTGTTCTAAGCAAGATGATCACCCAGTTGCTCCAGCCAGATAAGGAAGCTTTTGAAAACTGGGACAGTCCTTTTATTGTCTAAATATAGCTTTAGGTTCCTAATTTCAGGGCAACTTATTTTAAAGCAATTCATCTCACTAGGTGAATCTTACTTTTAATGTGATATCTCACAAACTATACCTCAGTTGTGGAAACAGAGGATAGTTGCAGATTCATAACTCTTGATTTTGGGGGGAATGGTGGGCTCAATCTAAGGCACACAGTGCTCACCCAGCCCAGACAGAAGGATGTCACATTCCACAGGTGCCCAAATGAAGAGTCAGAGTTGGTTGTACCATAATGCACATCCTGATGAATAAGGACAAGAGCAGATTAGTTTATCTGAGTTAAATACCTCCTTTGCTCATAGTTGTTATGAATCCTACCTAAATTCTCTTCTATCTTATGAACAAAAGGCGAGAATTTTGTCACTTCTACCCCAGTCTGTGTTGGAAACGTGTTATTATTGTATTAATAAAATTTGAGTGATCATGTAACCACCACAGCTGATGACTGAAAGGATGATCATGGCTACATAATAATACTGAGGAATTTGTTGAAAAATCATTTGAAGACATTTTTGAAAAAGCCTGCTCTGAGAGTTCAGTTCAGCAAACTCATCTTTCTGTCCAAAAGGGTAAGAAGTCTTCTGTAACTGTATCTAGCAGCCAAAAACTCTGTGTTACTGTCATTGTGTTCATCTTCTGCTAATTGCTAGCAGACAAATCTTTGTAGTTACTGTAGACTTTATGAGTAAAAAGAGCTTTACCTTGGAGCTGGCAAATGCCAGGAGCAATGAGTCTGGTAGGAAACTTAAAATCTGTACATTGATCTTACTATTTTGGAAAGCAGTGTTCCGAAAGTGGAGAGACAGTTTATAAATGCTGTTCAAATCAGGAGAGAACCTCCACATCTGACCAACACTCTTCCATGTTGTCTACTCCACTTTCTGCTGTACAGTGTTGGGGAGGAGACCATTGTAAATGGTAACAATAGGTATTCCTCACTAGGTGTCTGTTGTGTGCTGTCACCTCAGATTGTGTCATGCATCACTGTAATTTGCCTTAAACTTGTACTGAATGATGAGAAGCATTTCAGATGCATTCTTTCCTGTACTATACTTATGCAAAGCTGCCAAAATGTAGCAGCACTGTTCAAGACATTCTTTTACAGACGTTTTGTTCTAAGTGTTTTCCCTAGAAGTAATAGTGTATACTTGCATGCAAATCCTAGAAAAAGAATTTAAAAATAAGCACTTGTCTGTTATTTCAGTGCTGCAAATCTTCTTGCTAAAATTAAAAAAAAAAAGCTGATTTTACTGGTATAAAATTAATATTAAAGCCAAAATATTTTATAGATTCTTCATCTCATTGTGCATGTAAATTGACAGGACTTTATATCCTTTTGTACCAGGAACCAGAACAATTACAAATTTGTACTAGGAGTTGCACTCTTACTATACTAGAGAGGAGGACTTCAGGTGTAGATAGCAACTGTTTTGCTCTAACTAACAAAACACAAAATTGGTTTACTTCTTTAGGACTCTTAATTTGACCTTCCAGTTCAAATATGTTTTTAAAACTGAGCGGAATGTTTAGCAGTCATGATAGTGCCAATTCTGTATCATTTCACTTTCCAAAATGCAAAGGAGATCAGTAATACTAAAAGGAGGAAGAATAATATCATTTTCTTCCCTACAACTTCTGTAAAAAAAGAAAAGAAGTTGTTTAAAAAAAAAGTTTGCTCTGCATGGAATTCACACCAGAAGGGCTAACAGATCCTTTTATCCATCAGTGAGGCATCATATCAAGGCTCAGCGAAAGTCACTGAAGTTTCTGCAGGCCTCTGGGAATAAATTTTCCTTTTCTTTGTTTGAAGTAGTGGTTATAATAAGGATGAATAATTGTTAATATTAGCTTTATTCTTGGATCTAGTGACACTAATAGCTATGCCTGGATATTTATATTTGGTGGAAAGCTTCAACTGCCGCTTAACTTTAATGCTTACATCATCTTCTTAAATGCCTGTATAAACTATCTATGTGTTTTATGAAATGCAAAATAAAAACGAAGATAAGCTTGTAACATGGCACTAATTTCTTATATACTAGTTAAGGGTGGTTATAAATATTGAAGTGTTTAGATGATTGTGGTACAAGAATTTTGGATAATATTTATTCCAGTGGCCTGTCTCTCAATTCATCTTTATAATTGAATTACTTTAATAGTAATAAAACATTATTGTAATTCTGTGAAGTAGTAGCAGGGATCTTCAAGGTATCTTCATAAAAGCTGTGTTTACAGATGTTCCTTAACAATAAATATGATTCTTATAAAAGAGATTTCCAAAAGGGTAATAATATGTAGAGCTGCCAATTCAGATGTATATTTCAAAAGCCTAAAGGCTGGTACTCCATAGAACGAACTGCAGAGATTAACCAAATTGCATAACAAAAAATGCTTAAATAATTTCAAATCCATCATAATAAGAAACAGAAGTATATTTTATAAGATGCTTGAAAAGAAAGGGAGTAAGTACATAATATCCATGTACAATGTGTAGTACAAGAAACATTCAGTTCTATGTGGCCTGTTCAACTTGATTAAACAATATGAATCAGAAATAAATTAAAATAGTCATTATTCTTTTTCTGTGAGGTATGAACAGGACTAAAAGGAAAAGATAGTAGATTATTTTCTTCCCCTTTGATTTTTCCTGAAATTTTTTTTCCATTTTTTCAACAAAATAAGCCTTTATCTCTTGAAAAAGTAAAAATATTTCATTGAGACAAACTGGTTAACTTGCTATGTCTCAAGCATTTTATAATTTTTTCTTTCTTAAGGTACTCTAATACATGTGTCCCATCAGTAGTTGCTTTAGATGCCTTGGTCTTTAATGCACTTTATCACACAAGATCATGGAATGCTTTGGGTTGGAAGGGACCTTAAAGATTATCTAGTTCCAACCCTTTTCTGTGGACTGGGATGCCACTTACTAGACTGAGTCACTCAGAGCTCTGTCCAGCCTGTATTTGTGCTTGATGAAGAACTCCAATGCCTAAGGCAACTTCTAAATGAGTTTGAATAAAAAACAAAAAAACAAAAAAAACCCAAAACCAAACACCCCCCCAAAAAAACAACCGACGACAAAAATACAACCAAAACAACCCAACACCCTAATAAACAAATACCACTGTTAGCTTCTTAGCTCTAGAAAGAAATTTCTCTAGAAAAATAATGAAAAAAGTGTCTTTCAGTGGTTTCCCCTAGAGCAATTTACCAATCCCAGATGCAGCAGATAGGGTCTGAATGAGCCAGCACTGCCCAAGAAGGCAAATGGGATTCTGGGTGCATTAGGAAAAGCACTGCCAGCAGGTCATGGAAGGTGATCCTGCCCCTGTACTCAGCGCTGGTGAGGCCTCACCTGGAGTGCTGTGTCCAGTTCTGGGCTCCTCAGGTCAAGAGAGACATGGAGCTCCTGGAGGAGGTCCAGTGGATGGTTACAAAGATGATTGAAGAGGTGGAACATCTCTCTGACAAGGCTGAGGAACTGGTCCTGTTCAGCCTCGAAGAGATGACTGAGCGGGAGCCTTATCAATGTACACAGGTGTCTGACAGGAGGGGGTCAAGAGAGTGGATCCAGGCTCTTCTCGGAGGTGCTGAGAAATGGGACAAGAAGCAGTGGGCTGGAACTGATGCCCAGGAAGTTCCATGTGAACATGAGGAAGAACTTCTTTACTGTACAGGTGACCGTGCACTGGAACAGATTGCCCAGAGAGGTTGTGAATCTCCGTCACTGGAGATATTCAAGAACTGCTTGGACACAATCCTGTGCCATGTGCTCTTGGATAACCCTGTTGGAATGAACCACTGTGGTCCCTCCCAACCTGACTCATCCTGTGGTTCTGTGGTTCTGAACAGAGGACATGGCAATAGGTGGCTTCCCAGAGCTGCTTAGGCGGCTTGACTCTGCTTTGAAGTTTTTGGCTTGCCTTTGGGTTTTTCTGAAATGTTGTACAGGGAGAAATTTAGAGTGCACAGAGTTTAAACTCAGTTATTGATTTGTAAAGATGTTTAAGCCATGGGTATTGATCTCTCTATCCTATTATGATTTTTATGTTTCAGGCTTAGTTTTGCCAAACACCTGAAAATACGTCCTTTAATATTCATTATAACAGTCAGTCAAAACAGAGTGTTCAAAAGCTATACAAACCCTGGCGTGCCTTATGGCCTGATTTGGAAGAACTTCTGCTAGTGTAGCTAGCAAAATTTTTTGGTAGGGTTTTTCTGCATTTTAATATTGGTTTCGTATTTTTTTTCTGAGTTTAATTTTGAAATACCATTAAAAGTCACTAATTTATTCTACAGAAATAAGGCTAGATAAATTCTGTTAGAAGCAAGAGAGCACCTAAAGATTTTTTCATAACAATGACAGTCATTTCAGTCCCTGTACCCAATATACCTGTCAATTTTAAGAAATTTTCAGGGAGCAGTGTACCTGCTGTAATAACCCTTGTGCCATATTTGTTTGCAATTGACAAAGAGGTTAAAAAGCTGTTGTGGGACAACCTGATGTATGGATAGACATGGCACTTCCTCCTATGAGCTCCGGTTTTGTTGGAAACCAAACTAAATAAACTGATATTTTTGTCCAGCAACTACCAAGAAGCATTTATTTCTTTTTGTTCTGTTTTTGTATAAAACAGTATCAATATTTATTCTTTCTCACTTTTTCAGACCTGAGGTGTATGATTCTGGTTCTGCATTATAATTGAAGACTTAATGTCTGGTTTAGAGCTGCAAATCATTCTAGAGGCAGTTTTCTTTGCAAGATAATCATGTGAAATACAGAATTGATTTTTCCTCAGTCATCATTCCTTTCAACTGGGGACATTTTTGAGCATACAAAGCATTCTGAATAGATCAATTTAAAATGAACTTTGGTTTTTTTTGTTATGTGGCATCTTTGTCAAATGTCATATGTGCCTTATTTGATTTTACCACTGTTCTTATCATACTTCCGGGTTTTACTCTGAACTTCTTTTTGCTGATCACGTTCATACAAAATCTTTTCTTATAAGTGTGTACAACCACTTGGTCTAGGGTCTTCCACATGATTACAGGTAAAGCATACATTAAATATCATGTTATTCAGTGGTGCATGTGTTCTTTCTGAATGTGGAACTGAATAAAACACTTTCTTGTAGTCCAGTAGCAGTGACTTCTCACAAGCTCCAATATCCATATTTAATATCTTCATGCCCTTTCTTAACCACTGCTGAAGACTCCTTGTAACTTAGCATCCTTTATAGGCTTCTCAAGCAGAAGTTGATTCACTGTTCCTCTCTTTTCTTTTGTTCTTCAGATGTCCAACCAGTGAAATATCAGGGGTTACTGTAAAATCCATATTAGCAGTTCCCAATCGATGTGGGAAGATGAAAGACTCTTAGCTTTCCTTCATTTTTTAGGAGTAATAGTTTTGCTTTCAAGCCTTTTCTGTTATTATTTGGCAATCTTTCACTGTCCTTGATGTTTACATATCCTTTCTCAATTTTGTTCGTACTATAATCCTGTAAGAAAACCATTCTGGTTTATGCTTGGAAAGTTTTCATACACTGAAGCCCTGACTCTAGTAATGTATATAGGCACCACTTAATTGCCAACCAAAAAATAATGTCTGATTAAATTATTGTGCTTTAACTTCTTGCATAAGGAAGTTGCTCTGGTTTTAGCTTTGCAGTACTGATTAATGACGTGTGCCTACATAGGTCTTTTGAAAAGGGGCACAAAGCTGTAGAAAAGACATCTCTTCCACTAAGAAAATTACTCCTAACTAGATCTTGTTTGCACATTGGAATAATTTCGATCTTTCTAATTGCAATTGGTTCTGAGATACCCCTGTCTGTGCATCATACCATGATTACAAATCTATCTCAGAACCAACCATTACGCTTGAGTCCTCAGCCATTTTGCCTCTAGCTCTCTTATTTACTTAATTGCCTTGTGGAAGACATTTATCTTGCAGTCAGCTCCTCTGGACACATTGTATATTTTCTTTCCAAACAGTGCTCATGAAAACCAGTCAGCAAAATCTTTCTGTTCCCTATATTTTGGTTTTGTGGTAGGTTTTAATTATGATTTTAACATTACATGGGATCATAGAGTCATTTAGGTTGGAAAAGATCTCTGAGGTCATCAAGTGCAAACACTAACCCAGCACTGCCAAGCCCACATGGAAGGGTTGGAGGGAACTGTTACTTTCACAATGTGTTAGGGTTTCCTGATTTCTGCTGTAGTCATTGATCATGTAATTACCTGAGATTACTTTCCTCACTTTCTCTGCCAAATTGTTTTCCACTTTTTCCCAAAGAAATGGTATTATGAAGCTTCCTTCATTCTAAAATTACTTTGCTGTAATCAAATCTGCTACCCTTTGCCACTCTTTTCTGGGATGATTTTTCTGTGCTGTAAGTGTAGAGACAGTCTGGGTTAAACAGTTTTACTGATAGTTGTAATACTCTAGTATTTAATGTTGCTCTAAGAGCCTTTCCTGTAGCATGGAGCTGGAAGTAACAGTCTTATGGTGTTCCTGTCTGTGACTCACTTCTGTGTATGTTAGCCCAGCCAGACCCATGCTTCCTGCTTATCAGTACAGCCTAGTTGCCTCTGTAGTAAATTTCAGTACACACTGAAGGCCTTGTCAAGTCGAGAAAATCAAACTGGAGTAGTAAGTTCTAAGGTAACAGACACACAGTTACTGACATTCATGGCTGTACAAGAGCTTGCGTTTGGACACAGTGCTAAGCCCAAACTATCTCCATGCATTTTTGGCAGGTCAGAATTTACAAGCCCTCTTGCCACATAATATCCTGGAAGGTGCAATGCAAAGGCTAAGGTAGAATGACAGGAGATGTTTTTATCCAGAACTGATAAATTCTGGTTAAATACTTCTGCTCTGTATTTTTAATGCATTCCACAGTACCCATACTTTTAAGGACTTACTCACTATTTACAGAGTTCAGTATGTCCCATAGAGAAAGATATTCTTTGGGAGTAATGAGAGACACAGGAATCCAAACCAGTATAAGCCAGAAATATAATCTCCTCTGAAACATATAGAGATTCCCATGTCTACAGTAACCACAGTATTAACAATCGTCAATAACTTTTGGTACCAGTGTCAGGCAGTAGTGGTCTGTCATGGTCTATGAGTGTCAAAAATGGCCATATTTTTGACATTTATGAATGTCAAAAATATGTAGTGTAGTGGATTGACCTTGGCTGGATTCCAGGCACCCACCAAAGCCTCTCTATCACTTTCCACCGCAGCTGGACAGGGAACACAAGGACTGGGAGTTTAGAGTAGGGGGTATGAGAGAAGAGTTTTGACCCTCAGCAGTGTCTTGATATGCTCCTGTCTTGGTTTTTACTGGTGGATCTCTTGGTTATTGGACTATCTTGGGTTCCGTCAGCTGTGAAAGAGAAAACCAGAAACAGAAACAAAGAAGATGGATAGAGGAGGTAGAGCATAGTAAATTTTTCCTCAGTGGCTCCCATAAAGATGAAAAAATTGTTTTCTTCTTGAAGCCAGTATTCTCATTCCTGTGGATGAGATGGTTATGGTTATGGTTAACTTTTGCAGTAGCCAGGAGGGAGCATGGCTAGGACCTAGGAGGATTGTTCTGTTCTACCTTATGTCATTGGTGGGGTTGGGGGAAGGGAGTCTCTTCCAAAGAGAAGGGCTTCCTTCCAGTTGAGTAAGCAGGGTGCAGGTTCTGAGCCAGAGGGAGCTGTTGGATAACATCAGTTCCAAGCTGGAGGAGCCAGTCAAGTTGTGCTGGTTCTGAGCCAGAGGGAGCAGTGGGGTATTATCAGTTGTCAGGGATTTCCACAGTGAGCAATAACAGGGTTTTGTCTTATACTCTCTTGCTATTAGTATTGTTGCTGTTGGGATGCATTTTCTTACCTCATTGCCATTCACAGTAAATTGTTATTATCTCAACCAATGATCTTTACCTTTTGTGCATCCAGTTCACCTCTCCAGGCCTCTGCAGAGGGGAGGGGAAGCAAGTGAGTGGCACATGGTTTGGAGAGTCTCAGTGGGAGCACTAAGTTGAGGAGTACCATTCCTAAACTGAAACAGTCAAAATACCTGTGTGCCATTAACAGCAGATTTTCAGATGACTTGGAAAGGTTTATTCATCATAGAAGATCAAAGCAGGAACATGGCAGTACACACAAGTTGTTGCATTCGTATGGGATGCACACCATTTACAAAGTCCAACTATGTCTTTCTACAAATATAGCAGTGCAAGGAAATTTGAAGCATATGCTGGCAAAAACAAGCAGTTACCAAAGATGTTAGGAGTTCTTAGACTTTCTACTCTAAGATTTGTATTGTGCTTTGTAGTAATAAAGTTGTGGCTTGTTTCGAACTCATTCTTGCTGGAACATGCCCTTCACAAATTACTTTTCAAAGGCATAACAATACACAGTTTATTTTTAGAGATTTTTATTTTGTTTTGCCTTTCTTGGCAAAGTAAAGGTATTTTCACACCCGAAAGATGGGATGCCATCCAGAGGAATGTGGACAAGCTCAAGAAGTGGGAATCTCAGGAATCTCATGAGCTTTAATAAGACCAAGCGAAATGCACTACACCTGCTTGGAGCAAGCCCTGATACCAGTACAGGCTGAGGCATGAAGGGATCATGAGCAGACCTGAGGGAAGGACTTGGGGGAGATGGTGGGTGAGAGGCTGGACATGACCCAGCCATGGGCACTCACAGCCCAGAAAGCCAAACTGGGCTGCATCCAAAACACCATGGCCAGCAGGGCCAGGGAGGGGACTCTGCCCTCTGAGACCTCACCTGCAGTGCTGCATCAGCTCTAGGGTCCCAGCACAGGAAGGACATGAACCTATTAGAGCAGGGCCAGAAAAATAATCAGAGGCATGGAGCACCTCTCTTATGAGGAAAGATTGAGTATTTGGTTTGTTCAAATTGGAAAAGAGAAGGCTTAAGAGTGAAGTAATTGTGGCCTTCCAGTACCTGAAGGGAGCCTACAAGAAAGATAGAGACTACTTACAAGAGCATATAGTGACAGAACAAGGTGGGGGTGACTTCAGACTGCAAGAGGGTAAGTTTAGATTAGATATCAGGTAAAAGTTCTTCACTGTGAGGTTGGTGAGGCACTGGAACAGGTTGCCCAGAGAAGTTGTGGATGTGCCATTATTGGGAATGTTCAAGGCCGAGTTGGATGGAGCTCTGATCAGCCTGGTCTAGTGAAAGATGTCCTGCACATGGAACACCATTCTATGTTTCTATGATTTTTCTAATGCAGATATAAATTGTTAAAATTCATTTTAAAAGAAGAAATCTGACCTTAATACAGTTTTACTCAGCCTTTTTGGTTTTGTTACTTCCTTCTTTTACTGTCTTGTGATTTTTCTTCTTTCCCATAGAGGACTTTTTCTGACATTTCTGTTTTATATTTCATCATCTTATTAAAAGTAAGTTGTGTTAAATTTAAGAATGTCACCTGTGTGTACCATCTTCTTGAGCATTACTGAAAATGACCTTCCGGAGAATTGATCTATCAAAAATAGTTATGAGCTGAATGTGAAAATACGTTCTCTTTTTCTTCTTACAGCCTGCAAATGATAACCTGCGTACAGATGCTGAGCATGAACTCAGAGGGGATAAAGAAAGCTATCTCTGTGCTGTGTGTCTGGATGTTTATTTCAATCCTTACATGTGCTATCCATGCCGCCATATCTTTTGTGAACCTTGCTTAAGGATGCTTGCCAAAGACAATCCAGCCAGCACTCCATGTCCACTGTGTCGCACTACAATTGCCAGAGTCTTTTTCCAAACAGGTATGAAAATGAAAGTTTTTACACATAGAAGAATATTTGTACTTTTCCTTCCTGTATGCATTCATAGCAAATTTTAGTAATGATAATCCACTGTGAGATTTTCTTTCCATTCAGCTCCTCCTAAGACCATTCCATGCAGGTTCTCTTCGGTGCCAAGAAGCTATTTGGGACATGTGCTTTTAAGCTTCCTATTTTAGAAGTCAGATTCTGATAGTTTGTATTTCTTTTGTTTCTTCTTCCTGAATAATAACAAGCTCCAAACATAACAAACATATCTCAAACTATCCTACTGGAAAAGTATTTTTTAAATTGCTCAGTTAATGGCACACAAAAACATGCTCTTTTCATTTATGACATTAAATTTGGACACAAGTGAAAACAAAGACTGGCAGAATCCTTGATAATCTTAAATTCTCCCATCCTGGCCTCTTATACCCTCATCTTTAGTGTTCCTTACTCTTAACAGTAGGAAAATATGGTGGGTTGGGGGTGTTTGGTGTCAGATTGGGTGTAGAAATAGAAGAGGGTAAGTAGTCCTGCAGATAGAATATCTGAAACAGCATGCGTCAGTCTTTTATGTCCAAAGCTTATATGGTAGATTCAAGTACCATTGATAAAATTGCACTATGGTGTCTGGAGTTAGGTCATTTACAGCTCTTAAAACTGTGCATGGACAGATCACAAAGTAATGGAAATGACTCAGCCATGCAGGAGTGTTTGCTTCATTTTAGATGCTACAGAGATCTTGCAGTGATCCTCTTTAAGCTGTTGTGAGTGCTGTGATGACACATTAGGGATGCAGACTGAAGTATGATTTCATATTGATCAGCAGAGCTGCCCACCTTCAGTTTCAGGTTGTGCACAGACTTGCCTTTGTACAAGCATAACTTTGTATGATTTGATGGCAGGTCAGTTTGAGGAACTGACTTGGATAAATAAGAACTCATTTGGGTGGAAAGGAGGCATTTTTCAGATTAACCTATTGCCCCAAGATTATTCACTGAGCAGCTGCTGATGGCCAGGGATAGAGACTGGCTATCCCTGCACTGACTGCACTGCAGCAGAGAATATGGATGGAAAGCTGCAGCCTGAGCACTCTCAGTCCCCTGCCTGTCTGGTGTATAGAGATTTCAAACTGTTCTCATTTCATTTCCCTAATGTTTGATGCTCCCTTCAGTTTGATGTACAGATGAAGTGTGTTTCACTGATAGAGAGTTAGGTTTTTCTAGGGCTATTTAAATTTTTTAAAAGCAATTTAGCAGACTTGCTGCAGAAAATTACTACTGGGAGAGCACAAAGGGAGAATAAAGATGCTTCCTAAAATGTATTTGCAAAACTTTTCAACATGTTACAGTCGTCTAAGTGAAATATTACCAGGATTATTTGAAGCCTTAAAGTACTTAACATACAATGTGTCAAAATGCCTGGTGGGAGGGAATGAAGAAGGAGCCAGATTCATCTGGGTGATGCTGTCTGCCATCACAAGAGGCTTTGGGCACAAGTGCGATCCCATCTGAACACAAGAAAACACTTCTTTTCATGTGAGTATGGTCAAACATGCTGGTCAGAGAGGCTGTGGAGTACCCATCAAAACCCAGCTGGATGTGGTTCTGGGCATCTGTGAAGCTGACCCTGCTTGAGATGGTTGGACTAGTTGTTCTCAAAGCATCACATTCAACTTTACCCACGCTGTTAAAATATTAAATAGGTATGTAGCTTTTTTGAGGAAAAGGATTCATTTGACTGAGGAGGAAAGATGGTGTCATGGATATGTAAATAGAGTCTACTATAAATAGAGGATCATTACAGTGTATAATATGTTTTGTATTAACAACTGTAGATGTGAGAAATCTGCAGCTATTTGTATATTGCCATTCAGTATATAGCAATATATGCTTGACTTAGCAATATACTTAAAAATAGATACGTTAACTTAGCTTTATTTTATTATATATACTAAGAAAAATATTTTTAAATTTCCCAGTGCTTAACATACTGAACACCTTTTACATGAACTAAGAGTTATTGATGATGATATTTTATCCTTAGAGAAATTAGTAAAATCAGCACATTAAGAAGATGGATGGTGCCAGAGCAATGTAAAGCATAGTAATTTGTAATTTTTTTTCACTCAGAAGAGTTGTTAAGCCTTTTAAAAGTTATGTTGAAGTCACTGCTGCTATAGGTTCATGCAGGCAGCAAAGCAAAGTCTTGACATACTTCTCTAATGCAGATTTCCCTCACTAATTTATTCTGGATGCTTTCTGCAGCTTTCCATTTGTAGATGTGCATTTATTTTACAAAGATACGTCAAAAAGAAAACCAATTAAGGACATATTTGGAGACTGAATATAACTGCAACAGAAGGATGCATGTAATATGTACAAAAAAAAACCAAACAAACAAACAAACAAAAATAAAAAAAAAAGGCTAAGAGATTAATTATCCATCAATTATGGAGAAAAACAGTGTTTAACTGAGAATTACCAAGCCATATTAGACCCACAAGGGCAAGTCCTCTGGCCAGTTACCTTGATCAACTGAGCCTCTTTTACAGGTTCCCTTAAGCATAAGTTCCAGTCCAGATAGGTTGCACTGATGGTGTCTAGTGTGCATTCCCTTCTTGCTTAAAGGCTTTCTTAGAAGCCCTTCTCCCATCAGGATAAACTCATATCTGATCAGATGATAGCGTGCGTAGGATACCTAAGAAAACAGGTTTTGAGCTCATTGTATCAAATAACTTTCCAAGTTACCAAGTATCTTCTAAATGCTTCGCTTACTGGGAAAGATTGTCTACATTTCCATTCACGTAAAGTTTCATTATTATTGTTTCCAAGAAAGGCCAGATCTGACACGCATGTGCAATAAATCCACCACTTTGGAAAAATGCAGATTCAGGGTAGTGGTTGCGCAGTGGATGTCCAGGCACATGGCTGGGAAGGAGGGTCATGTACGTACAGAAAAACAGGTGACCTGGCCAGCCTGAGGGGATCTTTCACTGAAAGCCTAGCCAAGCAGCCTTCTGGAAGCCACCAAGACTTGTCACCACTGCCTTTTCTGAAAAACAGGAATTACGTGCCTCACAAGAGGTTTCAGTATTTAAATTTGAATAAAATTTAAATAACTGTGTTGATTTCTATGGTCTGTAGCAGGAAATCAAAATGTTCTCTGTCTGTGCTGTGAGAGGCAAGCAGAGTCTCATCAGAAGCCTCAATCTGAATAGTACTTGATCCAAATATGTTCAGTAGCTTATAAAGCTCTTTCATAAAAATTTTAAAAACACTAGTGAAAAATACACAGTTTGTTCATTTTACAGTTAGGAGGGAAAAAGGCCTTTTTTCCTTCAGCAGTTTATATGTGCAGTAGCTCTATTTTCACGTAACGAGATAGAGGATTTGAAGATTTCTGTGCTCTTCATGTATTGTGTTTCATTTCACCTGCATTGTGATATGGTGAAATAAAGGATGGTTTTTAGAATAAGACCAGCATGGGGTTTTTACTTTAAATCTGCTAATATCTTCCTCTTACACAGAAAAAGCTACTGGAACCAAAGGGTGTTTGGAATTTTTTTCTACTTTTTGGAGCCTGCTCACAGAAAGCTTAGCTTTCTTAAATTTGCCAGAGAAAAAGATTTTATCCTTTCATAAAATATTTATTGTTAGAGAGGTATCTTCCATTACATTGGACCATGTAAAGTAATAAAACACAAGCCTTCTCAAAAACTCCATGAATGTCTTTTCTTACTTTGAAGGTACAGAAAGAATTATGGTACCAGCTACTATTAATATTTTTCTGGATCCATCTTAGTTTGGAGACACAAATTGGGCAGAGGTTTGATGGGCAGGGGGTTGAAGTTTTTCCTGTTAACTACTAGCTTAGCAACCCTGTTTGTTATCAGCAGATCAATTCTATGGCAGGAAAATATTGTTGTTATTAAATTGTTTTCCATTGCATTGCTATGGATAGATTAGTTTGGCCGTTTTGAGTTGCAATCATGTAGGTATTTCCCCAAATTACACCCTGAGAAGATGTTGATTTCTTGAGATTAGTACATAATGCCACCTCCTCCAATGTGTCATGAATCATCCTACAAATGTTTTCTTAGTTCCTGTAAATCCAAAGTATTTTTTAATATCTCAAAGAAGTTTCAGGCTCTTCTCCTTTCTTTGCATTGCTGACTACTACTGAGTGGTGATGTTAAACAAAAATATGAATTCAATGTGAACTGAGAATTAATACCACAGTAACTTTTATGGATACAATTTTTATTCATAGAGGTCATCACAGTTTTGTAAGTTAAATAGCTTGATTTCTTAAATACATCATTTTGCCAGAACTTGACTTCATCTTTTCCAATTTTTTTCCAAAGAAACAGAATGTTTAAGACTTGCTCTTGCTATATATGGAAATGCTTGGGTGGTTTAAAAAAAATTAGATGTTATAATCAGAAAAAGGATTACACAGTAGATATGGCATTTTTATTTTGTATAAATTTATGCAAATTATCACTTTATTTAGAGCATTGATGTATGCATTCTTTCCCTTAATTATTGTAGATCTGAATAACTCTACCAGATCTTTTTTCCCTATGGAATATTTGAATCTAAAGGAAAATTTTCAAAAATCCAGTTCTGCTAAATGGCCTCTACCAAGCTGCAAGAAAGCTTTCCGAGTTTTTGAAGGTAAGATTTTTAATTTTTGCCTAAATATCATTCAGTCTCAAGCGTAATATTTGAAAATAAGACTGATTAATACATGCCATTGGCAAACAGATGGATGATTCTTAAAGTAGAGATGAGTTTAATTCTCGTGGGTGATTCATGCACAGTACTCTGTATCTAAAGATACACTGCAAACTGTAAAAAGACAATTGTGTATGTACCTTTTCATTTATTTTTGAATCTTTTATTCTGTGCACATTATCAGGATAATTGTATGTAGCTTCCTTCTTAGAAAAAATTCTTTCCGCATAGTGAAATAAAGAAAATTACTCTAGGAAAAAAGTTATTAGTTCTGAGTGTGGTCAATAAAGACTTCTCAAAAAAAAAAAACAGAATCAGTCTTTTATAAAAGAAGTAATATAAAAAGTTTCAAATAATATATTTTATTCCATATTGCTTGTTTAATACATACGAAATGGAGTAATGGGTGTGGATGATTTAGTTTCATTTTCTCTTTATTGTATGAAGAAAGCTTACTCCTCATGTTGCTACTTTAATACTTAAACATTTTCATGATTAACTGATTGTTAATTAAAGTTAGACCACTTAAATGCAGGATTCACTGTTTACTCATATTTCCCTGTTTTCAGTCTAATGGCCTTTCTTTACCAGGCCTCATGTACATTTACTTGAATAGTTACTTGTGTATACCTTTTATAGTGCTGAGTCTTCCTGTTTGTAAGAACAGATTGCTTCTAAACGTATGTGGTAAAAATAAAACAGGACTTCCATTTTATATTCCTTTTATAAGTCTACCCAGGCCTTTGTAAAGGTGAAATTTGATAAATTCTGCTATTCTGCTTGTAAAATCATATCATGTAAGGTCACAATTTGATACTGAAAATATCAAGAAATGTTTCTGGCTATCAAAAATAGCAGACTTGAGAAGTTTGAGGACTGATAGATTATCTTTGGTATTACTCAGAGAGGAAGCTGTTGGCAGGACAAACTAAGATGACTATTTATTTTTTCTAACAGGAGTTAATTTAGTATGGGTGTTAAAGCTGTGGTTATTGGTTTATTTTAATAGTTATTATGTATGTGACATAGCTCCTTTGTGTTTTGTATTGTTGTATGAATTATGCCTTTCTTAAATATGAAAGACTACAATGCTAAGCATTGTACAAAGCATAAATAATTAAGAAGCAAAAGAAAGATCTGGAGAGGTCATACAGTCTCAGTGTTGTGCCACCTGAAAATTTGGCATATTGTTCAACAAAGGTAATTTTGAATGCTGGAATTATGTGTCTCCAAAGGGGAGCCTAAAAGTCCCAGACTAAATGGGAACATGTTTAGGTGTAGTTAATAAGACACACAAACCACAAAGCTGTCTGAAATTTTGTCTTTGCATTCCTAAATAAAAGTGTTGCTGCCATGTCTCTCTCTTGAGACTTTTTATTTCAATAAAACCTACTGCAGGTTTGTGTGCATTCAAAATGCAAATATGTAGTATTTTCTTCCAGAATTGTTTATGTGGGCTTATATCTAAATTGTGCTTGGCAGCACCTACAGTTCCATATTCAGTTTTCATAATTGCTTGTGTTCTCTGGCAAAGGAGGCTCCTAGGAACTTAACAGGCATAAAAGACTGAGAACAGTGGCAGCAAAAGTCTTCTGACACGATATTAGATTTCATTGCAAATGCAAACCCTGATGCCACTGAGATCTGTAGGGATAAAGAGGATACTTAGATTAATTTTCTTTTAATTAAGAAGGTAATAGCCTAATAAGATGTTAGAATTTCAGAAGTCAAATATAAAGACTGAGAAGAGGAATAGGGTGGGTACATGAGTAGGGTGACTGGAGTGAAAAGGGATATGATTATAGTGCTTAGAAAGCAATTAAATCCTGCAAATTTGAATGTGAAAATAACCACCTCTATATGAGTGCACTGTCAAATACTGTAATACAATACTGCATTGTCAAAGAAGAAATTCTGTAGCCATGTTAGAAATGCATATGCTCTTTCATATCCAGCAGGTCAAGTGTTCACTGAGGATCTAGAAGCTCTTTTCATATGATTCCAGCTTTTACTGTGACAAAACTTTTTCCACAATATCATTTTAATGCTACAGATATAAAAATAAACCTTGATCAGTACACATTGATCATTAAATCACTCATTAGAAATGCTAGATAAAATCAGACCTCAAAACTAGATTGGAATATGAGGAGAGAAAGATGGCTGTTAGGAAGTCTAGATTATGTACAAGATTTAACTAATTTAGACTATATGAACATTACTGGGCTGCTAGATAAAAGTAAGTACTTTCTCTTTTTCCTTACTTTTTTTCCTGAACTGATTCACTCAGCCAAATATATTTGGTAATCTACATAGGAGTCTTCTTTCATATGAGATTTTCCATGAGGAATGTAGAGTTACCTTTAATAATACAACCAACCATAGCTTTGCAATTCTTAAACAAAAAGAAAGAAACCTCAGCACTGCAGCACTTTGGGGCTTTAAACTGATGAAAATTTCTCCAGATTAGTTTGCCTTTGTATTGCACTGTATTTTTTTCCAAAAAAATAATCAACAGAATTCCCATTTGTTTCATAAACATCATTTATCATATTGCTGTCTATATGGTATGCTGTGTTTGGTCAAGGATAGGTTAATGATAAAATGAAAATGCTATTTAAGAAGGAAAGCATTTTTTCTTTTCCTATTCAGGAAAAATTAATGGAAAAGTTAACAAGCTAATTTTAAATACTTCTCTAAAATGTCTTCTGTTTCACATAAGATAAACAAAGATATTATATTAGTTATTTGTTTGAGTACCAGCAACTTTAAAAAAATGGAATTGCACAATAGAAATAACATCTCAATTAATGGTTTCCTTACATAGATTTTAAAACAGATAAACAGTGTAGTTTGAACAGGAGAGTTAAATAGCAAATACACTCAATTGGATCCTATTATCATATATTCATAGTTGAATAACATAAGTGTGGCCTTTATATGCCATTAATGCGGAATTGCATTCTGTAACTGCTGTACAGTCAAAGAAAGTTCACCAACTAAGGGTAAGCCCCCAAAAGTAATTTGATACAGAAATGTGGGATAAAATAAGTGATTAGGGTAATTTAAATTGCAAATATGATACTTAATTTGATAGTGACTTTGGTGTAATCAAGTGCAGAAATTAGAAATTACTGAGACATTTAGTGCACTGGGCCTAAAAGTGTTATTTCAAAAGCTTTTGCATAAATCTAACAATAGAAATACATTGAGGAGATAGAGGATAAAGTGGTCAGGATAGTGATGGTAGCATTGTAAATGGTGCTGGCTGCCTGCATATAGAGTAAGGTTGTAGAAATGGCTCAAGAAAAGTAGAGGTAGGTGTTCAGAACAGGAGAAGGGGATTATGAAACCTGAGTTACATTGGTGGCTAATTGAAGTCATAATTGTTCCTAGGCTAATAGGAATCCCCTCCAAGTGGTACTGTTGCTAGTGTTTTTATTTAAAATATGACAGTTAAATTGAAAGTCTAGTTTAAAATAGAATACTTATTTCTGTCTTTTCAAATGTTTTATCTAGAAAACATTCCCCAGTGTTGCATACTACGAAATCTGTGCAGATTCTTTCCTGATCTCATCTCTTTAGGTACATAATAAAGATTGACTTCTGCAGTCAAGGACTGCACAACAGTGCAGTAGTGTTTTCCAAGCCTACTAAAACCAGTGGAAATTACCACTACCTCAGTAGGTCACATCTGCCATGTCCTTTTACATAATCATTCACTAGAGAAAATGGTGAACAATTTCCTTTAGAGAAAGCTTTTAATAGTACCTGTTGGTACATTTTTTCATATCTCTGTCTTTAAAATAGGGGTACAATACTAGAATTAACTTTCTTGATTCAAGGAAATTGTTATTGTGATTTCAGTTTGATAGGGAACAAAAGCAGGATGTTAAAACCAGAAAATTTACAGGTTTTAAGTTCACAGTTCCTTGTTTAAAAGAACCAAAAAAAGTGATACTGGTTTTCAAGGTCAAATACTGTGATCTACTGAGAAGGAAACAAGACAGGTGCTACTGAAAATAGAAGATGCAGCATTTAGTTTTAGCTATAAAGAGTAATGCTGACAGAAGGCTCCCAGAATAATCCTTATTTTGGGCTCTTTTTCCCAAGTTCGACTATTGCATCCCATCAGGGTCACCTGATGCAGGTGATACAGGAACTCATCCAGGTGGGTTTTGAATGTCTCTGGAGAGGGAGACTCCACAACCTCCCTGGGCAGCCTGTTCCAGTGCTCTGCCACTCTCAACATAAAGTTCTTCCTCATGTTGAGGTGGAACTTCTTGTGTTTTAGTTTATGGCCATTGCTCCTTTCCCACTTTCAACACCACTGAAAAGAGTCTGGTACCATCCTCTTGGCATGCGCCTTTGAGATATTTATATGTGTTATTGAGCTTCCTTCTCATTCTTCTCTTCTCTAGACTAAATAGGCCCAGCTCCCTCAGCCTCTCTTCATAAGATTCTTCAGTAGCGTTTGTGAAATCACAAAAAGTTAATTTACATGCATCTATTCCTCACAAAATGCATTTGAAATCTACAGTCTTCACAGAAAGTGAATTTTCTGCCTAAAAAAGACACACTTTACTGGAAAGTGTTGTCTTGGAGTATCTGTTGGGCTTATAGTACATAATACAGAAAAGACAGAATCTAAGCCTGCTGGTTGAGTGTCTTAGGTCAGCTCCACTGATGGCAACTTTGTCATTTTGCTGATTTGTCAGCTCTTGACCATAACTCTTGCACCCATTTTCCTTTCTCACAAGTTCTTTCACCTCCTGCTGGTAAGAAATGCAAGACTGATTTCTTGAGTCCAGGTCCCCCTTGGGTCCCATGGAGCAGCTGTGCTCTAACTAGCCTTTATGGCTCTCCTCCTGCATCTTGTCAAGTAGAAGTCAGTCTGAAAGGAAAATAAAAAGGAAGGGGAACTTTAAAATGTCATTGCCACAGAGATGTCTTAAGCTTCAGCTACAGGACTGCCACTTCCTGTCCGTTATTTTGCCGACAGTGTTAGTACAAAACATTGTGTAAGTATCAATAGCCTTGTTTATCTTTTAAGCTGTTTTGCAGAGGCTGTTCTTTAGGGACTCCTTCGCAGTCACACTCTCATTGAAAAGGATGTTCTGTAACCTTTTTCCAGTCCTAAAGACTGCCTCCAGCACTAGCCTGTGTAGGAGAGTAATCCGCCGCTCAGAAGTAATGGTTGCTGATTTGTCTCTATTGGTTCATTAATGCACTGAAGGGAATCAAATTCTAGCTAATTTGTATGTGTCATCAGGATTACTTGTTTCCATTTAACCATGATATTCTAAGACTGGTGTACCAGGAATATTGATAGCTGTAATTATGCAACACCAAGGATCGTGATAGAATGGCCAGGGCAAAAAAGCATACTGAAACCTTTCCCCATTTGACATGTCCCTGAATGGACATGTTAGATTGACATCTTTAGTTGTGCTTAGGTAACCAAGTGTGCATCCTAGTCAGTGAGACAAACTAGAACATTCTGGAGCTCTTATGAAGCTATGGTCCTACAGCTGTACCAGAGACACCCAAATGAATTGTAGGGGAGTTAGAGGTATGGCGGGTTTGACTCTGCAGTTTACAATTCCTGAAAGCTTTCAAGAAGGTCCTTTTCTAAAGATGCTTGATAAAAGATAGCTGTGTTCAGAGTAAGAGGGGAAGTCCTTTGAAGCATTAATAGCCAGTTAAAAGATAACAAACAAAGAATAGGAATATATGATTATTTTTTTTCACTGAACGGATATCATGTGGGTCCTGTATGGGTCTATATTACAGTTTGTATTATCCAGCATATTTTTTACAAGATATGGAGATGCAACATTTGCTTACAGTAGTGAAATATTTGAGATAATAAAAATTAAAACCAAGCACAAGCAGTGGCAACAGATTTTGTACCTAGTGTTCTTCACAATGTTTACATTGTTTTCCTTTCATCACAAAACAAGGTAGTTAAAAGAAAAGGTACAGACAAGATAAAAGAGAAAGTCAGTTTTAAATTGTTTCCTGATGAGGAATATGTAAATAGACCAGAATGCTTAACACAAAGAAAGAGATTACTAAGAGAGGGGGGATGATTGTGGTAATTAGGATCACGAAAGGCGTGACAGAAGTGTATGTGCTGGTGTTATTCACTGTCTCATAATAAAAGAACTAGAACTCTGCAAAAGAACTAAAAGACATTAAATAAAATTATCATTACCCCAAAGCATGGATTCAAATAATGACAGATTCTTGCTCCTCTTCAACTCAAAGCCACCACATTTGTCTGCAGAGATCTTGGAAGTGCAAGTCCCTGGTACTGAGAGGAAAAAGTATTGCAACGTGCTTGCCCTCTTCTTACCTTTTTTCAATGCAAACCAATTCCTCATCATTTGACTTGTCAGAGAAGGAATGATAGGGTAGGAAGACTTTTAGACTACTCAGTATGCCTGTTTTATAAGATGTTCTACAGTTTGATAACAATGGTGTCTTCCATTACAATGTTATTTAAGCCATCATAAAAGGATTTTATTTTATTTATTTATTTATTAAATAAAATCACATAAATATTTACTACTTGCTCTCTAGAGACAATTGAAAACAATACACAATCTTAGTTTAACCACCTTAGGTAAATTTTGAAGTACTAGTTCTTTGAAGTGGTAGTCTTTCATTACAGAATTTGGACAGAGCATAAAATATCTCTTGGTTTAATATTTATGTTATGTGTAAAATTCTGCTGGGATTAGTTCAGGTTAGGATTGGTCTCTGTGAACAAGTGGAAGCAAAGATGTCTTCATCAGTGACAGGAATTAACAAGTGTTTTTTATGTCTTTTGGTGGAAATGGGGAATAATCCTTGCCAACTATGCCAAGAAGAATGGGAAAAAAATGGTTATATTCTTAATTAGCTGTTAAGTATTATGTTTAGTAAATTTTATGTCAAGCGTCCTTCCCCAGCACAATCCCCAGCACTGAAATGCGCTGCCTAGGAGAGGAGTTTGTACTCGTGTAGCCACAAAACAGTTTCAACACCACTGGTGTAAATACATCTTAACTCAGAAGTTAAGTTTGCCTGGTGTTCATTGCTTTGATTCAATACCTCACAAAAACCCTGTTTGCTATAAAAATAATAATTTTTGATTGATAATAGATGGTAGATGTATCAGTTGGCTTCATCACTGTCAGTGAGTTGATGGAGAAGAAAGCAGGACAACCATGTACAGTGTTTCTCCTACCTAACATGCCTGTGATTACTGCTTCATACACCTGTACCAGTGACAGACAGCTCTGTGCGCATTCCAAATTTGGACATAAGCAAAAGTTCACTTTGATCCTGAAGCATTTATTGGGCAGAAACCTGACAAGATTTTTGGAAGAATATGGTGCTTGCACAGCTTAATTTTAAAAAGTTAGGCAACATTTTTAGGCAATACAGAGTTGTGGAGACCCTTTAAAGTGGAAACAAAAGCTGGCATTTTAATTTGATGAAGAACAAAAGAGGAACCATGAAAGCACTCAAGGTGATGTGTGAGAATAATAAGCAAGAAAAAGTGATCATGTTTTAATTAGTTTATAACCAGACTCATTCAGACATTCTCAAAGAAGCCAGAGATGTGCAAATAGCAGAGAAAATTCAGGAGCTTTGGTAAATATACTTGCTGAGTAGATAAAGTTGAATGTTTGAAATGGCATCAGAGATAACAACCACTACACATCTAATCAAGGATTAAAGGAAGAAATTTTTAACAGTTCATTAGCATTCTCTTTTTATTTCAAATAGTTTCTTTCTTGTTAACTTTTTTAATAATCCTGCTTTGTGAAAATTTATTTTTAATTTTCTGTTGAACATCTATGAAGGCTTTTTAGACAGCTCTTTCTGTGAAACCTTGGCTAACTTCCTAAAAACTGGTTAAGTACTGTCAGCATCAGGAAAGTTTCAGTTCAGAAAAACTGTGCCAGCTTTCTAAAGATACCATCTTGTACTTTGGATTTTTTGTTCTCTGGAGGAATATTTCTTGTGTTTGCTCAGATGGGAAAAAGGAATTTGGGGCATTGACATTAGCTAAAGCCGAACATGCCTTTGTTTAAAGACGGTGGCATGGCTCCAAGATAGGTCATTTATCAGTTTCTCTGGAGAAATTAAAGGAGGCATGTTGCCAGATTTGCAAATAATCTAAATGTTTTGTGTAAATAGAGAGAGTCTTGTCTAACAGAGGAGTGTGGTGAGGCATGCCTAGTATGTGTATTCCCTCTGATCTCTGCTGTCACACTGTCCCTGTCTTAAGAGAAGTAGGGTCAATTCATGAATTTATTTTTAAGAAAGTATTTGCATTACTGTTATCTCATGGTATTTCACTAAAATTGGCTTAAAACATTAAAGCCTTAAGCACTGAAAGGGTTGTAACAATAGTTACAAAATTCTGCAAAGTTCTTGTTAAATCATCATTCATATTAAATATTATTTTTTGACAAAATACAGCAATCATGCAGGTCACAAAATAAGACTCTAGAGAGAATTAAGCAACATGCCAAGTAGTATCCACAGTAAAGACAAAAAGAAATATTACATTTTTTTAATGCTATTCTATACTTATTCAGTCATCTCTTATTATAGAATGTCTACCTATAAATCTCAATGGAGTTTTCCTCTCTGTTGTATATTGTGAGTTAGCAGTCTGTACAGAGCCTAAAGGAATGTAAGTACTTAGGGTGGGAGGAGTCGTAGGGAAGAATGAAACTAGAGGGAGCTGATGCCATTACAGCAATATGACACAAACAGGTAAAGGCTTTTGTGATGATAACTTAGCAAGAGTTGCTGGCTACTGAAATACAGTATTTGGTCATCTGGGAAGATGACAAATACAACATGATGTACAAAAATGTTCAGTGGTAAAATGTAGGAACAGCAGGAGGGAGATGAATGATGTTGATGATGAGTAAGAGATTAGATAAAGAGAGAGTGTGTGGAAGAGAAATAAAAAGTAGATTAAAAATAAGATGAAAACTCATTGATTTAGAATATTCTGAATACTTCTTAAAATTATTTTTTCATATAGATTATTGATGCACATACCACAGAAAGTTAAATACCACAAGTTGCTGTTTGAAATTCTGTGGTTTTCATTGTCTGCACTGTCATGGCAAAAAGAGAAGTTAAATTTGCTGTTAAGAGACAATTCATTTACAAGGAATGTAAATAATGTAATGTAATGTGATTACAACTCTCCGTCTTGAAGGCAAATGTATGAAAATTAACGTAACTGTAATTTGTGTGTCATCAATATACATGTGCAAAATTTACCTTTAAAATCAAAGGAAGACATTTTATGGTCTAGAATGTATGCAAACTATGCATTTAGATCTCTATGACATGCATGAGATACCATGCAGTTTCATTCCCTGATGTCAGTCCTCAGCTGTTACATAATATCCTGACTGGTACCTTTTGTGTTACAGTTTAGGGGACGAAAGAAAAAGCAAACAGGTAATTCACCTAGTTACTTAAAAGAAAAATATCTGCTTGCTGAATAGTTTCCAAAATTCCTTCAAGTCTTGCAAAGTCAAGTGACTTCTACACTGTGACATGTGGATTAATTACTCCCATTTTAGTATGTATCCTAGCAGTTACCCTAGCCAAGTGGCTTCTATTTGTGAGTATTGATAATTATAGAATAATCAGAGATGATTATGTTTTCTGTGATAATAATCACAGACTGAGCATGTTTTCTAAGGTCATTATGCCCTCCCACAATCCTCTCATTTCTTGATTCCTTTATTTTCAGGAAAATAAGCAGCCCAAGACAGAAATTATGAGTTGTTCTACTTTTTCTTTGATTTTGTGAGAGGGACTGGAAATAGTAGTTATTGAATAATTCTCATAAAATTGGTAAATATATTTCTTATTTAATAAATGAGTGAAATTTTTAGTTATGCAGAACATCCAATGTAAAATGTGCATTCATTTAATGTGGCTGTATGGATTTTGTCATTAATGTTTAAACTTCCTCATTTTCTTTTCCAATAATCTGCTTATTTGTCACAATATACAAGCAAACTTCATGGGATTGTATTTTAATTGGAAACTGAATTATTTAGCTATAAAATAGCAAGAGGTAACTGTCTTCAGACTTTTTTTTCTTTATTGGCGTAGTATTCTGAATGTCATTGTTAACTGGTAAAGAGGTGTTATATTTTTTCTTAGAATTCAAAGTAATAGTAGGAATGTGCAAAAAATTTCACTTATAAATAATTCTCACTGAAATCTGACAAGCTGTATTTGAATGGAAAAAGATCTTATATTTATTTCCAATCCAGAGTAAAACTGTCAAATCTCTTTGTCAAGTGAAAATAATTGTAATTGTGATGGAATGCAATTTACAGTATTTCACAGAAGAAAAACTCCAAATGACAAGTTGCCTCCAATCTGCCGTAAAGGCTTGGGAGATGTTAATTTAAGGGAGTGACCATAAATGGTCCAAAGAAATGTTAAATTCAACTATGGCTTTTATGTATTGATGTGTAGTTAATAACCTTAAATTCTGGCTTTATTTTGTTTACATATGTCTGTAGAAAAACTCTGAGATTAGCTACCAAAAAAAATTTGCACCTATAATTTTGAAAATAATATGGGAAGTTAGACCAGTATGCCATAAATATTTTTAAGAATTGTCATTGTTACAGGAACTTCTATGAATTGTTTTGGTTGGAGTCTTTTATTATTTCCATTTTGTATATTTCTGGTTCATTTTGGTATATTCTCTTCCCAGATCATGTAGGATTTATAAAGTTTTAAGAGAACAAAGACTATTCTTAGCTATAAATACCTGTGGTTTTGCTCATACCAGCAAGAAGCATTGTTTGCCTGGTGCTTGATTCTGTAAAACTGAAGTTTTTACAAGCTTTTTGTTTTGACAAATGAAATGTATGTCAGTATGACACTTCCACATTTTGGGATTTCTGCATAGTTTTGTCTGTAGCATGTTGTTCTTTTCATGTTAAATGCCTTGGGAAAGTCACAAACCAGTCAGTTAGCAGTAAGTGTTTCCCAACCACTCTGCCTTGTAGAAAGGAGTGTCCCTCATGGAATCAAGTCTTGTGTCCCAAATGAAAGGCTTCAGGACATGGCTTTTTCAGATTTTCATGGTAGCCAGTTGCTTATCTAGACTCTTTTAGATAGCGTTCTTTGACACCTTTAAAAAGCAGTTACTGTGCGTTCCTCACTAAATTGCCTGCATGGAACCGATTTGTTTGTGTGCAGAAGGCATCTGTATCATATGCACAGCAAGTTCAATAAATCATATTTTATGCATGCACAAATTACTGCTTAAACATGATTTACCTCTCTGAGACTGTCATAGAATTCAACACTTAAACCAAAAGCCCAGCAAAAGTCCTGTAAGTGGCAAGACAGACAACATGAGTGTAAAAATGGTTTCAGAAAAGGAATATGTCTACCTTAAGTACATTTCACATCCAGGTTTTCTAATGCTCAACTGCTATCAGAAAGTGGGACTTGGATTTTGGGGATGGAAAACAAAAGGAGAGATGTTTAGGCTATCGTATAAGTTTAGTCATGGATATAAGGGGCTGGCAGCCAGTGAGAGCCCATGGTTGAAATCAGGAGTGCAAGAGCAGAGAAATATGCAAAGAGAGCAGAGACAAATTGAGAGGAAGGTAAGAGCAGGATAGTGAGGGAGATTTGGAAAGGTGATTTTGCTGTGAAAAAGGTTTTGGAAGTTGATAGTGGAAGTTTTAACAGGAATGCTGAAGGTTCTGGTGTGCATCCTGGAGAAAGAAGAGTTTGTAATTTGAGATGTCTCTCTCTAGAAAAAAAGATGTGTGGAGCTGAAATACTGAGGCAAGAGGGTGATAAAGTTCAAGTTTTTCATGCAGAAGGAGTGGATCTCAATCTGAGAAGGATGGTGGTTATACTGAGTGGCCTTGGTTTGGGAAAGGAACTGGATACTTTGGGAACCTGTGTTTCAGTGGAGGGCTTGAGACTGAGTTAGAGGTTGGGGCACGAGATGAGAAGTCATTGGGACATGCCTGCAGTCATTCACACAGGATAAGTGCTATTCTCTCATAAACCTCTTTGGCAATATATGGTTTTTCTTTCTTGGAAATACAAATCTCACAGCTCATCTTAACTAGGAAATTTTGCAATTTAGCTATTATGTTAGCATAACCAGAATATAATGCCTCTTGATGTGCCTATGGGAGAAAGCTGGCATTTATCAAGAAGTTTGGGATGATTGGGACTTCATTTGTGAAAGCGTGAAAGCAACATAAAAACACCTGTATACTTGAAAAATTATAGAATACTTGGGAGATTTGTTCTTTTCCTCCATGCTGTCATCAAGGTTTGCAAGTGACAACACCACTAAGTGGTGGGACTGCTTTTCAGAGAGAACAAGAAGTTGGAGAAATGCAGGTGCTTCAGCAGAAAAACACCCTTTTGCCAGGCACCTAAAAAGAAAAACAGACCCAAGAAGGAGATGGGAAAAGCAGTGTAAAAGAGCACATAGCAAGCCAAATAGAGACCTTGTTGAAATGCCATAGTGGTCTGTGTAGTTCAGAACATTCATACGTGATTTGGAAAAGTGATACATATACAGCTGGTAAAATTTATAGTGATGTTAAATTACTCACTTCACTGATGATAGTAAATATGAACTTGCCAGCTAACAGTTCTCTTGATCAGTGACCTTGAGAAGGCAACAGAATACATTTTCATCAGGCCTGAAGAGAGCAGCATAGTTAAGGACAGATTAATAGACTCAACACAGGGCTACCATTCAGAGATACCTAGACAAGCTGCAGAAGTGTTCTGGAAGGACTTTATGAAATTCAACAAGGACAAATGCTGAGACCTGCACCTGGGAAGGAAGAGCCCCTGGCAATGAGACAGGTTGAGCACTGAAAGCCTGGGGACAGATCTCTGGAAAGAGCCTGGGCATCCTGATGGAGAGCAAGCTGCACGTGAGCTGGAAATGTGCCCTGGCAGTGAAGAAGGCCAGCAGCATCCTGGGCCTTGTGAACAGGAGTATGATGCATGAAAACCTGTAGATGAAGCTTTTATCCTCTACTGCTCAGCATACCACATCTAAAACCCTGCAGTTTTGCCTTCCTCCCCTGTACAGGGAAGAAGGCAGTAGACTGGAGCAGGTTTAGCAGAGGGACACTGGGATGCTCAGAGGCCTGGAGAACCTGACTTGAAAGGAGAGGCTGAGAAAACTGGCTTCTTCAGTTTGGGGAAGGCTGAGCTTTGGGAAGGATCTCCAGTCAATGTTACCATACCTATAAGGAGACCACCAAGAGGACAGACCAGCTGTTCACAATGATGCGTAGCAATAGGGTGAACGTTAAAGGATATGAAAAGTTCAGATTGCAAGTAAGGAAAATACTTTCATTGTGAGGACATTCAGGTGATGGAGCAGGTGCCCACAGAGGCTATCCATCTCCATAATGCATAATATTAATAGCTATTGCCATTTAAAAAAAGACATTTGGATAATACTGGGATTAATTTTCTGGAAACATTTCATGCACAGGCACAGTCAAAAGGTAAGCAGGAATTATTAAAATCATAACATAATGGAAAATATTATGTCATTGTCTAGATTTGTGGTGATTCCGCAACTCAAATTTTGCATATAGTTTTAGATTACATCATCTCAGAGAAAGATAAAGCAGGGCAAAGCATAATGTGGAAAGGATAATCTGAAGTATAGAAGCTTCTCCATACAAAGGAAATTTATAAGTTCTTTTGTTTGGAAAGATTATTAGAGAAGACAGATACAAGAGGTCTGTAAAATTATGAATGGCATAAACATGCTTTAGAAAAGATTATTCACTGTCTCTCAGAGGCATTCTTGCATTAGCAATTATATCAGCCATAACAGAGCACAGAAATTGATTCTGTGAGGTCAGATGTCCACATTTGCATGTGAAGCAACTTGCAATCCCAAGGGCTAAATACCCATTAGTGGTTGAAACATTTTACTGTAACAGTTCTGAGCTCTTAGAGCTCATCTTCTGTCTCTAGTTTTACCTGAAAGGAAAACAATTTATTTACTCCAAAACTACCCCACCAAGGGACAAAAAGTGCAGTAAATTGAGTCAGTGTGAGATCTGGTTCAAAAGCATGAGAGACACATCTAATGCCATTCTAACACATTGTTCTGAAAACAGCTTCCAAAGATCTAGAGCACTAAGCTGCCAGGTGCTGTAAGGGCACATATGGGAAGGTCTCAGTCTGTACTTGCATTTTTTCTTACAGTCTGTCAATAGCTCTATCTTATCTGCTGCAGAAAGAAGAGACTGTGCCAAAATGATGCACCACGGTATATCTGATAACCTCAGAAAAATTGTTCATATGTAATTTAATTTCACATGAGCACTTAAAATGTAAATGGTTATTGTAGCTTGCATATTATTCATTTGGGGACATTTTTAGAGTAAAATTTTCTATCTGATTGCTTCTATTTTCAAGTTTTAAAAAAAGTAGGTCAATTTATAAAATTGGGAGACTATTTTAATTTTCTGTAGTTTTATTTTGTGTTTTGCTAGTTCTTCAACAGAAGGTTGCATAATGCAACAAATGTGCCTACTGATGCTGTAGTGAAAATCCTTTTTGGTTTGCATGCTTTGGTGCATATAGAAGTGTGATTTGCACACAACATTGTTTTTGTTATCTAGTAACAGGTTCCCACTAACAGTCTGCCAGACTCTGCCAGCACTGTGCATGCATATTCATGTGATTTGAGTAGAAGTTCCTGTTCAGAGTATAGCAACACAGGCATGTGCAAGAAAGTTAAATAAAATACATTTTTTCACAAAAACATGCCTATTCATAAATTACTTGGGGACTGAAATCATGCATGATAGGATTTCTTTTCTAAGAAGGAAAAAATACATTAGAAGGTGTTTGATGCTCCCTCAGGTCTTCTGTTTCATAATTCAAACCCCTACTCCATGTTGCTGTTCAGTTTTTGAGGAACTCTACATATCTCAGGTTTTATCTGCAGATGGCTAGGAAACATCGCTTATTTCCACTCTAGCTGGAGATATGGACATCTGAAGGTATTTTTCTTGTCAGAATTTTTTAAAGAATCACAGAATGCATCATAAAAATTGCTCATTACATGAAAACAGAGCAAAAATCCAGAGTAACAACTGTCCTTTATCAGAATGGGACAGATTTTCTGCCTTTGCACCACGGGTCCCAGGCTCTTTTTTTGTGCCATAGCCTACTGTTTTTTCAGCCACAGCTGCACGGACTCTTCTCTAACCTCATGTCTTGGCATAGGGAAGAGCTATGCTTCTACAGTACCTCTCTTGTTACATGGAGAAGTCTGGGGAACAATGAAGAGGACAGACCTTTTAGCAGGACCCCACACTCAGGCCATCTTGCAGTCATAGGATTTTTACTTCCACTTGACTTGTTTGCATCTGCCTGTGTAATTTTAAGGTGTTACCAGCATACAAACAGTGATTTAAAAATGTAATTTTAATGTGAAATGCATTATATTAAACCTAATACATGTAATAAAGCAAGCACAATTTATCTAGAAGACAGTTTTGAAAAAGAATCTCTGATTCTAGAAATAGGAATTCAAATGTGTTTCAGCTGTTGAATTATGTATGTACAAATCTGGATATGTTTTGATTACTGAAGAATTCAGATGAGTGGACTTAGGGAATCTAGTTTACCTAATTTCTGAAGAGATTAATTACAGTATATGAAACATTTCACTTCTAGGTCACTGAGTCAAACTCAGTGAAAGAAGGCACCAAAAGCGAGGTGTTCATAGATCTGGGTAACGTAAACAGATAGCGTTATTTTATCGTAGAGAATTCCAAACCCAAACAAACAAACATATTATTTTCTAGACAGGGAACACAGAGTTACTTTTTGAGGAACACAGTGTTACTTTTTAAATTTCACAAAATCAATTCCACAGATAGCTTCTTGTCCGACAAAGTGATGAAACTTAGCAGTGAGGTGTGAGATTTCCTGCTTCTATTTGTCTTTTTGATAACTGGGGGAAGGAGTGTTAACTTTTTTTGCTAGTCAATCTGGTTCCTTTTTAAAAGATTTTTATGTCCTAATCTGTTTTTCAGCAGGTTTTCAAAGGCGCTCAAATACTGTAACAAGGAGGCATTTCCCACATGCTGCTCACAGGATGGACTATATGGACTTCGAGGATGATAGCCGTGGATTGTGGTTTGATATGGACATGGTGATCATCTACATTTATTCGGTCAACTGGATAATAGGATTTGTTGTTTTCTGTTTTCTTTGTTATTTCTTTTTCCCTCTTTAGGCAGTAGAAGTAATAGTTAAGGAAATTGACAGTCATGTGAACCAAAAAAATGTGAATAGAATAATATTGAAAAAGGTAAAATATTTGATACTGCATTTTCGTCATTCAGAATTGGAATAGACTGCATCAAACATGCTGTGAAGCTATTTGATACTTCTGCTATATGTGAGAAAGTACTTGAGTTTGGTTACAAATATAATGTGAAATACACATCATGCTTCATTCAGTGGGAGTTTTGCCTTTGAGAGATTTTGATGGAAAAAGAATTTACCTCTAATTTGTAAAGTAATTACTCTGTAGAAGTACTCCCAGTTTTTAGGGGAGGTCTATGTACTACAACAGAATGTCATCCATGGAGTCATTTTGGGGTTTGACTGTGTTTACACACTTCTCTCACTCATTGGTGCTTCAATTCCTCATATATAAAAGCAATAAAGATGCTTCCCATTTTTACTCAGATCTTTTGGGGGCAGGAGCAGTGCTGTACTGTGCATTATATAGACATTCATCAGAGCTATTTCAGTGGCATGATCCAAATCCTGGAAAATTTTGACAACTGATAGACCTGTCAGCATTCCACTGTGGATATTTTGAGCCTATTAATCAAAAAGAAAAATTATATTGCAGTATGCTGCCAGTTTATCTTTTCAGCAAATAGCAATCAAAAGGAATCAACTAGCAACCACAAGTTCTGCACAGTAAGAGGACCATTTTTGTGCAGATTCCCAGTGTAGCACCATACCTTTTTTACCCATCCAGATGAGTGTGTTTGGGTCCAGCAAGACAGGTAATAGAGGGCAAGCAGCAGGCCTGCTGGCTATGATACTGTGAGACACTGACCCAAATAAATACTGGAGACAGAAGCATTCTCCAGTGTAAGAAATCAGTATCATTATCAAATGGCTGTAATAATTGAGGATACTTTTAAGTGTTGGCTCTCCGGGACTTTATGTCTCATGGGAGAGTACATAAGAGGGCACAGTGTTTATTTGCACCTTTATTGTGAAACGATTCTAAAGCACTTTATAGTTATTCTATATATAGATTGATAGAAGCAGTACCAAACTGCAGCCAGTTCAACAGTCATTCCAGACTTGCTGCTTTACACAGTATTTTCAAATGAAATTGAAATAGCATCTATTAAGTTATAGTAAAAGATACTAGAAATGAATGTGGGAATTGGGTGCTGAAGAATGGCACAAGGTAATTTGGGGCTTTACTTTTCAGGAAGGTACAAGGAAGTTTTTATTTCTAATGGTGTGAGTCTTCAAACTACACTGTACTTTCATCTAGAAAAGCATGTGAGTGTAGGTATATTGTCCTTCAAGTATCAGAATTTGTGTGGGAGACCTGTGGTTTTTCAGTAGGTGGTGTACTCCCCTGTTCTAGCAGAGAACAAGGAGAAATGTGTTGTGGAAGGTGCCATCTGCCAAATGTGATGGAATGAAATCAGAGTTTTATTAAACATGAGCTTATATTCCTTCACTGGAGCAGCTCCAGCATGGTCAGCCTCTTACAGGCTATGAACAAGTCAGGACCAGAAACTTTCACTTAATCTGAAAACCAGCAGTAAATCAACTACCAATATTTAGTTTTCTTACAGGCTGCATAAAACAATCTTTTCAATAATATATGAGTAGTATTAAAAATTACAAGTATAACTACACTGATTAGACTAAATAATCTTTGCCATCTTTTTTAATATATGCAAATATAAGGATATGTAAGAACTGAAATTCATCATCATCACATAGTCATGGTTGTGACAAAAATGCATATTTGTAATAATAATCCACTTAATTTGTCTCTACCTAAAAGTGACTGGCTCTATTATTAGTGGCATTAACCATAATGTTTTAAAAGCTTTAAGGGCGTAATAAATCATTTGGTGGAAGTCTTTTAAAAGCTAGGGGTAGTAAGTCATGGGCTCCTGTTTGGCTACACAGAGATGTGTGGGTGTGTATGCTAAAATATTATCTGTAACTTTGAACAGTTCTGTCATATGTGCCAGGACTGGCATTCTAACTGCAATTTTTGTTTGTCTCTCTAAACTTACAAAATTACTACTCATATATCAGCAAAGGGAGGGACCAATTCACCTCTTAAGACAAAATTGTTTCTACCTTTTGATCTCATAAAAACCTAAAATAAAAAAAAGCCATGAAAAATTACTTTACTTAAGTGATATAGTCTAAAATTCCAGTAATAATGTTATTTAAGTTTTTTTAACCAGGATGTCTGATAAAGCAATATCCTTCAGTAAATGTTCAAAAATATATTAAGACATAAGAAATGTAACAGAGATACTAACTAGTTATATAAGAAAAGGTTACATCATTTTTAATAGCCTGTTACCCTGGTTTTATTTGAAAAATAGCAAAGAAGAGTAAAAATCCAATCTAATATTGGCCTCTTTTGTACATTTTTGACAAGAATTGATGACTCAGAGTGGCTACATTTTTCTAAAGTTAGTGCATTTCACAATTTTGTAGGACATTTCTAATTGTTTAAGTCTACCTTTCTTGAATGCCTAAACAATAAACTGTTTCTTGAGCAGTATTGTTTTACTTTATATGGGTGGTTATTAATTCCAGAGGAAGATTATTTTTAAATTATTAAAAACATACATAATGAAGACTACTCCAGCTCTGAGAGACATCCTCCACAGGAAAACAGCTAAAAGGTATAGAGTGGAGATGCACATTTTTTGTCATATATGGGGTTGTTTTGAGATACTTTTGTAAAAATGCAGTAACAATTCAAAGGCTCAAACTTGGTTTTCCTTGAAGTCAACAGCTGTAAAATGCTGTTGACATCTCTTGGAGAAAGAGCAGGTCCTTTGTAGGCTATCTTCTGGTTAAATTGATCCTGATCAGCAAGCTTGTATTTCTTAACTACCATAGTATTAAAAAGTTCACAATAAAATTTGAGTTATTTTTAATGTTTTGCAGTCATTTCACTGGGTTTTACTTGATGGAATTCATTTTTTTTAATCATTGTCTTGTTTGATATCTCTTTTGTTTCTGCTTGGGGTGCAGATAAGATTTGATGAATTTTTCACTACTGGGATTAACTCTTTTTATATTAGCAGCCTTCTGTTTGTTTCAGTACTTTCCAGGCAGCAATAAACTTTTGTCAGAAATCATCTGGGGGTATGATCTGGATCTTAACACATCGTGATAATGAATTCTTAGTACTGGTGTTGTAAGTCAAGACCATTTAGCTGTCGAAAACAGCAGAAATCCAGGACAAGACTTAGGTTTCACTTTTACAGGCAAAGGAGCTTCATGCCTGCTCAGAAGTGTATGAGGTTTTTTGCCCAGCAGTGGATTTGTAGCTCCCCTACTTGCCAAATGTTCAGTCATCTTGCTTCTCTCCTGATACAATTCTAAAAACAATGCCAAACAATAGCTGCTCAGGGAGCAGCTGCTGTGAAGCACAACGGAGTCTTTCACAGCTGTGTGCCTGCCTACAGAAGCTCAGATCCATGTTAAGCTTTTTCCACTATTTTACATACACACCTCCTTTTTTTATCACATCAACAACAGCCTCAGTTACTGATACTGAGATGGAAAAGAAGGAAGAACCAGAGTTTGGGTGTGTTTTGTCATCTTTAGAGAAAATTATTGCTGATAACATGGAAGCTGGGGAGTAAGAGCAGCTACTGCAGCTATCTGACAAGTATGATGGTCTTCATGGTGTGTGGTATAGCTTTTGTGGATGAGTTTTCAGCATCTTTTGTTCTTTGTAATCCTGACAACATTATGAGATGAATTCTCTCCTCTGGGGAATTCCAGGTCACAGATGAACAGAAAAGAAAGGTAGGACATGAAGAGCATCTGCTGGTGTTCAGCCTCATACCCAGGCAGAGGCTGTGAGAAAGATGCTGTGGATTGCTGTGGATTGCTGTAGATCTGGAGCAAGCTATCCTTAGAGATGCCTTTTATTTAGCAGAAAGTTCTAAGGCAGTAATAGCATAACGACTTAAAGATCAGAGTTTTCTGTCTCAAACACAGTTACCACAGAGAGACTTTGCCATGAGATAAGCACAGAATGGAGTGACAGGATGGCCTAACTCCAAGCCTGCAAGGTCTGGCTAGCACATCCTGGGTAATCCAGACAAAAATTCTCACTGTGACAAAGTGTGTAAAGAAGCAGCTCCTCATATGCTTATCACTGGTCAAACAGAGATCAGAGTTGTCAGAGACAACTGGCATCTGCAACCACCAGAGCCCCCCTCCCCCAAATATGCCTCTGTGGATACCTGAAACTTGCATTGTGAATTATATCACCATAGGGAATACTTGAGACAAGATAAAGGTGGTACTATTATCTGAGTGTTATCTCAGGCCTAGGGGAAGGTAAACAAAGCTGAGGAAGAAGAATTTATCAGTAAAGGCTGAATTTATGGGCCACAATGAAAGCCAACTCACCAACTGTGCTGAAGCCAGCTCAGGCTGAGTAAAAGGTAATTCTGGCAGAGGGAGATTACAATTCACAACCCAGAGGAAGACTGAGCATGGGACTAATTAGCATTAGAAGTGAGGGAATTATTTAACCAGTAGAATAATAGAACTGTATAGCCAATGATCATTAATTCCTTTGCTTACATAAAAGTATAAATAGTGAAAAGCTTTGAATGATCTCAGAACTTGTACCATCAAGAACCTTGGGATAAAGAAGGACCAAAAGGACACCTCTGGTTCCATGGCTGATGACTATCTTCTGCTCTCTCTCCCTCTCTCTTTCACTCCCATTTTATTGGTAAATAAAATCCATACCATTGACTTTGGCATATGGTCTCATTTGCACCTTAGTTCAGGCCAAGGCTTCTCTCAGTAATAGGACCCCTAACAAACAGTGAGGTGGATTTAAAACTGGCTGAACAGCCAAGCTCATAGTGCTGTGAATAGTGGCACAAAGTCTGCCTGGAGGCAAGTAGCTAGTGGTGTATCCCAGAGAACAAACCTAGGCCCTATCCAGTTCATCATCCTCATTAATGACCTGGATTTTGGGGCAGAGCATACCTCAACAAACTGCAGAGGACAAAACAGGAAGAAGTGGATAATAAACCAGAGGGTTGTGTCTGTCCAGTGGAGCTCTGACTGGCTGGAGAAATGGACTGACAAGAACATCATGCTGTTTAACAACAGCAAAGTCTTGCACCTGGGAACAGCCCCCTCATGCCTCAGAACATGCAGGAGGTCACCCAGCTGAAAAGCAGCTCTACAGAAGAGAACCTAGGGCTCCTGGTAGACATCAAATTGAATGTGAGTCAGCAGTGCATCCTTATGTCGAGAAGGCTAATGGTGTCCTTGGCTGCATTAGGCAGAGTATGGCCAGCAGGTCACAAAAGATGATCCTGCCACTCTGCTCAGCACTGATGAGGCCATCTCTGGGCTGCTGTGTCCAGTTCTGGGCTGCCCTGTACAACGGAGATACAGAGTTAGTGAGATGTCAGCAAAGGACCACTAAAATTATTAAGGGAATGAAGTCTCTCTCATATGAGTAATTCTGTGAATCAACTGGTTGAGGACTAGAATAAGTGAATTTCTCAATAACAGGTAAATAAAACAGAAATGTCTCAGGAGAACATCATGTTTGCCCTTAATAACAAAAGACAGTACAATGCTGGAAAAACTTGGCCCACATTTTTGTCCGTTTCTGTTCTTTTCTGTATGTATCTGTAATTGTCTGTCTAGAATAATTAATTATAATTTTCTTTTCTTTCACTGTTACCTTGAGTCAATACAACCAGCCTCTCTTTGGTAACCAGTTCAATCTTTAAGGGGTTATTTTTCTTCCTACTTACTGAAATCTGTGGTTGTTGCAGTTCTCAGCAATACTCAGAAGAGTACTAAGGAAAGAATCACAGAAGATTTAGGTGTATTATTTCAGTATTAGTCATCTTATTATCAGAAATCGATATGCCAACTTTATATCTAAACTTTTTATTATTTAAATGTTAAAGTCTAAAGGCTAATTTTTTACAGGTAAGGGTTTAAATTCAATTTTCAAACAGCATTTGCTAATTTTGGCTGCCTCAGTCTGTCATTCCCAACATTAGACCTTCCTTTTAAAGTGATCTGATGCAGAACTGAAAATGACATTTCTCCAAAGTGGGTTCTGTAGGATTTCTTATGTTGGGATCCATATAAATATATGTGTTTGTGATGGACTTCAGCAGTGATCTAGATCCCAGCAGAATCCATGAAAATCATCATTGTAAAATCTAGTTTCTCATATACACCTGCAACTGGATTTGTGTTTTACAAACTTTTTCTATTACTGTAAAACATATTCTGATAGCATTTCTGGAGTTTTCAGAATTTTTTGTGAAAGCAAGTTCGAATTTTATATTTACTTAAATTTGATTACTCTATGACTGAAGATAAACTAAACCACCAGAGTCTTAAACTTATTAGGATTTGTTTGTTGCTGTGATATAATCCTGGAAAATAAATACTGTCAATATTAACTTAATAAAATTACTTAGTTAAAAATAACTTAATAATAATCGATTTAATTTTCCACCAAACATCTTCTTTGGTTGAAACATTTCTACATTTCTGGTAAGACACTAAAATGTAGTCCTATTTGAAAGTACTTTTCACTGTTACACTGTGGAAATTTAACCATAAAATGTAATAATGTACAATTGAGGGTATTTAACTTTTCACTTCATCATATTTTTACAGGTTTTTTTTTATTGTTAAAAGAAGTTCCTAAAAGAAGACTGGGGGTATGTATAACCCATATTTCGGTTTCACTAAATTTATTTTACTACAGACAAATCCTACATGACAAACTTCATCTCTGATGAACACTGCAGAAAATGTACTGAGTAAGCCGACAAATTTGGTCAGAGGAATGCTTCTGGACAAGTCATCAGATTGACATTGGGGAAAAAAAAAGGCTCAGGGCTTGCTTCTCAAGGAAAGACTCTCACCAGGGCAGAGTTATGTAGGATACCAAATGGATTTCCTTAACCTTTGAGTGCCATGCAGTCTCTACAGTCTCCCCTGGCACTTTGGGGTCCTCTATTGCACAGGTGTCCTATAACAAGTCCTCAGGAGTTATACAGTGTGGCGGTGGTCAAGGTCGCCAAGGCCTCTTTTCCTATCAAGAAGCCTTGGGGCAAGGATTCATTGGACTGAAAACACCCCTGAGGAGTGGCTTCTGAGTGGTATGGCCCAAAGAAGGGCTGGACTTTCAAGGGGCTGGACGTCCCCACACCCATTGGCCTGACCACCTGCCCATCAGTTGTCCATCTTCCCCCAGTTCTAGAATGTTCAGTTGTATTCGGTTGGACATTGTATTCTTGTTATGTCTGTTATCCCCTCTCCTCTCCTCTCTGATCCCAGTTGGCCCTTATCCCTTTGTCCCTCCCTGGTTCCTCCCCTGAGCCTTGCTCTGATTGGTGCCTGCCCTCACAATAAAAGGCTGGTGCTCCAAGTGCTCGAGGTCTCTCTGCCTCGGATGCCCAGAGTGCAAGTGACTTTGTGTCATTGTGTCTCTTTTATTCCTTGGTGAGAGATCCCCCTTCTAGCCTCTCCAGTGATACAATATTCACCTTTCCAGGAGCTGCAGCCCAGAGAGCAAGGGAATTGCCCTCCCAACCCCGTGGACTCTGACTCACACCCACCACAGGGCTGCTACCCACACCAGACTAACGGCGGGATGCGACAATACAGGGCGTCTGATAGCACACATTAATTTTCCTTTTCTGCTTCATTAAAATATTCCCCAATATTCCCATGTTTCTTAAGATATTTTGATTCACCTATGACTGCTGGAATCTATCCAAAGACAGCAAGATGATGTGCTGTTATTTTTCATTACTTTTTGCCCTTTGGGTCTGCTGTTCTATTTCAATCAGTTGGTTTTGCTAAGACATGACATAACCCCCTCCCAAAATTCTGAACATATACTCCGGTGGGAATCTTTAACCTAACTTATTCTGCAGTCTTTAATGAAAGTTGTGATGTATATAAATGGAAGGAAAATATATATGCATGACAAAGAGGAACAAAACACTTTGTTGTACTAGATATAAGAAAAACTCACGATCTTTTCAAAGGAACTTCTGTGTCCCTCTAAAAAAGATTCCAGGAGTCAGAGTATGGTTGGTTCTTGCAAGAAAGCAGCCATGAAGGTGTAAAATAGCAGATAAGCAAAGGACAGCAAAGCAGCTGCTTCCAGAGAGGTACTGGATAGCTGTACTGGGTAGCAGTGCCAGGTGCTGGATGAATGCCCTTCAGCCTAGCCTAGTAAAAGCAAGATCAGTGTTAAGAGCACAAGATTATTTTTCTGACCACTACCTAGAAAACAACTGAGTGTTCCCTCAGTTCTCCTTGAGGCTGGTAGGAACAGAAGAGTGGCTTATGAACCTGTTTGCTCATTGTTTCTGTGAAGAAAATGAAAAACCCTCAAGGTCTTGGCTCAGCCTGCCTGGGCCTGATCCTCTTAAGGTCTCTTAACACATTGGTCCTTGGTCAGGAAAGTATGCTGCTTCATATAGGATTGTTCATGATACATGGAAATGTTACTGAAAAGACCCCATGCGATTGTTTGAAATTTAAAATATATCTGCTAGCACTTCTTGTAATATTGTAGCAGCAATATTACAGTCCTGTGTGCACTTATCTAAATAGCTTTTGAATTTAAAAAGTATTCTGGACTCAATACTACAGATACCTCTCTAGTACTCGACAGCAATGCTGTCTTCCCCCACCCACATTTTTTATTGTCCACTGTACTTTACAAAATATGGAAAGACTTCTCCAGCTTCATGCTCTTGACGTCTCAATACTAATTTAAAAATGAAATAAATATGCTCCCAGGATTTCTATACTGATGTTAAACAAGTGGTACCAGTCATTATGCTACTGTGTTAGTGATGGCTTACTTAAATTTGCACTTTGGTTTTAGGATGAGAAAACTGCAGTAATTATATTCTGACTTTTCAGTAGACACAAATTTAATTTATTAATAATCTATTTCATTTTCCATCAAACATGTTCAACATTTAGTTGAAGTATTTCTACATTTCCATTAAATCATTAAAATGTAATCAGGCAATCTCTTAAAAATACTCCATATGTAATCTTTTATCCTCAAACAAGACAATGAAGCAGAGAATGTAAATGCCACCAATAAAAGGATCATGGTAAGTCATTTGATACTGATGAAAACATTAAAAATTAATTATTTCAAACCCTTTTTACTCTGTCATCAACAAAATGAGTATTAAAATGCTAGTCATGTCATATATTCCAGTGTTTCTGAGCTGGAGAATGAAATTCAGACTGTGGAGACAGGAAACTTCATGTAACTTTATTGTATTACCTGTATAAAGTGAAGGATATTAGATATTAACAGAAGAATTTAGCTGACTATCCTGGTAAACTTAAGTGGAAACGTAATATTTTTAAAAATCCTATGTAATAGCAATTTACCTAAAGTAATCCCTGGTTTGGAAGTAGTAACTCTTCATATAATCAGGCTGCTACCCAAGAAATATTGTTTAGACTTACAGTCAAAATATGAAAATAACTGAAATTCACAAAAATCTGTCCTTAATCCATGCAGTATAAATCCCTGGAGAGATGCATGATTCCAGAATTCATTACCAGTCAGAGCATGGCATCTGATGGTGCCTGAAAGACAACACGTTCCAATTAGAAACATATGAGGTAAGAATGTGTTTGCCTTGCAGATGGCTTTAGATTGCTAATGTATGCATTTCAGTTGTCAGAAGTTAAACTAGTTCTAAAATAATTTGAAGGAGACTTCAGGGGAGAAAGAATATGCTAAATTTCTTCTACATCTTATCAAGCAGAGAATGTTTGAAAGAAGTTAATGTTACAGTCAAATTATAGCCCTTTCTGCTTCCATTGTATAGAACTGGAGTCCACTTGTTATCTTTTTTAAAACTTGGGAATTAAAAGAATTTATAAGTTTAAAATAGCTCTATGGTCACAGATTTTTCCAATGCATATACTGCAATTTTACATAAACAGCAGTTTCAAGACCTACAAAATAATGGGATAGTTTTCTATTATACTCACCTAGGAATCAAGCCTCACAAACTAATTTTTATTTGTCATGTAGGTTATGATTTAAATTCTAAGCTACAGAAATGACATAATGGTATTAAACCGTCAAGCTGTACTACTATTTTATCTCTAATTCTGCTTAAGACAGGAATATAATATAATGATAACAATAGCATAAATCAAGATAACCTTCTCTTTCTTTGGCTATTATTCCTGAAGTGTTTTATTTTCAGAGTAATTTGCAGGTCAAACTCTCATTTGTTTTTAATTCCTAAAAACAAATAGTTCAGAACTTCCATTTTTAGTGCAAAGTCTAGTAGCAATAATGTTCAATGTGCAAATCACCTGGGGCTTCTCAAGTTAAAGGCACTTTTACTAGCACTGGGGAATATACAAATGCAAGTATTATAGTGTTAATGTAACAGGTCAACACATTTTTTTGGCAACGGTAACTAAATTATCATATTACCATAATTTAAATCAAAGGACAGCCAAATTATATATGCACAACTTGCAATAGATACTAACTAAATTCTTTATTTACTTAAAAAAACTGACAACATGCCCTTACGCCCAGTTTAGCATTTACTGCTTTACAGGAAGTTTAACATTAAAAGGCTTTCAGGAATGTCTGTGACCCAATGGCTGGAAGGTCATTTCTGGAAGATTCCTACTAGGCTCCACATACTGTGTAGCTAAGTACCCTCATAAGGAAAAGGAGAAAATGTCCAAACCCTTAAATAGAGCAGATAGCAAATTGCTTCAGCAACAATAAATCACGGTGTTATTTAGTAAATAATGTTTCTGCCTTTTGGGCAGAAGAAGGTTGAGTTTATTTCACATCTTAGCTTTTTAACAAATACAAATAAAGCAATCCAAGAGTTATTGAACAAACCCAAGTCAAGAAATTTTTCCACTGTTAGCATCATCAGTGATCTGCAATGAGATCATAGCAGTCATACTATTTTTATTCAAAAGGATGTTAGTAAAGACTGTGGACTGTCTCTTTGAAAAACACTATCAATCAGCATTATGTTAGAAAAACATTACAACATCCTGTTACATAGGATGAATAAAAAAATAATATTTTTAATTTTACTGAAATTATGTGCGTTTTAAACAAGAATGGTTAGGTTTCATTATCAGGTAACATTATGAGGTAACATTAATTAAAATGTAATGAATAGAGTTATTTTTTTAAACCTTCAAAATGCAACGACTGTGCTTAATTTTCTTCCTGAAGGGTGAAGCAGTGGGTTGAACCACTGCGCAGTAACCAACTCACTGTGAAAGTATAAAATCAAGAACTTGAAAGAGAAAATATCAAGTCCTAGAAAAGAGAGTCTTCCAAACAGATAGGGATGAAGTCCTGATTCAGTAATGAATATTGTCCATCAGCCCCTTCTTTTTAACCTCCCATGACAGACAAATCTAGTCTCTCACTAGGCCATTTTATGTACTGCTGCAACAGCCATACTGCACCTGAAATTGCTCTGCTTTTCCCACCTTTTGGTGCAGGAATCCTCATGTGGACTAGAGCCAGCATAGCTGGCTGTGTGCAGTACCACTTGGCATTAGGAAATCATACAGATGGCAGGCAGCATGGTCAGATGACAATGCACACTGCCTGTGGTCTGCCAGAATAGGCTCTGGGTGACTGTTTTAAAAGTGCATATTGAGTGTCTGCACTTACCCAAATATTTTTTGTTTACTACCAGGAATGAAGAGTAACATAAAATGAATTAGGTCTGGACTTTCCAAAGTTCCTTGACACGTAACTGCCCTTAGAATAGCAGTGATGAATAATAATGCATGTGATAATCATGGATAACAATAATCTTTTTCTGCAGTTTAGTGGCCAGAGCACTTCAGGAAAAGGTATAGTTGCAATAGTATATATGAATGTGTTTACTGAGTCTTTTTATAGTTGCTGTATGTAGGCAGACGTTATAGTACTAAGAATATCAAAACCAGAGTGTATCAGATTAAAACCCTGGAGATACTTCTCTTTTAAATTGTCGTAAGGAAAAATATTGGTGGGATGAGTGGATTGAGAGCAGCCCTGCCCAGAAGGACTTGGGAGGACTTGGAGTGAGAGGCTGGACCTGACCCAGCCATGGGCACTCACAGCCCAGAGAGCCAAACGTGTCCTGGGCTGCATCCAGAGCAGTGTGGGCAGCAGGGCCAGGGAGGGGATTCTGCCCCTCTGCTCTGCTCTGCTGAGACCCCACCTGCAGTGCTGCATCAGCTCTGGGGTCCCAGCACAGGAAGGACATGGAACTGCTGGAACAAGTCTGGAGGAGGCCACCAGGTGAGCAGAGGGCTGGAGCACCTGTTCTCTCAGGAAAGGCTGAGAGCTGGGCTGTTCAGCCTGGAGAAGAGAAAACTCCAGAGACATCTTACTGTGGCCTTTCAGTAGGACTGTCTAAAAAATATGGTGACAAACTGTTAAGCAGAGCCTGTTGGGACAGGATAAGGGGTAATGGTTTTAAATGGGGGGGAAAAGGTACTCTACAGGTGGTGAGGCACAGGAACATATTGCCCAGAGAAATTGTGGATGCGCCATCTCTGGAAGTGTTCAAGGCCAGGTTGGGTGGAGCACTGAGCAACTTGGTCTAATGGAAGGTGTCACTGCACATGGCAGGGGGCTGGAACAAGGTGATCTTTAAAGTCTTTTCCAACCCAAACCATTTTATGATTCTATCATTCTATGAGTTTTAGCTAAAAGTTAATCTTCACTTTAACTACTACTGCTTTTTTCCTAGGCATTTCTTACATACTAGATATACACAGCCCTGTTTTAAGATTTTGGACCTCAAATGCACAGCTTGAAAAAAGATATTTCAGAAATACCGTTAACATATCATGCAGTGAGTGCACTAGAGATCTGTGTACATGCTGAGTTAAATGCATAGGGTGAACATGAGCATTTAGTGCCCAGGAGCTTTTCAAAGTTCAAAAACTGCTGATCCACAGACTGGAAACAGTGAATGTATTGTGCAAAGTGACTATGATGATCAGTTAATTCATAGAAGAAAGTCATCAGGGAGTTTAAAAAGTGTGACAATAAGAGAAGAGAGAGAGAAAATAGTGAAAAAGACTAATTTAATTTTCACTGTCAGGAAAAGGAGTTTAAATGTGATGTGGTGATAAGGAGGGAGCCAGTATGGAATTCAGAGAGGGAGAATAAGATGGCTTGTCCTGTATTCATGTATCAGGAAGCCCATTAGAGAGCCCCAGCCCACTGTTCTCATGAGCCATTTAAAGTAATGCATGGACTGTCTTAACTTTGGCCAGGCTGTGAATAGAATGACTTGCTGCAACAGGATCAATAGGGAAAAGAAGGCCACTTTTGTTATCCATCAAAAGATGCTTGTCCTATGAGTAGGTATAGCAGGAAAAAGAAAAAAAAAGAAAAGACATTTTTTCATTAGCTTTTCAAAGTGAAAAAAAATGAGAATTGAGGTATTCACACAACAGTACAGAGATAAAGAGGCACATCCAATGAACCTAAAGGAAGACACAGAGGAAAAGGTTTAGAGGGTTCTGTTTCCCACTGAACCTTGAGACACCTACTTTAATCAGAAATTAATTCATTATTACATTATCTAGACCCTCAATTGCAAAATCCTAATAGTGTTTCTAGGTTTGTTTTCTGGCTTTGACCTAATTTCCTTCATCTTTTGTCAAAATAAAGCCATCTACTGCCAAAATAAGTTTTCAAACATTTACAGATATGGGTTAAAAATTACTTGACCAAAATTAAAAATAGAAAATTTTAGCTTATATGAATGCTTTGAGACAGTCTTTTGGATGTTCTCAAGCACCACACATAGAAGCATATGACCTTTCACTTGGCTTACATAATTTATACCTATGAAAATCGTTTCAGCTGTCTTTGCTTTTCACACTCTTCTTTGGATCAAACGTGTATATGTAGCAGGTACTTATCACAGAATAATGTGAATGTCAGGGAGACTGTAGGCTTCCCCATCCTGTTCCGGAAGAGATTAAAACATACTTGGTATTGCTACTACTACTAAGTGATTTCTCTGTCTCTCTGTACAGTGTACAGTACATTTTAAAACCATGCACCATATTCTGCATTTCCTCTCTAGGAAGCAAAAAAATATCCTAAATAGAGGCATCATTGCAGATTTGCAAGGTGAGACACAGCACTTTATACACAGTCTTTTGGATACAGGGAAACTTGATCAAGACAAGGTAGGCAATGCTAGAACATGACATAAACTGTTCATTTAAATTAAAAAATGTAGATGGTAAGGAATAATGCCTCATTTATTGAAAAGTTTGTCTGTTGATACTGAAATCAGCCATATAGAAACTTTCTAACAGGGTTTTGAGTATTAAAAAGCAGGTATTCGTTAGGTCACTCAGAAGGTCCTTCCTCTAATTGAGTACACTGAGCATCAGGTGAAGAGAGGGTTTATCTTACACACTGATAACAAATTCATCAGCTATCCCTGCTTACTTGATGTGTCTGTATCATTCTATTTGATACACTCACACCCCTCATCAGAAGTCCTTCTGTGCTTCTTCGGGGTCTGTCTTCAACACATGGTGTCCTTTTCAGCTGGCTATTCCTCAACCTCCACTTCTGAGTAAGCACAATATAATTGTTTTGTGCTTTGTCAGCCTTGCAGAGCTGAGCTGGCATCCTGCTTGCATTTTGCATGACTTCTGTTTGCCTGAGTTACATCCTTTATCTATTTCTCCAAGGCTGTTCTGTTCTACTGTCCTTATCAGAATAAAATGCTGTTCTGTTCTACTGTCCTTATCACTGTCTTTGACTAAACAAGACTGCCTTATGGGCAATTGAAAGGATTTCATTTATTGCCTTAAAACGCCTGTCTGTAAATTCGAATTTTTAGCTTTTCCTTTTGCATGTCAAACTTGGGGGAAAGGCATCGTTATTGGTATGAAGATAAGAAGAATGTATTTAAGTCTGTAAGATTTATGAATAGGTGGCGAATGTATCTTACAGAGAAGACCTCTACATGTTGCAGTCATCTAAAGAATTTCTTAAGTCAACATTAATCCCTTCTTGTAAGTAAGCAGTACTTGGAAAGAAATAACTTCATTCGACCATTAATAAGAACCTAAAAAAACCCTTTAGATCTGTATTTATGACTGTAAAGAATAAAATGGTAGGTGGGATTTTTTTAGACTTCTCCAAGTGAGTTGGGCCATAAAATCCACATATCCCACCTTAATCTCATGTATATCAAAGCTGGAGGTGTTCTTCAAAAAACTTAAGGTCATAGCTCCCTTTGGAACCTTTTCTGGCATTGAAGTTATTTTAAATTAATTCCAACTTTTGTAACCATGGAAAACACAGTACAATAAAACTTCTGCCTTTGGTGTCTGGAGGAGATAGAGCAGTAAATCTTGGCTCTCTGCAGATATTTATGGTTTTCTATTAAATGTTTTTGAGAGGCTGAGAAAGAAATGAAGAGAGATGGTGACAGTGCTAGGATGTACCAGCAGACCTATATCCTGCATAAAAACTTCTGTCACATATTCTTTGTGAGGATAAAGAGACAACTTTGTCAGAAAGGTTTTGTTCCTTGAAAGCCTTATGTGCTGAATCCAAAGCCTCTGTATGTGTAATTCACCTCCCTACAAGGGGACCACGATTTCAAGACAGGGTTTAACCTCCTTAAGAGTCTTTTCTACCTCCTCCATTTCCATATCTCTTCAGAACACATCTCTACGTGCCTGCAGGAGTGATTGCCCCAAAATGATCAACTGTGAAAAGTCTGTGAAGCAGATTTTATCTGAAGAATTATTACCATATTCATAAAGTAGCAGCTCTGTGGACTTAGAGAGTCGAGTACTCAAAAGCCATCATAGGATCTTTTCTGCCATTTTTCAGCTACACTCTGAAAAGGTGTGTAAAGTTCCCATAGAGTGGTGCCCAAATATTTTCTATTTTCTGTATTAGATTGCTTTATTTGCTTTATTAAAATTCCCAGTACACTGGATGATTAAAAAATGACCATAAAACCCAAGTCTCCAAGAGAAATATACAGTCACACTCTCATATATGACAGTTGTGTAAATGTACGCATTTAAATGCCTAGTTCAAAATTACTTTAAATAGTAAGGTTCTAACAGCACTAGTAATAAAACTATTCAATTTTTGGTTTAGTATATTTTTTATATTTATTTGAAAAGTGAGTTGAAATTGCTTGGAGCTACCTTCTTAAATAACTTCCAGATTGAACACATACATTTTGCTTGCAAATAAGATTGTGACTACAAATAGCTATACTTGGTTTGAATATGCAAAAATAGTATTTGCATGTGTGAACTTTACTAGAAGGCAAGTAGAAGAGTTTTAAAAATGTTCTGTTTTAAAATCTTCTGCAGGATGACAGGAATATTTATCAAACTAAAGGCACATATAAGAGTGTCTGGAAATAAAATTTTAAAACTGATGGAGAAAAAAGGAAAATACTCAAATTATAATCCAATATATTGTCATAATTTAGCTCTCAATCATATTTTACTTGCTTCACAAGCACAGATAATAACAATAATAAACATATCACAACTTACATTAACCAAATATTTCTTAATAACAAGTTGGTAGACATTGCTCTCCTTCAGATACAGTCTCAGTTTACTGAGTCTCCTACAGTTCTGTGTCCTGGTTCTGCATCTGGACGGAACCCAAATTCTATTCCTGCTACCCCAGGAAATCTGGAAGTTAAGAAGACAAATACTGGATAGGAAAAAGGAATAAATCAAATTAATGAACCACTCAGAACAATAGAGTAAGAGCCAGACTCAGAGCAAAAATGACATTGCTCTTAAAATATGATTAATGATCATACTTGCATCAAATATTCAATATTATAAGGTTATTTGAAGCAGCAGTTGTAACTTTTTTTGCCAGTAGTCTGTAACTGATTATCTATGTTAAGACACTACCAAATGGAAGGTACCTACATTTTTATATTTCTATTATTTATTAATAATGTTAGAAATGTTTATTATAGAGAAGTAATAATCATACCTTGTAAAAGTGTAACACAAGTTTTGTGATACCATTATCAGCATTAAGTTAAATTCTATGAAATATTTTAAGTATCTAAGAAAACTAATTTTTTTATACACAGCTAGAACAGACTGGATGATCACTCTACAGACTTTCCATCAAGAGCTCAGTATCTGTAAAAATTCTTTAAAAAAAGTTTCCAGTAGTTCTCTTCACTGGATTTCCAGCTCCTACCAGGGGATCTAAAACAGCGAAGATAGTAAAAAGAACATACATAGTAAAGTCTTCTGCAGGTTATACTCAGTTTAAACAAAGGGTAAATACAAAATCAAAACAGAAAACTGTGGAATTTCTAGTAAGATTTTTCTTCTGTAAATATTTGGCTAAATAATACAGTATCTTGTTGAAAGATATGAAGTTAATTGTGGTTTGAGGTTATCCTAAATGAGAGGCAATGTGTATTAAAAAGCTGTTCAATTAACAGTGATGTAGGAGTCAGTACCACAAAGGTGTATACACATATTTATGTGCAGTAAAAAGTCGTAGAAAATTAGGCAAGCATCCTGAGTTAATTAGACTTCTATATTTATAAGTATATTGTTTGATTTTATAAAATGTTGCATACCTGGGAATATGGAGAAGCCAAATCTCAATCATAATTCCACGATAAAAATGGTATAAAGAGAGTAATTAGCTAAGAAGAAGAGGCAATTAGAAATAGCGTACCATCAAAAATTATTGTATATGAAGATTTGTTGATAATTTCACTTTTTAAATAGTTTGGTAGCATTTGGTTTCAAGCACCTTTGGTAATTACAGTTGTTCTGCAGATTCAGTTCTAGCTTTTATATGTGGGAAATTTGTTCTCAAACTGCTTCTTATTTGATTGACTAATGGAACTAATTGTGAAAATCTCTTTCAAGACTAGACCTAGGATTTTACCAAGCTTTTTTATCTCATTACACTACTGCTGTGCTTTAATCTAGCATAATTCTTCACTCTGACCATATTTGTTGTACAGAAACCATGTGCTTGATTTCTCTCTTGTATATTGTATAATTTCAAAAAGAAAAAAAAAAGAAAATAGGAAAAACAAAAAAACAACATAGAGACAGAGACTGTACAGAAAGGAGATATTTAAGGTATGGGACTCACCAATACACTATAACCTATATATACCAATTTCAAAATTCTTTATAGTAAGACTGTGTGTTCATTTATGCACCAGTTTCTTACTGTACTTCAATAATAACCTGAAGAAGTTAGCCTATGTGATCAGTTCATATTTTAACATGCTGATATTTTCAGTATGTATATTGATAGGTAAAACATTAGGATTTACTTTTAAATTTTTTTTGCTAATTTTAAGCTCCTAATTTCTCCAGAGATTTTTTTAATAGAACTATATTTTAATGCTTCCTTTTGTGTTACAAATCCCTGACTTCTGGATTTGCTCTTACTCAGATATTTTGGAAGAACTAGTCCAAACTAAATAATTAAGACACATTTCTAAAGTTAAACATTAATATATTCAGAAGATTTTGGATTTCCAAAAATGTTTTAAATGATGATTTGAAGTAGTTCGTGCTACATCAGCATAAGCAGCTTCTAGTATGATGTTGGCTATAGAGTTTCCTAGACTGCTTTCTACTCTCACAGTATTTATACAAGCATCGAGTTCTCTAACAGCTGAGCAAAGGACTACTTCTAAAAGATTATGAGTAATAAGATTCTAAATATACTTACTTAAAATAAACATTCCTTAATTCTAGAAATCTGTTTTAAAACCAGATATGTTTTATAAGTTTCAGCAGAAAAACAAAAACATGAAAAATGTGTATTATCTCTTCAGTCCCATAAATCTGAATAAACATATAAAGCATCATTAGTGTTGTCCTTACTCAGTGCCAGCACTTCTAAAGCCAGCTAGCTTATGCTCATGCTTGAGATGTATTTTGTGGCTTTGCTGGTGTTGCTACATTTCTCATCTCTCAAGTTTATCTAAGCAGGGGGAATTCCAGTCTAGCATTTCTTTTATTGTATCCCATATACATGATTTGCAGATAGTAACAGTGGACAGTAGAAGTGATGAAGACCTGCTGTAATATGATAAACCCAAGGCATTTCTCCAAGAGTAAAAATAAAGTTGTATCCATCGTTGTACTTAGGAAGAAAGGTTGGTTGGATAGCAAGAGACAACTTTGAAGATGAATGAACTAGGGAAGTTTGTTCTCATGCAAGGAATCAGTTCTGACCTGCGAAGGATATCTGGGATTTTACTTGTGAGCTTCGAACAGTCAATATTACCCCTTTTTGTTTATTTGTTTCATCCTTCCTCTTCAAAAGGAAGGTAGAAAGATTCTAATTACACTAATAATTTCTATAGAGAAGACAGAAGGATTTAGACAGACCTTGAGAATATATGAAAACAGCTCATAGTCACGTACATCAAATTAACAGACTGTAGCTTGGTGCTTAAATCCATTCTCGGAACCACCCTCACCCACAAGCATTTCCTGAACAATTTTCTTAACTATTCTCCCAGTTAAAGGTTCAAAACAAATTCACAAATCCACGTTCAAAACAACGGAAACACTTCTGAAGGTTTAAGATCGGGGACTGCTGACAACTTCACAGTCAATCTAACAGTCTCAAAGTTTTACTGTAATGCTTGCTGGTTTTTAGCATCCCTTGTGAGTACCAGTGATCTAATTTCATTTGCTTTGTGTTCTCCCGAGTCCCCTCAGGAGCAGAGATATATTTCTTTGTATACAGCATTTGACATGCTACTACAGTATGTTTTAGACATAGGCCTTATAGAAATGTACATGTAGTTGACTGTGAATGGTATGAGTGCTGCATATCAGAGACATTATATTATTTTAAAGTAATATTTTGTAAGAAATATTTTATTCACAGTAAGAATGCATAGTGAGACTCAAGAGTAGTAACCACATAGGTAATTCAAGTATAAAGATCTAGATATTTGAGTACGTACTACTAATACTTAATTATAATAAAAGAAATCCTTATAAATGTTAATCTTTCAATTAGAAAGTCCCAACATCCATACAACAGAATGTTATTGGATGCTGTATTCTTTCACTCTGCCAAATAACAGTCTCCAACTGTTTAATTAGTAGCTGTCAAGAATAAATTTCCTCACATTAATTCATATACCATTCATGTAACTCATATGCCACAAAACTCATATACTCTTATCAACAAATTCTCTCAAGAAGTCAGCAAGTAACAGATAGGCTACTGGTTTTTTACTATCTGCTTTCATATATTATGCTGATAAAGTAGTATTTTAAAATCAAATTGCATAAATTGCAAGATTTCTATATCCCATTCTCATAGTTGAGCTTAAGACTGATTTTGATGATGTGATGTTGGCTGGGCAATCATAAACCATATGAAGTTTATCAAGGACATGGTCCAGGCTCTGCACCTGGGATGGGGCAACCCTGGATGTACAGACAGACTGGGGAATGAGAGGCTGGAGAGCAGTGCCATGGAAAGGGCCCTGGAGGTTCTGGCTGATGGCAAGTTGAACATGAGCCAGCAGTGCCCTGGCAGCCAGGAGGGCCACCTGTGTCCTGGGGACATCAGGGACAGCATCGCCAGCCGGGCAAGGGAGGGGATTGTCCTGCTCTGCTCTGCAGTGGGGCAGCCTCACCTCGAGTGCTGGGGGCAGTTCTGGGTGCCACAGTGTAAGAAGGACAGAACTAGAGAGTGTCCAGGGGAGGGCATGAAGATGGTGAAGGGCCTTGAGGGGAAGCTGTTTGAGGAGTGGCTGAGGTCACTTGGTCTGTTCAGCCTGGAGGAGATTGAGGGGAGACCTCACTGCAGTCTGCAACTTCTTTGTGAGGGGAAGACGAGGGGACAGACACTGATCTCTCCTCTCTGGTGTGCAGTGACAGGACCCAAGGAAATGGCCTGAATTTGTGTCAGGGGAGGTTTAGGTTGGATATTAGGAAAAGGTTCTGTCGCCGTCCGCCTTCTGCCTCGGTGGTCTGGAGGAGGTCGCCAGTCAGAGGCGGATGTGACGAGGGTCCTCGGTGGCCAGCCTCGTCCCCTGTCGCCGGGAGTTCAGTTTCCCTTGCTCCCTGCTAGCGATGCCAGTAGGCAAACTGTGAACCGCACTGTAGCAAAATGGGGATCTCCCAACCCGGGTAATAGAGACACTGAGTCCAGATGGGTGATGGCACTCTGTGACACCAAGGGTCAGAAGACCCCGAGCCCGCCCGCCGTGACACAGCCTTTTATTGTAACCACTTCCACCAATCACAGAGGGGCTCAGGGGAGGAACTAGGGAGGAGCATGGGGCAGGGAACCAACCAGGGAGACAAGGGGGTGGAGAGAGGGTGACAGACAAGGGGAGGATACAATGAGCAACCGAATGTAACAGAACTTGCCAGAACATGGGGGTGGCTAACAGTAGATGGGCAGGTGGTGCTGGCCTATCAACCCAGAGGGTGTAAACCTTTCTCAAGCCCATCCCATTCGGGCTAAACTAAGTCTTGCCCCGCCTCAGGGGAATCCTCTTCTTCCCCCCAGGGCTTCCTTAATGGGAAAGTCTCTTGGGCCATTTGCACCACCGCCACAAGGTTCTTCACCCAGAGGGTGGCTGGGCACTGGAACAAGCTCCCTAGGGAAGTGTTCACAGCACCAAACCTGCCAGAGCTTAAGGAACATTTGGACAACACTCTCAGGCATGATCACACACAGTATGATTTTTGGGGTTGTTTTGTGCAGGGTCAGGAATTGGATTCAGTGATCATTGTGAGGTCTTGTGGGCCCCTTCCAGCTCAGGATATTCTATGAGTCTATGGTTTTTAAGGGTAACCAATACATAGATTGACTAGAGTAACATTCGATTAAGAATTAAACTGAAATAAATACATTAAAAATTTAATAAAAAACAAATGCATTCCTCTGTGGTATAAGGTTACTGAAGTCAGTCAGGTTGTACTAGGAGAAAGTATAAATCTCATTCCAAGACAGAAAGGTCTTGGAAACCAATTCAAGAATTCCTGCTAAAAATAAATGTAAGCTGCATTTTAAAAAGCGAGAGAATCCCATTACTACAATGGTAACATAGTATAGTTAATTGCAACTAAAATAATACAGAATATAGGAGAGAGTACTTACAGCTACCCACCACCTAAATTCATGCTCAGATGTGAAGTAAAAAGGCAGATCTTGTAAAACTACATCTGAGAAAATGGAGCTGCTTCCTGGCCCAGTATTCACAGAATCATAGAATGTGCTGAATTGGAAGGGATTCATCAGGATAACTGAGTCCAGCTCCTGGGCCTGCACAGGAGTCACACCTTTGCCTGATAGCATTGTTGAAATGCTTCTTGAACTGTCAGGCTTAATGCTGTGACCACTTTCCTGGGGAGCCTCTTCTGGTATTATTGATAGGGACACTGAAAACAACTGATTTTTTTTAAAAACCTGAAAACCTAATTATTATTAGCTGTTCATTCTTTTTTAAAACAAATCATTCAGAATACCATACCCACCTGAAGGGTAAGAGAATACTCAGTGATCACTGAATTTATATAAAAATCTTTTTCTGCATTTCCCAGAATGCTAGTTCTTTGAAAATCAAACTTAAAGAATGAACAAAAGTTGGGGGATTTCGGGGGAGTTCTTTCTTTTTTCTAGAAATTTCTAACCCCAGATTTTTTTCCATAATGCCTGCTCCATTAATCTTTTTGGTACTTATTTGTGTCATAAATTGTGATAAGCTCTGCCCCTTCTGCTTTAAGTTTTGAAAATGTCTTTGTTATCACCTGTATAGTTCAGGATAATTTGCTTATAGTAGCAACCATATCTGTCCCATTAACCTGGTTTTTATACTGTTCCATATAAATTTGGGTTTTGCAGCATTTTTTTTTTACTGCTCTGTGACCTAATGGTTCTGAAGTAAATCCAGCACATACATTCTGGAGGAAGCCTGGAAAACTGGACATTTTCTATATATTCTTCAGGAATACCTAATGCTAAAACCAAATTAATTGTTTCCAAAACTTTGGTTTAGAAAGTAACTTTTTAAAGTTAATACAAATAACTGTACATTTCAGCCAGTGCTTCTTTTATGTATATCTTTATTTGAAAGACAGGTGGGAGGCGGGAACATCCCTTGGAACAGAAAATATGACTCCCTTCCCTCCGAATTATTATAACTTTGAAATTGAGGGGCTTTCAGGCAAAGGTGTGAGTAAAGGAGTAACAGTTCTTTACTTGCGTGTGTGTGTGTGTGTGTCTGTGTGTCTGTGTCTGTGTGTCTGTGTGTCTGTGTCTGTGTGTCTGTGTGTCTGTGTCTCTGTATCTCTGTGTCTGTGTGTGTGTGTGTGTGTGTGTGTGTGTCTGTGTGTCTGTGTCTGTGTGTCTGTCTGTGTCTGTGTCTGTCTGTCTGTGTCTGTCTGTCTGTGTCTGTGTGTCTCTATGTCTGTGTCTGTCTGTCTGTCTGTGTAACAGTGCACACAAAGCCCAGCGATGGCAGCACCACAGCCCCAGGGGCGCCTCCCCTCGGTGCAGTTCCGCTCCCGGCCGGCAGGGGCGCTGTGGCTCGGGCCGGGCAGGGGGTGCGGTGGCTCCCCCCGCCTGCAGGGGGCGCTGTGGCGCGGGCTCGGCCGCCTCCCTGACGGGGCAATGGCGGCACCGCCGGCGGGAGGGATGGGGAAGGGGCTTCCTTTTCGAACCACCAGGGCAGCCAATTCGGGTTCAGTTCACTTAGTAGCTATCTTAAAACAATTGTAAATCCTTACAGGAGTAATTTTTTATTAAGAAGGAAAAAAAGCTTATATTTAATGTTCAAATAGAAGACCAAAGTAACAAAAAATCTCAGCTTAGTAAGATACTACTTTCTGTATCAAACATTAAATAATATGGAGGGAAAAAATAACTCTCAGTATCCTACAAAGAAAACCATACAACAGTACAACAGCAAGCATAAGAAATTCTGGCCACAGTATTCTCAAATCTGTGTATGTTACTGTAGCGGTTTGAGTTCACCAATTCACGTCTCTGGCCAAACACCAGCATACTTACCAAAATTTTCTCGATTTTGCTGTGTGATAATGATTAGGAGTAGGCAAAGCAGGCTCAAACTTTAAAGAATATAAAGAAAATTTATTAACAAACCTAAAAAGAGAAACTACAAGAACCAGAACAAAACTGTCAGAACACCTCTTCTCCCCCCACCTCTTCATTTCTTTCTCACTGACAACAAAAAAAGACAACACTTTGAACTTTCAGTCAGTTTGCCACATCTAAAATAGTCTTTTTTCAGTCCATTTAGGGAGAGAAGTTTTCTCTTGCTTTATCACGTTGACTTCTACATAAGAAATACAGTTCTTGTAGTTTTCAGCCTCACAACTAACAGCTGTCTGGGAGGAAAAGTTCTGCTTGTTGTGGAAGATCCCTCCCACACTAGTAGCCTTCTCACAGCTACTACAGTGGGCTATGGCAGTCCATGAAGTACCCTTTTGAGGATGAGTAGTTCTACTACAGGAGCAAAGAAATCCGCTTCTTTTATTATGACAACATAAGTCGTCTTCTATCATTCCTGGGGCAAGGAATTAGATCATAGCTTCTCCTTTGTTCAAGGCTCTCATCAGGTCGCAAGTACTTCAGTATTTACTTATCTTTATACAGGTGCCTTGGTTCACTGGCTGCAGCTAGACATCACATCCTCCCCCCACCCCCGGTGGACCATTGTTCATATATTATAGGGAATAGTCTAGCTTAGTCTATCAACATGTCCTCACAAGAGAAGTTTCAGCCTCAAAGGAAGGGCACTCCTCATCTCCTCCCACTTGGGGCAGTGGGAGGCTTTGCTTCCTTCATTGACTTTGGAGTCTCTTTATTGTATTTGTGCAGGTGTCTTCACTCTGTCTGTACAGGGAAAGAATGGATGTTTGCAAGTTCCATCCTGACACTGACAAGGTTAATTTGTTTCTCGGCCATGTGATGGTCACATGGTCCCTGCCCCTGCTGTTTGACTGTAGCATTTTCAGCATTTGAGCTGAAGGAGAGGAGCTCATCTGCGCCGCTCTCTATCCAAACCGCGTTTGAGCCTGCAGGGGTTCAGCCCGAGCCCTGTTTCGCGCTGGGCTGTGCCGCGGAGCCGGCCTGGCCCGGCAGGGTAGGCAGAGCTGAGTCAGCCCAGCCTGGGGTGACAAAGCAAAGCTTTCTTGGTTGGGCCAGAGCCGAGTAGAGCTGACCTGGCTCGCCGCTTGTGGTTGCCGTGCTGAACTGGAGGCTGGCCCAGGCCCTTTATCTTTAGTCAGCTGCGCTGCAGCTTCAAACTCCCCTCCCCCCTCCACGCCATCTCAGTTGGCAACCCAGCCTCATGGCCTGGCCGGCCCTCACCACATGCCGCAGCATGGGGGAGAACGACCTCTTCTGCAAGCTGGAAGTCTACAAGAGGAAGTCTTTGGATTCTCTCTTAGTTCTATGAGTTCTGGAGGCAGAAGCTGTAACATCTCTTTACTGGATAGGTCATTTCCAGGCCTGATCTCTTCCCTTCTTTACTGGAAACTTCAGTTAAGGTTAATCCAAGACAGTTACAAAAGCCTACATGAAGCGGCATTAAGTGGCCTTTCAGACCAGTTACTGGAATCCTGGTGTAGTATCTGAAAAGGTGCATTTTCAGTGAATTATTCTAGGGGGTTCTGGATGCTAAGGTGCTTCAGCAGAGGATATAATTGCTAAGGACAAAAATCCAACATACTTCCTAAACTTTCAACAATACTAGTATGAGCAGAAGCACTATTTACTACAAAAGTGAACAGTAAGTACACAGGCAGATTTTTATGGATACAACCACTTACAGCACCTTTCTTTGAAAAATATGATGTTTTCACGTGTGACACTTTGGAATATATGTAAAACAAGAGCAGAAAACAAAATTTATTGTAAGGAACTAAATTTACTTCCTAAAAATTAACTATCCCTTAAGTTTTGCAAAAGAGTAAGCAAAAATGGTAAGAACTGAAAAATTACTAAATGTCATCCTTCCGCCCAACTAGATTCATAGCTGAACAGACACATATGTTTGGAAACACAAAGCAAAACAAACAAAAAATCCAGTAAGATAAATCCTTGACATATTTTTGCTTTCCCTTTTTGGCTCATAAGAAGTCTTCTGTGTTTAGCAACTCTGAAGGGCCTTTGCTTTACTTATACGTGTCATTGCCAAACAAGCTCACTTGTGCTTTATCATTTCCTGGGTTACTGCACTGCTGTTCTCAGCAGCCCGTTCTGTTGGTTACTATTTGTCACAATCTCATTTGGGAATCTGAACACTTTCTGCCTACAATAAAAGCAAAGTCTGTTTCAAGTAAGACTTAATGAATCTGTTTATTAAAAAGTATTTCTTTGCAAAAGCACACTTTATATGGTTTGCTTGTTAATTTCAAAGCAGATTGTAGGCCAAACCAAAAATCTTACATAGATTCAAATGGTCTTGGATTTGAAGACTGGAAGTGAAGTAGCACTTCCATGGAGACTGGAAGTGCTACTGTTGGGGCTTGAATTTTCTCGCTTTTGTGGGTTTTTTTTTGTCAGTAGGCTTTTCTTTCTACCAGTATTTCTGGACCACCTAGGCCTTCTCCCCAGGTGGAAGCTCACTTCCAGCCGTGTGATCCCGAGGTACCTTTCCTCTCAGATGACACCCAGGAGGGCTCTGCTACGGAACACCCACGTTGGTGTGAGCTGGTGGTGGTCGTAGGTTTAGTCCAGAATTGCCACAAAGAAGAGGAGCGACTCAGTGCTCTCAGCAACAGAGGGTTTATTAGCTCTCTGAGACCTGAGAGGCAAAGAGCCCCGAAATGGTCCTGACATTACCTTAAATACAGAACATCTTGGCCAATCAGTGGAGAGCAAGTGGGAGGTACGAGGGTGGGAGCTTTACACACAAACCAATCAGGGAGAGGTAGGGGAGGAGTTCAGGGGTGACAACCAATAGTAAACTGTAGAACAGGGAACCTTCTAGAAGTAACTGTCAATCATCTAAGTGATAGAAAGGCAACTGTACCAATAACATCAGGGGGTGTTAACTTGGGCATGTCTTAACATTTGGTTTATACCATGGTGGGCCTAGATGCAGGGGGGTGAGTTTTTAATGGTTTGACCCACCAAGACTTCTTGAGGCCTTTAGGCCTCGAGTCTGTTTCTACAATTCCCACATTTTTTCTTAAGGAATTTTTTCTCCATAGGTTGCTAAGAGACGGTAATGGCTTAAGAGAACAAAGTGTGTGGCCAGGGGCTTTCCCTTTCACAGGGCGGGGGAAGTTTCTCTCAGGGAGCAGGGACAATTCGAGATTTTGGGACTGGCAAAAAGCAGGGGCGGGGCAACGGCTCCCTCTCTCAGGACTCTTGGAGTTGAACGGTTGGAGCTGAAGGGAACCCATGGCCATTGAGAAGCCAGCACGGAGCTGCTTTTTTTTCTGCTGTGAATTTTCTCCCTGCCCTACCAGGAAGCCGAGCTGCCACCAACCCGTCTCTCCCCACTCCCCTGCTCCTTCTGTACAGCTCTGAGGTTTTGCTACGCTGTAACTGTGCTCCCCCTGCCCACCAAGACCTCCTGCTGTCCCAGTTCACTGTTTCCGAGGATTCTGCTGCGGCAGGGACACCAGCCGCCCCTGAGGGTTTGTGAAACAAAGGCTCTCCATCCCTGCAGCAGGCCTGGCTGCCATTGCCCTGTGCTACCTGAGCTCACACCGGAGCGCCCCCTGCAGGCACCGGGGAATCACCACACCCAGAGCGCCCCCTGCAGCCACCGGGGAATCATCACACCTGCCCTGCCCAATGGGGCCCACTGGCGCTCCCTGCCGATTGTGACTGGAACTGCACCAAAAGGGAAAGGTGCCTGAAGCCGAGCAGGCTGCCACTGGGTTTCTGGTTCTGTTTGTTGGTTAACGCCATAGTTGTTCATATTTGCTAGCTTGCTTTCAGATATTAGAAAAGAACTGTTATTCCTATTCCCATATCTTTGCCTGAGAGCCCCTTGATTTCAAATTTATAATAATTTGGAGGAAGAGGGGTTACAGTTTCCCATTCCAAGGGAGGCTCCTGCCTTCCTTAGCAGACAGCTATCTTTCAAATCAAGACAGCTACCAAGACTGCCAACATACAAATGGTATGCTTGTTCTGCTGTGACAAGGGCTATTTTGAGAGGCCACTAGTTAAAAACAATATCTTTCTACCCATCACATGAAGTATTTGGGCTGTATTGACAATGAAAATACCACAAGACAAGAACATAAGGTTATGTCTGAGACAACTTATAATCAGAAAGCCACAGATGAAGCCACACACCTGAAATAAACCAACAAACCACAGGTATTATGTAATTCAACTTAGATTTCTTTACTAAAGACTGCAAATGGGCAGTACATCTTCAGGAATCGTGTGCTATTGCTCCACATAAAGCTGAACATGAACCAGCAGTGTGCCCTGGTAGTCAAGAAGGCCAACGGCATCCTGGCTTGTATCAGGAATGGTGCGGCCAGCAGGACCAGGGAGGTCATTCTCCCACTGCACTCGGCACTGGTGAGGCCACATCTTGTGTGCTGTGTCCAGTCCTGGGCCCCTCAGTTTAGGAAGGACGTTGAGACGCTTGAGCACGTCCAGAGGAGGGCAACAAGGCTAGTGAGGGGCTTGGAACACAAGCGCTATGAGGAATGACAGAGGTAGCTGGGGTTGTTTAGCCTGGAGAAAAGGAGACTCAGAGGTGACCTTATCACTCTCTACAGCTTCCTGAAGGATGGTTGTAGTCAGGTGGGGCTTGGTCTCTTTCTCCAGGCAGAGATTGACAGAATGAGAGGACACGGTATGAAGCTGCGCCAGGGGAAATATATGTCGGATATTAGGAAAAGGTTGTTTACAGAAAGAGTGGTAAAATACTGAAATGGTGGAGTCACCATCCCTAGATGTGTTTAAAGAAAGACTGGACATGGCACTCAGTGCCATGGTTTAGTGGAGGTGTTAGGGCATGGGTTGGACTCAATGATCTTGAAGTGTCGCCGACACGCCTGCCCGGCTGTTGATCCTCGGGTCGCAGACCTGGCGTGTGCGACAGTAAGGTCCAGTGCCACCCGGCCAGTCCCTTAGTCGCTGGGAGTTGAATCCCTGCCGTTGTCTGCAGCCTTTGCCGTGTATCTGTAGAGTGTCTGCGTCGCTGGGGTGGCAGGGAGGGTTCTTCCCTGAGAGGCGAAATGACACAGGGACACTAGATGTTTGTACCAGGAAGCCAAGGTCGGGAAAGACCCCGAGCCCTCGGTGCAGCCGCTTTTACTGAGGATACAGTGACCAATCACCGAGCGCCCAGGAGGAGGGACGACGGCAGGACAAGAAGGTAAGGGCCCATGGGGAAAAAAAGGGGGAGGAGGAAGGGCAATAGACATAATACTGAACCAATTGACTGGAACTAAGGTGGGGGGAGAGTGGGACTGACTGGTGGACTGCCCTATCGGGCCAGGGCGTCTGGCCCCTTCATGGCCCATCCCATTTCAGGGCTATACCATCAGGGAGCACCGCCCCAGGGGTGTCCCTCTACAATTCTGTCAATTCCCAGGGCTTGGAGACTGGGAAAGGCAGGGCAACCACCCCCACATTGAAGGTCTCTTCCAGCCTAGCGATTCTATGATTCTGTGATAAATTTGAGCAATCTCATCTAAAACCAGTAAGTGCATTCAGGGAATCAAACTTTTTATATCTGTTGAAAGTCTACAAGAAAAAGGGAAAAAAAACCACCAGGGCCATTTGTCATACTCTTCGTGCTGCTTATCTATACTTGTAGCCTCCTTTTGATTGATGTTTTGGTAAAGATTTCATTTGGCATTTCCTTAAAATAACTGAAAATATTTACAAACAAAACAGATGAACAATGTTTAGAACACTACATTCTCTTTCAAATGTCAATAGCAGGTGTTCTCTGAATAGAAAGGGAAGGGAAAATAGAAAAAGGCTACAGGCAAAATATGAATTTGCTCTTTTTCTGCAGGGCTTTATCTACCCCATGGTGGATAACTTCTTCCAAAGTGCAGTAACTTCCACATTTCCTTACAAGATCTCACAACTTTTTAAACGATGGTATCTTCAGTTTGTGATGACCACAATGAATTCTCAGCTGAGTTCCAGCAGCTGTCCCTTTCACATTTGTGCCATCTAAATTAATAAGTATATTCCCAATATCACCATCTGGGGAACATGGAAAACACTGAACACTGAGAGCTGGCCTCTCCACAGGCATCTGCTGAACTCCGCTCACATTAGCCCCGTGTTAAGAGTAACCCACTGATTACATATGGAGCTGTTGTTCTAACTATTTTCTTCTCCCTTAACTGTAGCTCTCCCCAGAGACAAGGAGAAGAAATAATATATAGGAAAATATTAATCTATATTCTATATATCCTATAGATATGTAGCATATATTCACAGGATTTTTCCAGTCCCCTGTGGTTACTTGTGGTGAACAAAGACAGGACTAGGGTTCTGGCCCTGTAAGTCTGTTGTGTAGTGTAGTCCGTGTCTATGTATGAATTTTTTTTGTAATTTTTGAAGTTCATTTGTATAATAAATCTTCCTCTCTCATTGTAAGTTTAAGTGTATGTAGGGTAAGTTTTGAATTTTGCTCATATTTGGAGGTCTGACATGCTAACCTCAAAACTATAGTTTCACTTGCTTAGAAGAACAAAATAAAAACCTGTTCTTTGATCACACAGAAAAAACAAATGTGGGTATGGACAACAGAGAAATGAGTGAGAAACAAAACAGGAAAAATAAGTACAAAACATTGAATAGAAGGATAATGTGAGACTAGAAGAAAAAGCAGAAGATGAAAACAGGCCGATTAAAAATGTATGGCATAAACTGTGAAGAATGTATATCAAAGAAACAATAGGAAAAACTTAAAAAGAACAGAATAAACAGGCAAAAAAAATAATGCAAAATAACATTGGAACCAAGCCCTTATTTCTTTGCCTCTATACAGTAATTCAGTCCTATATTTTTAGGAGAATAGTCATACATTCTCAGATCTTTAGTTCTTTACTGACAGCACAACAGCCTCATTCAGGATTTTAAAAACATATTTCAAGAAAATCATGTATTATATCTTGCTGAATCCCTTCAGGTCCTCCCACATGTCCTTTTCTCAATCTAAGGAAGATTAATTAAAGCTTAAGATGCTTTGCTTTTTCTTTTTTCTCTTTTGAAGTACATTGTCAGAAACATGGGTCTTAGTGAGTATGCCTCTTCCAAATTCATAATTGTGTTTAATAATTTTTTGACTCTTATAGGGATATTTAATTTGTTTTCATAAAAAGTTCAAGAAAGAATTATTAGGAAGGGCTCTTCTTGTTTCTGTCATCTGCAAAGAGGAAAGGAGGAGGAAGAATTAGAGGAGTAGAAAGTTGCTGGGCAGAGCCTTTATCCAGATGTTTCTCAGGTTCCAAGCAATGCACCTGCCACCACAAGCAGAAGGATGCTTTTCTTATTAGGAATTTCTCCACACCTCAATAACCAATCAGCGAGGTAAATCTGGAGCCTATACCAGCAACCAGCACATCACAATAATGATTACCAACCTTTCTTCACAGGTAAAGAGATAAAATTAAAGCAATTTTCAGCTCAGTGAAGTTAGCAGCATTGTGCATATAATAGAAATTCTGGAGAGTGTTTTCTGAGAAGCCACCATTCCACCATACTAAAATAATGTGGAGGTGGCATAGAGGGAATCTTTCATTTGCTTTCACATGGATTATACGTATGGTTTGGGTTGTTTTGTTTGTTTTGGATTGGGTGGGTTTTTTGTTGTTGTTGGTTTGGGGTTTTTTGGTTGGTTGGCTGGGTGTGGGGTTTTTTTAATTTTCTTTTACTTTCAAATTCTGTTTATCTGAAATTCCCTAGTTTATTCAGTTCTAGTTTTCCTTAAAATTCTCCCTGCTTCAAGTGAGTGTCATTGGAATAACACTAGGCAACGTCATCGTCTTTCAAACTTTTTCTAGATTTTTGAATGAATAATGTAATATTTAAAAGTTAGCCAAACAAAAAAGTAGTGTCCTTATTACTCTCCTTGTCTGTCACAATGCGCAGTCAGATTCTCAGAAGTACACAGCGTTCATCAAGAACAATTACAGGTTTTGTTCTGCCTGTTGAAAATTTTACCCCTGAATTTTAAGAGTTTTGTAGGTTGATGAACTTAATGAAAGAAGGTTGATGACTGATTAAGGACAAGTACAACAAAGGCATTTGGCAATATGTATTCCTATCAAGAATGTCTTGATTTCAGGGCAGTTACTTAGAGCAACAAGGCAAAAAATATTGGAAGGCAGAGTAAGAGCTCAGCTTTCCCCCCTGGTATCCACTGATCATTTGATTCAATCCAAACTGCTTTTTCACGTAAAAGTGAACTATGCTGTACTTACCATGTACCAAAAGTAGATTAAGTCATGGTGGTGTGTACTTACATGGAAACAATACCACTTCCCATGAGATCTAAGCTTTCATATAAAGAAATTATGAAAATGTGGTTATTGAAATAAATATTTCAAATGGTTATTTAACCTGCAATGTAACAGCAATGTGAACGCTGTTAATGGGTATGTGACCTGCAATGTAAAATCTCTTCCAGCCAGGTAACAGACACAACAGAGCAACTGAAATTGGTGTAAAAAATTACTTTGCAGGGCTATGAGATCTTTAACATGTAGCTGGTGAATAGTTATCAGGAAGGGCAGAGGAGTGGAGATACCATCGGGACAGTAAAGGCTGTTTCTCAAGGCCAGATTTGGAAGGCAAGTGGAGGAGATTTCAGAGCACTGCTGCTTCCAATGAGTTTACTTATTTTGAGTTGTATGCTCATCTTCTTATATAATAAATAGAAATTTGTCAAAATTACTAATCCTGAGTGTCCAGTCATTTACTGTCCAGACTTCCATTTGGTCAGTTGCTCTGAGACGTACATTTGGATTCTCATACTACAATTCTCATACTACATTTACATTAGGTACAGTAGCAAAGTATTACTATCCTTGACTTGCCTCTGTTATCTGAAAGTATTTGACCTTTCTTAAATGTTGACTTTTGCTTTTAAAAATCTTGAAAGGGAACAGTAAAAATTTTATTAAAATACTATCTATTAAAAAAATGTTAACATGTAGCCTACCAGCAAGATTCCTCTTGCTGGCTTAGTTTATGCTGTGTGCTGTTCCATTCCTGAGCACTGGGACTGTGTGGCCAGGAGGCAGTACAGACAGTGGCAAAACCATTTCTTATACTGAATAAACCAGAGATTTTGTATAGGCCTTTTATTTCTAGTAATCACTACAGAACAACCATGGACACGACAATGAGCGCAAATTTTGCCGTCTCTTCCACTTTAACAAAGCACACAATATACATTTCTGAAGATGCAGGAGAGGGCCTCTCTATTGATCCAGGCTTTTTTCCTGTAGACATAAGCATGATGAAGAGTGCTTGGGTTTGCTATTTATGCATTACTCCCAGATTCTCAAAAGACCATACTTGGTTTTTTGAATTAAGTATATGTTCCCTGAATGCATAAATTACTGCAGTTTATACATTTAATATAAAAACACAAACCCCATGTATTTCTCTTATGCATCCATCAAGCACTCTATAAACCACTATATGCCAAACATTTCATTTTCTAAGTAGCAGAGCACTGATACATCTAAAGACTTTATTTACATAAACATGCATTTTGCTAAAGCTCTATTCTCTTAGTGCTGTCTCTAACAGCTCCTCACAAATCCATGGTATTTTCATTTTCACAGGTTGCTCTATTCTTTAATAACAGCAATCTTTTACTTTGAGTTTAATCTTCACCAGTCAATTAATAGTGTACAGATTCATTGTAAGTCTTCATTCAAATATTTTAGTCTTCCGTCTTTTATTAAATTTGTCATGAGAGTTGTGACTCATAAAGAATTTTAATAATAGCATAAAATGTAGCTTTTAATTGTTAGTCCTTATGCATATTTTTAATAGTTTTGGGCTTTGTGTTTAATGACATTAAGGACAATTTTTCTTGGCTTTTTGGCAGACTTTTACAGGAAGATTTATCAGTGGTCTCTTATCTTCCATTTCTTGGGTGGCTTTGTTTTATGTCAGATTTTTTATGATAATAAAAAAAATAAGTAATATTAAGGCAAAATTATATTAATATATTGCAGTCATTCCCTGTTGCATTGACTACACTAGAGCTAAAAGTAAATCATTCGCTTTCATACTTTCATAATGAGAAACTCAACTTGTTCATTTCAGAAATAATTCTTCATTTCTGCAGCCTGAAGATTTTCTGTGCTATTGTTTGGGTTTTTAAAGTAGGCTTTTTCCCCCCTCCTCTTAATAACAGAAGTGCTGATGGCTTTAACATCATGTTAGTAATGATACTGTGTTTTTAAAAAAATATAGAGGTGAAAACAAAAGGTATCTGGTTCTTTGGGCCATTTTCTTAGATTTCCTTGTCATTAAATCCTACATGGCATTGGGCAAATCCAGATAAATTTGAGAAGTTTAGTTGGCTAGCTACCTGAGTGCTCCCACAGATACTTCTGTGTAAGTTCATGTTGGAATTACATATGTAAATACATGTGGTAAAGAACTAGAGAAGATGGGAACATATCCTGGATTATCTGATTTAGAATTTCTTTCATTCTCTGATTTAGAGAATGCAATAATTATTAAGTGCCAAATATCTTACCATAATAATTTCTAGAATCCTCAAGGCATGACTTAAATATAATGAAAAATCTTTTGCAACACTTACAGAGAAGGCAAGTAAAGCAGACTTAACCATTTTTATATTTTTGCTAGCTTAAGCATATTGTTGTTTCATGCATTTCTAACCAAGAGAAACATGCCTGTACTGGGCTGACAGCTACAGTCTCCCTGGTAATAACATTTTTAAAAACTTGACAGCCAGCAAAGTAAGCCTCTTCCTCAGCATCTCCACTGCTAACACACTGCATGGACATTAGCTTCCTAAGCAAACTTGGAAATTACTGAGACTTCTAAGACAACAGAATTTAGGAAAGTATTCCTGTCTTCTTTACAAGTTTAGCTGATAGACTGCCTGTGCTTGGGGAATTGACTGACTATAAATTTCCCAGCACAGATACGTTTCTTTGATTTGAAGGGTATCTATGTAAATTGTTTTAAGATTCAAAATGTACCTGCAGTCAAAAACACTGGCTTCTAAAGAAACTGGATATGATATCTTGGTATTAGACTGGTACACACTGAAAATACACTAATGTATGTAATCTTTGCTACAAGGTAATTTGACTTGGTAAGTATTGCACTGAGTACAGGATGAAGAGAAAGGGTGCTGGGAGCTGTCTCTGCTGAAGGATCTCTGAAATAAGGAAGACTGACATTTTGGACACATAAAAGACTTTATGGAATCAGTATGGAATAGTCCCTCTTGTGGCACTCCTTTCCCTAACTTCCCAGTCTTATGAAATGATTTATGAAAAAGAAATGGCCATTGAAGTTGTGATTTTCAAATGCATTATTTCATTGTTATTTGTGATAGTTAAACAGTTTTGATCCACAGGAAGCCTGGTACAAAAATCAAGTACTTTATCTCCAGACACTGATCTCGCCCTGCATTTTCACAGTATAAATCTCTTCTCTGTTTAAAATGTACTGTGCTTATTTAGAAAGACAGTCACTTCAATTTCTTCTAAAAATATATGTTTTCTAGAAATGTGGAAAAGTCTATCTTGTTATTGTTTTCATTTTCAATCTAACTTTTAAACTTACAGTTTATTTTTCTGTCTTACAAAGATCACTCAGAAATACTTTCCCTTTTTCTTCAGTACCTGCTTCTTGGTTTCCTCCTCTCTGTGTATCTGTTTTTTATAGAAACGGCCTTTTTTCCTCCTAAATTTTACAGATCTCTTCCCCCTTTTTTTTCCTACAAAGACGTCTCTTCACATTTCTCAGAAAATCAGTCTCTCTTTCATAACTTATCTAGTCCATTACATTCTACACACCCTTGGGAAATACCATCAGAAGCCAACAACCAGAGCAATAAATGGATCAGACAAAGATTACAACAAAATGGAACAAGAGAAACTCAAAATTACAAAAAAAAGTTAATCTCAGTCGATTTTCAGGAATTACCATACAGGCTAGGCAGAGGAAAGCCCACATATATTCTTCTGGCTCATTATGAGTTATAGAGCTGCACATAATTTAACTGTAACAGGCCATGTAGTTTTTGAACTTATCCCAAGGTCACCTGCCTGTGGTCTTGAGAGGATGCCATGGGAGGGAGCAACAAGCTCCTGCTTGCTGCAATCCATTAAGTATCAGGAGATGAAGCTAGAGCAAGGAAAAGTTGAGAGAAATACTAGTTCAGACAAGAACTAGTGTGCTCACATACAAACCTCTGCTTTCAGGAGAGAGCATTTTGTTTCCTGGTGATACATATTTTCAGAGTCTTGTTGCTTCCACTGCCCACCCTGCAACAGCCTTTGGTGGCTTAGCTTGGAGCTCTTTCCCCCCTCCTTGTTCCTGGGATGGCTACAAAAATAATTTCTTATGCATTCCAGACTGAGTTGATACCTGTCACTCCAGGTACCTGTCACTCACATGTTTCTCCCTGGGTTATGCTGATGAAGTGCCATCAAATTCACCACATTCCATGATGATTTCAGAGGTCAGTCAGAACAATTATGAAAACATGGAGTCTTACAGAAAGAATCACCATATCCACTTCCAAATGTGGACATACTGAATATACTATGTGAAGTGAAGTAAGTCACTAGAACTTCCAAACTGTTCCAGGTGTTGGCTGACAGACAAAACTCAGCAGTGACTCAGCTTTATACAGGGCAGATATATCACCACGAACTAAATTCTAATCTTTCTTAAAAGCCAGTGGGACTTTGGTGCTGATTTTAAGGGACCAGAATTTCATCCAAGACAGGTAGCATAAAAGCAAACATGCTGCACTCTTTGATAGATTTATTGTTATTGTTGTTTGGTTTGGTATTAGGATTATTTCCTTACTGCTATTGCAATAGCTCTTAATAAGACTAGAAATAGACTGAAAAAAGACTACATCATTTGACTAAAATGATCCTTAAGCAACAAATAAATTAGTAGCATTGGTATGGCCTAGTATTATATTTTATTTTCCATATATGTTCTTACCTATATAGATGTAAGGAGAGGATGTGTTAATTTTGCTTTATACCAGTATTAAAAATATTTTTCTTGTCATTAGGAACTGTCTTTTCTCTATATTGTAGCAATATGATGTCCTGGCTCAAAGCATAATCTCATGCATTTATTTCCTAGAAAAGAATTAAATTAGCTATGAAAAAAATAAATTGTGTCCTTAAAATAGGACTAGCAAACTGCAAGTTTTCACTGTTCTGAATGCTGAAAATGTAGTACAAGGTCATTTTACTTTAAACTAATGTGATGGCAGTGCTTGCAAGTGTTGCAAATCCATCCATACAACCACACATCCAGTAGCTTACTGTTTTGTGAAAACAGCAGGAAAAGTCTAAAGAGAGTTTCAAAGTGGATTCATAGGCCATATCCAGATTAAGGTGGTTATTAGGTTGTCTGTGTTCCAGTAATGTTCAGCACAGCCTGAAAAGAGCTCCTCAAGCTGCCAGAATACCACTGATGGCATATTCAAGCTCCCTGGCAAGACTAGGTTACTCAGTGTGATGTGTTTGATGTTCCTTTGGGTTCAAGAACATTACCAAAACACAAAAAATCTCTTATTCAGCACGCTGAATAAATAAAATTATACCAGAAGTGAACTAAACAGCCATAGCTCCCTGGCTACAGAGAGGAGCAGGACCAGCAGAAGCTGAAGCCAGCTCAGGCCATAGAACCATGCTGAGGCAGTGCAGTCCCCAAGAGCTCTCGGGTAAGGGAGCTACAGACACAGAACAGGCACAGACCCACAGCCCTGTGCACTGGAGGGGCTGGTGCCCATGGCCTGAACTGCAGCTGCACTGCAGTGCTGCTGCACAGAAGAGTTTCTCCACTCTATTATTATTTATTCTTTCCTATAATTAACAAGTTTTATCTTGTTGCATCACACACACCAAACCTTTTGTTAGAGCCCCAAAATATGATGTTTATTTTAGAGACAGAAAGTAAGTCATAGTATCATAGAGTATGCTGAGTTGGAAGGGACCACTGAATCCACTCCCAGCCCTGTGCAGGACACCCCAAGAATCCCACCACATGAATGGGAGTGTTGTCCAAACACTGCTTGAACTCTCAGATTTGGTGCTGTGACACTTCCCTGGCGAGCCTGTTTCAGTGCTCACCACCCTCTGGGTGAAAAAATTTCTGATATCCAGCCTAAACCTTCCCTGACTCAGCTTTATGCCATTTTTTCAATTTCTTCATTTCCTGGCATTGGTTGTGAGAGCCAAGGGATCGGCACCTGCCCCTCTGCTTCCCCTCGCCAGGATGTTGAAGATCGCAATGAGATCTCTCCCCTCAGTCTCTTCTTCTCCAGTATGAACAAACCAGTGACCTCAGCTGCTCCTCATTAGGCTTCCCCTCCAGATCCTCCACCATCCTCGTCTCTCTCGTTGGGATGCTCTCTAACGTTTGACTAAATTTGATAACATTTGAGCAGCGAACTAAGTCTTTTTTTAACAGAAAAGCAATGCCTAAGCACGGCTCTTTAAGAGCGGTATCAACTTCGGCAAACGCGGGGAGGGCGGTGCCCTCCGGTCCCGGGGCGCGCCGGGGCGGCTCCCAGCGGGGCGGCGGCTCCGGGCCGTGCCCGGCGGGGCGCAGCGCGGCGCTGACCCGGCCCCTGGCGGCGCGGGCGGGCTCGGGGCGCGGCGGGCGCGGGCGCGGCGCTCCCGCCCCGCGGGGGCGGTGCTGCTGACGGCGCCGGCCCCTCCGGACCTTCCGCTCCGCTCCCGGCGGGCGCCCGGCCACACGCGGCGGGTCGGGCTTCCCCGCCGGGAGCTGCATGAGAGTCCTTCCCCAGCGGGCACGGTCGCGCTCGCCCCCACTCCGGCTGGGCATGCCACCGGCGGGGCGGTTCCGCGGGGACTGACATGCTGCTGAAGGAGGGCAGGCGCCAGCTCCTCCGCCTCTCCCCGCGGTAGCGGAGGCGATGCTGCAGGGCGCTGCTCGGGCTCTCCCGCAGGCGCCAGGCTATCGCCCACAGCAGCCGCGCTCGCTGCCGTGAGCGGCGCGGCTCCTGCCCGGCCGAGGCGACGAGCGGCGCGGGCCCGCACCCGTGCCCGGGGCGGCGGCGGCGGCGGCGGGGAAGGCGCTGCCCGCGCCCGCGGGCGGCTCCGCGCGGCGGATGCGTGTGCATGAGCGCTGCACCGAGCGGGCGCAGGAAGCGCCCCCGCTCCGCCGCCTCCATCTTCCAGGGCAGCAGGACCTCGCCGCACGGCCGCGACAGCGAACGCCGCGGCAGCGGCTCCGATAGCGCCTACCAGACCCAGAGAACCCTGGACGACTGTAAGATGGTGGGTACCGCGGGCGGGCTTGCCGTAGTTTTTACCTTTTCCAAGCTCTCCCCGCTCGGGCAGCAGTGCCGCTCCTCCCGCCACCTTGACTATTCCCATCACGTGCAGTTGCACTGTTTTTAAACCCGCAGTCCCCGCCGGGGTGCTGCCCTGCACCCCAGATCGCTGCGGTTCCGAAGCGGGAGACGTGCGAGGAGCCGGCTGCGGGACGAGGAGTGGAACCGGGCACCTGGCCGGTCCGCGGGAGCGGTAATCCTCGCCCCAGGACGCGCTCCGCAAAGCTGCTGGAGTTGCGTTTTGGTAGATCCGGCCAAATCTGTCCCCAGACTTTGGGCTCACGGAAACCTACATGGGTAAATAGTTGCCTCCAATGAATCACTGCACTGTCTGCTTGCTGTCTTGGGCAGCAACCTCATGATTGCCCTAAAATCCTTCTAAATCAGGACACAGAATTAGAGGCCCTGAAATGCTGTCCCTGATGTATATGGTACCTGTTACCAGTCTTCCCAGAGTAGCTGGTTGCAATTGTAAAACCTCAGGTGAAACACCTGCATCTGTGTTATTTATGGACTGTCATGTTCCCCAGTCATGTTCAAAATGCTTGCATCCTGACACTATCCTCCAAATCAGCACCATATGCGCCCTTTCAGGCTCCTTGAGCTACAGTCAGCCTGACACTGGGCCCCAAAATTGTCCCTCTAGCTAGTGACAGATGGAGAAAAAAATTGAAGTTGCTGCTACTTTTCTTGACAAATCTGTACCTTGCTAAAGCTCTGTCCAGTAGCATTGAAAATGGAGCTGCTACTTCTATCCTGCTGGATTCTGGCAGGTTTTTTCCCTCTGGTGCTGAAAAATGTGCTCCCAGATTATCCACTCTGATACTTCAAAATTGGGAGCAATTCCCAGTGCGTGGTGGAACAAAAGCTTCCACAGTTACTCTATAAATATACCCAACAAGTGGATCTTGCTGGGTTCTGCCTTTTTTCTTATTCCCAACAGCATAATGTGGTTAGTTCCAGAGAAGTTTTTAGAATTAACTGATTAGAAATAAAACATGTTTTATAGATGGATTATCAAGTTGCAGTAGGATTCAGGAGGAAAAATCTGTGTGGTCTCCTTGTTCTCTGGTTCGATTCAGCAACATGTCTGGTTTTGTTTTCCTGGGCAGTGCTAAGGTGGCTGGATGAGTCTGTTTAGGCAAGGGATGTCAGGTGAGAGCTGGCAAAATGCATGTGGTGCAACCAGTTACCAGTTGCAGGATGCAACGCTTTTCTCTTCTTCCTAATGCAGAATAATCACACTGTGTACTGTGGTACAGTTTTTTCCTCTCCATTGCCATCATGCATTCTCTTAAGCTACAGAATGAAAAGAGTTGAAGACCTGTTTAGCAGATATTGTGCCTAGGGCTTTGTTAGGTGTGTGCTTTTGGGTTTGTTTGGGATCTGGGTGTGGGAGGGTGCGGATGTACTGAAATACACTTGGGTTGACTTGCTGCTTCTGAAGCAGAGGAACCTATTTGCTATTCTTAAAATGAAATTTAAGAAAGCATAGCCAAAACTATTTTTGATACCTGTTCTCAGCTATACAGTTAATTGCAGTGGGATGCATGAAGGGTATGAATGTAATACTGCAGAAGTGACTTGTTTATTTCCTGAGCATGAGAATTTGAGGGCTTGACTTTAAAAATTGGTAGCTTTGATAGACTCCGGGTTCTTAGTATGTTTTTATGTTGGGGTGTGTTGAACTTGTGGTGGTAATGATGACTGCAGAATTATGAGCAATTACTCTTGTCTGTTTTTATGTAGTTTGGAAATTGAGGTCAAAACACAGATAAATAAATATTCTGTTCTATTACTCCAATCCTTCCGCCCCCGCCACCATGTGGAGCAAATGGTCTTATGTGCGTTCTTTCAGAAGACAGCAAATGCTTCATTTTCTTAAAATATAATTCCATGTACGTGACCAGTGGAACTAAACAATAATGATCTTTCCATCACTCTGAAATTACCCATTTATCCAGTAACATCCGTGTGTATCTGCTGGATACTGGCTTTCTGTAAAGGTTGTAGTGTTTATTTATTCATTTGTTTCTTTTTCCCACATGCACTTTAGAAAAGGTGCTTTCTGGAATTTTAACAGGAAAGTGCTTATCTGGTGCATCTTCTCAGCCAGTAACAGCAGATGAGTTTTAAGTATGAAATCTGGGTTGAAGGAAAGTGACAGAACAGAAATCATTACAAAATAAATTAGCAAAATTGCCAATTTAAAAGCAAATGCTGCATTCCAGTCCCTAAATGTGCTGCTAATCAGGAAGCAGAAAGAGCAAAGGCAATAATTTCTGGAGATATTTTTGCCTTTCACGATAGCAAAAAATAACCTCATGCTACTAGTAAAACAGATGGGTTTTTTGTCTGCTTAATATTTAATACTATTAACTCAAACACTTTCAGATATTAAAAGGAGAAATACTACTTTTCGACAGATGAACATTTATAGAAGAAGCAGCTGCCATGGAGGCTCTAGTCATTTATTGAATCATGTTCTTGATCCTCTGTGCTATGAAATTGTGAGCAGTAGGAACAAGCCCTAGATCGGGCATGTTTTTAAAAAACTGGACTGTTTTTACCAATGTAGTTAAAAATTCTCACGTATGTAAATTGTTTTTGTTTTTCAGCTTGTCCAGGACTTCAATACCCAGGTGGCTCTCTACCGGGAGCTGGTCATTTCTATTGGGGATGTCTCTGTTACCTGTCCTTCTCTGCATGCAGAATTGCACAAAACTCGAACCCGGGGATGTGAGATGGCCTATCAGGCTCATCAAAAACTAGCTGCAATTTCTGGGTAGGAGGCAATTTATGTTTAATTAAAGCTGTATTCATGTGCAAATCTTTGTTAAATACCACATAATGGAAACTTTCAGGAAAAGCATTAACCTGTGTTTCTCTTTTAGACATAGAGGTGTATGACCACAAATTTTGCAGAGTGTCCATATCCTTACTATAGTACAATTTTGGATCAAATCCTGGTCCCCTTACCGAGAATGTACCCTTCTGATTTCCCTGGATGCTTTTCAGTAAGACAAACAGCATTTCACTGCATATCACTGTGGATCAAGGGGGAAGCCATGCCCTTCAAGGGTGAAATAGCAATAGCTCTCTGCCCAGTCTTTCATTGAGTATACCTAATTGAATAGTTGAGAGACAATTAGCTCAGCTCAACTAGAGACTCAACAAAATTAGACTGAAATTAGGTGAAAATTGAGCAAGGGGAATAGAAACACTAGTCTGAAAACTTGTGTTTACATCCTACATGTTTTAAACCCTTGTTTTTGTTGAAATAAGAATGAAAGCTTTGCCAGCATATAATGTTTTAATTTATTCTTTGATGTTACATTATGTACATTCCTTTCCATGGTGACAGAATGTATTATCACATACTTGAGACTATGCCTCGGTGCAAGATCAACCAGCATAAATAGCTGTTTCCTAAAAACTGGGGATTCGTGCTGCTAATTCTGTGTGGGTTCTTCACAGTATGGTGACTGGGGCATTTGTATTTATACATGTACCCCTGATTATACTTCATCAGAACTTCCTGCATCTGTCTTATCTACCATAAGCCATTGTGCACCACTAGAAAAAAAAACCTTCTTTTTTGGTAGTTCTGCCTAACCCCCATTGAATTTCTTTCATCACTTTAATATATATGAGAAATCTGTCATAGGCTTGGAATATAAGGGGAGTTCACACAAACCAACCAAACAGAAGAAGACACTGGTTGGATGTTTTAGTAAGAATTGACACCATTTTCAAATAAGACTTTGTGCAAAGTCACTTTTTTGTCACCTCTGATTTATTCCTCAAACAAAATACGTGCTTTTAAAATGCTAAAGTTAGTGGTAATTTTTTTTTTAAAAAGCAATGAATAGACATAGTTCTTTCTAACCAGTACATTGAAAATGTGAAAACAAACAGAAATTTATCAAGTGTGCTTTCAGACTCAAAAGAAAATCTAATATAAACCAAAATACTACATATGAATAGCTGAACCTCTTTTGTAACTTCTAAATATTTTTCCCCTGCAGAGAAAACAATTGATACATGCTCATTTAGAAAGTACACTGTTCTTTTTAAACAATCATTTCGCAGTTGGAAGTCTGTCATATACACAAAGATGTCCTGAAGGTTGTGCAGTTGCTGCGAGATTGACATTTGGCTAATCTAAAACTGTTTTAAATAACTGTGATAATACTGTGATATCCGTAACAACTGGTAGGTGTTAGAAACTCTCTGGAAATTACTTGTTTGGTTTGACAGACATTTTACAAGATGTGTTTTGCATCCCCACCTTCCTGTAGCTGAGGAAAACCATTTGAGACAAATTAACTTTTTTGGTGTGTTTGTAAGGAAAGGTGGGAGAAAAAGATACAGCAAGAAAAGAAATAAAAGGAGAGGAGTAATAAATAGTCTCAGAAATTTAGTCTTTACTTCAGCAGAAAGACTGATGTAGTGTATATGATATAGGATCTGGAATAGGAATCTAATTGGATAGGAAGAAAAAGTATCAGGAAGAAAAATGCTTAGGGACAGGAATGCATTAAATCATCCTCAGTATTAAATAGTCAGGAGTGTAGTGCGTTGCTCAGAAACCACTGTTAGTCAGCAGATGGGAAGAAGGCTTATTTAGTTCACTGCTTTAGTTCAAAATGCACAGCACTGCACTGGGTAACACAACAAGTTCTTTCTTCCAGAATTTATTAAAGAAAATGTGTTGCTTTTCCACCTAGAAAGAATAATAGCAAGTAGTTGTTTATGTTACCAGACATTTCATGAGGAACAGCGTTCTATTAATTAAGGCCATCAGTAATGTTCAGTTAGTCTCTAAGTGATCTACCTGAGGTGTTGCAAGGCACTCTTTCTTTTGAGAAGTTGGAGTCACTGTCTAAAAGAATACTAAGCTCATTTATCTTGTTTGAGCTGTTTTCCTTGGAAAATTAGCAGACACCTTAATGTTATGCTGTTCCTTTGTGAATATATTGGGATTTCACAGAATCATGGAATTGTTAGGGTTGGAAGGAACTCATCTGGAGATCATCTGGAGATCAAATAGTCCAACTCCTGTAGGCAGTTGTGCATTTGAGACTCTTAAATGCATACCTGACTTAGGCAATTAGAAGAGGCACCTATTTCCTTTCCTGATTCACTTGTCCTACAAAACTAAGCAAAGTAACAAAGAGGAAAGATGCAAAGACTTGGAAGGAAAGAAACAAAAACAAATCCTCTAGTGCTAGTTGTTAGTGATTTTTAATGAGCTGTTTTCTGGAGAAGGTGAGTAAGGTGTCCTTTCATCACATTTTCTGCTGTATAAAGTAGCAGAAATTAAAAATCTCAAAATATTTACATTGTGCATCCTTGTAGTATTAGTTGTCATGGTCGAAACTGGAGGAAGCACAGCAACAAGAAAATGAGTCAGCATGATTTTTTCCAAAGAAAAAGAAAGGAAAAATATTTGTAACAGTAAGAAGATGGGAGTAAAAACATGCAGATTTCTGTTATGGAAGGGAGTCTGCTTTATGGAATGATAGAGTGGTGATCCATTAGAATTCATCAAATAGAGAGCTGGTTTTATATGTGGAGTCCACTAAGTCTGGGATGTCAACAGAAAGATAACTCAGAACTGTATTTTAAGATACAGGTCTGCACAACTGTGCACACACTTTTGTAAATGTCCTTACATATTCTCAAGCACTTGATATGCTTACATAATGTGTGCACTTGGCACACTGAAACCAGAACTGGCAGTATCTCTGTGTCAGTCTGATATATATGTTGGCAGTGGCTTTTTTTGCATGAAACAAAACTGTGTGAGGAGCTCAGGGGTGCATGGCAATGTACATCTGTGTGAGCATAGCTCTGAAAGTGATTTTTCTCTGGTTTTCTGACTGGTGTTGCCAAGTCCAAAATCAAAGAGGAATAAACCTTTACACCAGTACAGGCTGGGGCAGCAGCTTTGCAGAAGAGGATCTTGGGGGTTCTGGTGAACATCAAGTTGAACATGAGCCAGTGCTGTGCCCTTGTGCAAAGAGGGCCAGCAGCCTCCTGTGCTGCTTTAGGAAATGTTGCCAGCAGGTTGATGGAGCTCATCCTTCCTTTCTGCTCAGGGCTGCTGAGGCCGTGTCTGGAATACTGGGTCCAGCAGTGGGCTCCCTGGTAGAAAAGAGGAAGGGACTTCCAAAGCAGGTCTGATCAGCTACCTTGAAGTTGGTCAGGCAGCATCCCACATACAAGGCAAGGCTGCTAGACCTGGAATTGTTTAGCTTGGAGAAGAGAAGGCTGAGAGGGGGTATTATCAATATGCATGAAAAATACCCGATGAAATAGTGTAAAGAATACGCAGTCAGACTATTCTCAGTGGTAGGACAGCAGGTAAAAATTGAAATACAAAAAAAATCTTTTAAAAAAATTTTTAAACTCTTTATTTACTGTGAGGCAGGTAGAATATTAGAACAGGTGTGCTGAGGAGTTCTGGAGCCTCCATCCTCGGAGATACTCAGAATTCAACTGGTTATGGCCCTCAATAGCCCTCTGTAGCTGACACTGCTTTGAGCAGGAGGCTTGGACCAAATTAGTTCTAGGTGTCCCTTCCAGCCTCTGACAAAGTCATCATAAATCTCCTTGGGAAAATTCAAAGACAGTTTCCTTATTTGACACTCATGTGCATCTGTTACTTTTATAAAATAGTTGTTAATTTTAAGTTTCCCTAAGTTCAAGAAAAATTGAGAAAGTCCTGGTTGCATTCCTGTGCACAAAAAGATTATCATAGTGTTGCTTTAAGTTTTTAATTTTATGTAATTTCTACTTTTGTTTTCCTTTGCAGTTTACAGTAGGAATTCTCGTGTTTTCAGTAAGCACCAAATAATAATTTCTTAGAGCTAATTAATATTAGATTGTTTCCTAAAGCTGTTTTAAAACATTCTACTGACACCCAATTGAGGCCAATTTTTTATTGAACTGTCTGAATTTTCCCTGAATTATGACCCTACAAAATTATTATCTGCTTTCTAAAGCACACAGACAAAATAGAATGCTTCAGAATATTTTACAAATTAAGTGAAGACTCCAGACCTGTAAGTTAATGTAAGCTGTATTAAGATAGGCATAACAGAAATCATTTTAACTGTTTAATTGTAGAGGTTAAATAAAGCTCTGCTGTCAGTCAGTATTAGCTGAGCAGGAACAAAGCACAGCAACTCTTAGCCCAACAGGGAAGAATTTTTATAATCATGATTCAAAACCAACTTTATGCCTGCAAGATAGAGCAACAAACCAGAGGTCTGCCCCAGCTAGATACTGATCGAGCAGCATTTATGGAGATCTCTGATCTTTGCAGTCACTGCCATGGTGCTGCTCTCAGTGTATGTACCAGAGGTGGGGAGAGTGATAATGTCGATCATGGGATTCTGAATCATAGGCACTGCTGCTGTATCCAACCTCTGTTGGAGCTGTTAGCGTTGTTTCAACTGCCAGATGAAAGTTAAGAAGTAAGGTAAGTGCTTCACAGAGATTGCAGCATGATAAAAGTATAGTTTAGTATCAAAAATAATGTTATGATATGTAGGAGAACAGGGAAAGCAGTCAATATTCACTGCAAGAATCAAACTGTTATACCAGCAGCGTAATGCCCTCTGAGTCCATACAAGGTTTTGTGATTTCTTGATAAAATGTTGCAGATGTTTTAAACAGTAGCAGCTCTGACCTTAACAACCCTGTCAAGTAAAAAATACTGAGGTCCTCCACTTCAGAAAACTCTTGGAAATATAAAATCTCATTTTGCTCTCACAAGCTATATTAAAAGCATCTCAGTAAGTTGCTTCAATGTGGCATCCTAGAACCCACAGTTCTTACAATCATTTAATAGTACTTTACTTAGGAAATTGTCCTGATGATTTAACTGTGACTGTCCAAAATGAGTAAAGTCAGGGAGATCTTTGTCTCCCTCCAGAGAAGAGCTTTTCAGGATGTAGAGCAAGTTCATTACTGAGCATTCTTGTCATATAAAGTCTCATTTTCCCACAACTTTGACATTCAGCTTCTGTAAACATTTACTGGAATTTTCTTACATGCTTAAAATTTTCTTGTAATTTTGAGCATATCAGATTGTCGAAGCAAATTCTCACAGTGTCTATTCCACTTTGTTTCACTGGCGTATATTCACTGATTTCTTCATCCTGGAGTGATTGCAGACTTAGTACCATGTATCAGAGACTACACCTGTTCTAGTGCCTCAAATCCCATTTTGACTAATGGGAGTTGGTCTATGTGGGAATATTTTGATAAACAGGCTCAGGTGTGGATAGTTTAACATACCCCTTAAGGACCAAGTAGTCCTTAAGGACTTAGTGCAGTAAGTATACCATAAATTACTCCTTTCACAAGAGGGTAAGATGCACATGTATTCTTCTGGAATTGATTCCTTGTAAAAATATGTCTCTAATCATACAATCTCCATGCATCTAAAATGATGGAAAGGGAGAGCAAAAAGATATAACTATTTTCTATGGAATTGAATTAATGTGGGTTTGCTTATTAAGAATAAAATCTGTTTACTCAATTTAAGTTGCATGTTGAAAATGAAATTGTTTAAGCCAGATGTCTCAAGTTCAGAAAGCAAATAATGGAAGAAAAACAAGGTTATTTACTAAGGCTGGAATTCTCAAAATAGCTGACCTGTATAGACCGGCATTTTCTTTGTACCTTTGTCTTTGGAAGTGCTTTAATAGGTGTTTGGGACTTGAAGATACAAGGTATTAATATCTCCCTTTATAGATCTGTCTTTCATAACTGGAGGCCAGATTTAGTAAAGGGCAAACAGACCTAAAAGTGAATTTATTACTCTATTATTTTTCTGTGTTCAGAACAGCAATTCTGAAAATTCTGGAAGTTCTACATCTGCAGTAACGCAGTGTAATTTAGTTTTGACAAAGTGGAAGAGCTCATAGGAACTTCCTTAATGATAAACCTCACCTGCAGTCAGAGGATTCTTGCTTGTCCACCATTCTTGCTTGTCCAAGCTCTGACAAGATTGTTCCCAGAGATGCTGGCAGAGCATCCTCAGAACCTGACAGACGCTGACAATTTTGGGCTCACAAAACACAGTGGCCTCTGCCACTTTCTTTTAGCCAAGGCAGAAGGTGAGTCAACTTAATTCCTAGACCACTTGCACCTGCTTCCCAGAAAAGGGAGGAAAGTGAGAAAAGGGGAAAGTGAGTGCTAAAAGTAGAACAGACATCATCTTTGCCAGTCTCTTATTTGCCCCTTTCTTCCATCTGACACTCAATTAGCACATTCACAGCCCCTTCCAGTGCAGTGCAGCCACTGCTGAGACACTAGAGGACTGCAGGGTGAAAACCTGCCACTTGCATGCCCTCCCAAGAGCAGGGCAGCCTCCCAGTCCAGCAGCCAGGGATGCTGCCCATGCCTGAGGATCACCACAAAGAGCAGTATTCTCCCTGGGAGACATAAAACAGCATGGCTTTTCCTCTGTGATACGACCTGAAGTTGTGAGGTAGTTGTGGAGAATTAGGGGGCACATTGACATCATCTGACCCAGTGGAAAGAATATTTTGCATGAGGAAGCAAAACAATGTCGAGTTCAGTGCTGTACTTGGGCTTCAAGCAGTGCTATTGCAGATAAACATTGAAAACTATTAGGGAACTTCCTTTGTGGTATTCTAATCCTTGCTCCCATAATTCTTTTCAATGTTTTAAGATAAAACATATAAAGACACAGGGAAGCAGAGATTAAGAACTCAGGTAAAGACTGATTATTCCTCAGCATTTTGTATCTTCAACCTGGCAAACCGTGAATTCACCTGCACAGTACCTTGGTCTAGGATTAGAGTAGCCTGCAGGTTTAGGGTGATTTGCCTTCCATTTTAACGTGCCCTCTGCATTCATCACTCCCGTTGTGGGTTCCTGGGACCTGGAAGATGGTACCAAACAATAAGATATTAGTGTAATTCAGGTCCTTCAGTGGAATGTTCTCTGCTGTGCATGAGCACCATCCTACTAGTTAGATTTTAGAGGGGTTGTATCTCAAAGTCCAACTCATTAATAATGGAGTATTCCAGCCATAGGTAAGGCTATTTATCTGCAACAATGCTTGAAATAACCAACCTGTTTCACATTCCTATTCTGATGTATATTAACCTTTACATGAGAAATTAAGGTGAAGGAAAATAACGTACATTACCAGAGAGATTTGGGGACTGAATTACATTGGCAGGGCCTCTTTAGAAATGCTGCAGAATCAGAGCTGACCTTTTGCAGGAAATTCAGTGTTTCTGCCAGCAATCTCTGACTTCATGCCCTTCTCTTGCCCCATTTTGTCCTTCTTTCAGAAGGTCTGCTCTCATTGTTGGCCATAAAAAGCTTTTCACACCTTTACTTTGCAAGCAGTTAGGTACATCTCTAGAGACAGGAATTCTGGGGATTTTGAAAAGCCCACAGAACTTAAGTGGGGACTCTGTTTTGCTTCACTCCGGATTTTCTCATGCCCTTTTCTCCTTCGTCATCCCCTTTTTTCAGTGTTTCTGTTTCTTGCTCTTTTTTTCTCATAGCCTGTCTCCAAACAGTAATGAAATGAACATCTGATTCACTACTGTCACATTAACTGTTTGGGAACTCCTCGTGGCAGAGTCTTGAATGTACATATAGCAAGCCCAGTGGAGTCCACCGACCTTTAGATCTGTGCCATTACTGTAGTAAACTTGACTAACAAAAATAATAATTTTTTCAAACTCCTATGTTTTGGGAAAAGTCTGGAAAATCTCATTCAGATGTATCACTTACTAAATAGGTGTACCAGTACTTAACTATCTCTGAAAAATACTTAGTAATTTTACATCATATTTGAGTCTTTCAAGTAAAAACATTGTTTTCAAGTATTCTGTTTTATTATTGCTATAGTGTTTTGTAAATAATGCATGTGATTATTATATTTTTATCTTACTGTTTCCATAATTTATTTCTTACGAAATTGATTTTTAAATGTCAATTTTCTGGAATTCTAAGCCTTAACATGTAACAGCACATAGCAACCCCTGTTGCTATGTCTTGTCGTGTCATGTCACAAGTGGAATCAGTTAATAAGCTCTTCTTGAGCAAAAACCTGAGTGTTACTAACTTCTGTCAGTAAATAGTGCTTCACAAAGAGATCTAGAGATAAATTTTAGAAGGCATTTAAAGGTAGAAGTGCAGCTGATTATGAGCCTTTCATGTCATGCTAATTTCTAAGCCCACAAAAATTAGGGGTACCAGAGAAGCCTGTATGGTTCAAAATTAATGTTAGACCAATCCAAAATAACTTTTTCATTGCAGTATTTCTGAAAAAAATAATGCACACTTCATACCTCTCTTCACAGATGTAAATAAAAGTTGCACTTGTAGTAACCTGTAACCAAGATGGCCAAGGGGAGTGCCTTTGTGTCCTCATTAGGCCCACTGCTTTGAGACCTATTCCAATAGCATATTTCAATATTTCTCTTCTGTAGGTTTCTAATGAAACACAGCTAAAGCTGAGGATTTAGTGACAAGTTTTAAGTGCTTCTTTCCTGATCATTTTCCTAAATACTGTTCAATTAAGAAATCCCACATGGCTGCAATTTTTTGTGATAGACACTTTGCCTATCTTTGTTCTGTTTAGCTTGGCTTATATTGTTCTCAGAAAATTACTTCTGATTCTCACTGAATCTTATAAAGCCAGACTATGTTAACAATATGTTCATATATCCTAAGAGAAGTGAAAATATGAGATAATGAAGTTATGCATTAGAAAGGCTTCAGCATGAGCTCTCAGAATTCCAGATATACTGGGATTTTGCTTCTGATTTCTTGCCTCTTTTAAGTTCTGAACTGAAAATTGCCGTTAACAGAAATGTTTTTACTAATGCTCAATATTTCTCAACATTCTGGAGCACTGCTCACTAGTTAGAAAGGAACCATTTTGATGCTGTGCCCCTCACTGAAATCTGCCAATGGCATTGCCAAGTTAATTGTGCTGGGCCATGCAATTAAAAGCATGTCCTTCTCACGACCCCTGTTTGGTCATGCTCCCTCAAGTGCTGCACTTCCTGCACAGTCAAATAAGAAAAGACTTCACACTTGCTGTGGGCTGTGTGGTACATGGAGGTTTGCTCTAGTAAGAGGTCGAGTACCAAATGGTAGCTACTCTTAACAGCATCATCAGTACCTTGCAGGATCAGTCTCCAGCCGTGGGAGATATCAGTTCTGTCAGGCTTACACTGGAAAAATTCCAACCAATTTCAAGGTGTATAAAATCTGTTGTAATTTTTCTAACTGCTTTATCATTCTGTTTCTGAACAATTAATTAAATATTTGAAGCCATTATCTGGGCATTAAGACCTGATCTTGACACAGCATTAAATGAAGCATTCCTTAATCCAGAATCCTTCCAAAATTACCAGTTAAATGCTGTTTAAATTCATGTTTTAAAATTTAACGTATACTGAAGTGTTGGCTGTTATTGAATAGAATTTTCTCCTTGATGGGAACATTTATAGATTAGTATTTACATTTTCCACATGATTTTTAACTATCAGAGAAATAATATACTGAATTATTTGTGTATTAACATAGAAGGTCTTCTTTTCTCCTATGTTCCATTTTTTATCTTGCTGTTCTTATCTTTCATAAGAATACTTTAGTCATGAACATTTCCTGGCAACAGATCTGGCGTAAGAATTCAAATACTGGCATATTAAATTCTGTGCTCGAAGTTGTTGTAGAAACTGCTTTCCCATTTCAGAAGAAAACAAGTTTGCATTTACTGTGTGAGCAAAGAGAAGCTGACACGTCATAACTCTGTCTATCACGGCAAGACAGGTCATTGCAAATGTACTGTTGGTAACCTTGGCAGCATGGCAAATGGTTGAGTGGCAAAATATTTAAAAGTGCCATGTTTATACAGCAGCCTTAAATTATTTCCAACAGTTCTGGAGTTGTTATTGTGGTGAAACAGCACTATCCACCCATATGCATTTACAAGCCCTTCCAGAAAAAAAACTCCAACACCAACAAAGCAGCATTTGGTGCTTGGGAACAGTTTGACAACTGCAGCCACAGCATGTAAGGCTGGGCAGGGTGAGGCTTGTGTGCTGAGGGAGCAGTCCCTTCATGCAGGGTAAAGAGCCCCAGTGCACCAAAGTCATGGACATTCCAAAGTCTGGGCATATAATTTAGCTGCAGACCTACCCGAAGCAGTGAGTATACAGCCTTTTGCAATTCATTTTGTATCATTCCAGAGTCAGAAACAAGTAGTATGTCTGTGCAGCTGCTCATACACAATACTGAATGCATAAGGAAGATTTCATGGAGAAATCCTTGTTTCCCAAGCAAAAATAAAGGGCTTTTCAAGGAGGGAAGAAAACAAAAGTAACACCAGTTCACAAAGTCAAGTGGAGACCAAACCAGGATTAAAAAATCTGAAGTGAAAAGATTGCGAAGTTCTTTTTGCTAGAATACTGCTTCCTGAACACATTTTATCAACAGATGGTTTTAAAATTTTCTTTCTCCATATATGAATTTAAATTCAGGAAGCTAATCTATTTCTTTTTTTTTTCCTTCTATTGCCTTCTATTCTTTTTTTTTTTTCCTTTTTTTTGACACATTCAAGTTTTTGCAGTCTCTCAGCTGTGATTTTTAACTACTCTTACAGATTCGATCTGTGAAGTATCTGGTGGAGCTGTATGAGATTCTTCTACTGATTTTATAACACAATTTCTTTTTCACATGGAATACTTTTATATGGAGGTACTTGAACATTCTTTTCTTTTTTTAGGATAAAAATACTCTGTGGTATTAGCATGACCTACTCAAGGCACTCCTAGAAGCATTTCATACATACAAAATCCCAAATGCTACTTTATTCTGAACAGCCTAGTAATATCTATGGATGTGCTGTTTTCCTTCCAGTTTGGAATTGTAGCCATTACAGTGTTTGACCAGTAGACAAAAAAATGAAAATAATTATGAAAGTATATAGATCTTTTCAGTAATTGTTAATGCAGTATAGCTCTTACCCAAATCACAGTGAAACTTACAGAACATCTTCCCTTCAGTTTACAAAGTTAAATAGGTGGTTTGTAATATTCTTGAGGAAAAGCAAATACATTGTTCCTTGCCTCTTCTCATCCTAACATATCTTCACAACTGCTTGGTTTTCTCATTTTGAAATACGGAAAACCAGGAACCTAAGTTATAAACAGGTAACAGGTATCTGGATCACTCTAATGCTTTATGAAACACCTTTTGTAAAAAAATAGATTGAAATTTATATTCAAAGAAGGTACTGATGACAGAAATAAAATGGAAAAAGGAAGTGGCATAAATCTGAGGAATCATCTGATTTAGTGTCCTGTGAATGGTCAGCAGCAGATGGCATCACTTGCCTGCAGCAGAGTTCTTTCTAAATCCAGTGTGTTTGTAGTTCAATGTGACCTAGATCCTACGGCATCAAATACCTGAAGCATTTAACTCTCCTTCAGGCTCTCTGGGAAGTTTGACCCTATTTGTCCACACAGATCAGAACCAATTTCATAAATGACCCCACATCAGATACTAGTTTTCATAAAATTTCTGTGCAACTGTTAATCAAAGGAACTGGACAGGAGTGTTGGTATGAATCCATTTATATTTTGCAGACTTTTGAAAGGTAGGGTTTATAAATCATTAACAAATAGTGAGTGTTTAGGGACATTTTAAAGAACACAGAAGCTTAACTAAAATCAAAGGGCAAATCCACGGGCAGCATGACTTTCAGCTGCCTGCAGTGAATTTAAAAGAGGCTGGGCTTGAGCCTGTTGGATGGCACACACTTATCTGTGCTTTCTCTACATTTTTATCAAATTCATTTGAGAACAACTTGTTGATGCTGACAAGGCAGTGTTCTGAATAGGAATTTATTTGATAAGCTTAAGAGTTATTGCATATACAGCTAATCTCACTGCCTCCTTCTCGGTTAGCACAGATCTTTTCTGAAGGTCTGTGTCATGGTTTGAATTTATCTGTTTTTTGGGATCATATAATTTAAGGCTGTGGGATTTTTTGTTCAGCTGAGGCTAAAGCTAACAAGGCTGACTTGAGAGCTCATATGAAGTTTTCTTTCATCTAACTGGATGCCACCTTCTCATCAGGGAGTCTGATAACCTGCAGAGAAAAAGGCTGTGTTCAGCTCATATTTGGCTAGTGCAGAGGTCTCTTGGATTTCTCTAAAGCAGAAGCAGGGGACAGCTGAAGGAAGGAAGGAAAAATGGGCTTAGAGTTGATTTCTGCAAAGATGTGGTGGTCAGGCCCTGCATTTTCCATTTTTTAAAAATCTTATAAGAACTCAAAAGCACAATTGAAGATATGGAATTCTGAGTATCCTGAAAGTATCCTGCTGGGGATTTTAAGCTTAGCTAGAGTGGAAGCTTATTTTGAGACAACAGCCAAACTCCCACCCAATTGCTTGCTCACTCACTCCTCAGCAGGATATGGGGAGAAGACAGGAAGAAGAGGAATGAGAAAGATTGGGTGGAAATAAAGACAGGGATATTGACTTTTTGTAGAGCAGGCTTGACTTGGGAAAGATTACCCTAATTTATTGCCAATTAAAATAATTACTAATTTAAGTTGTGGGAAGAGAAAAGAGACATCCAGCTAGCACATTTTCTGCCTCACTTCCAGGCTCAACTTCACTCCACACTCCTCTACCTACCCCCACCCTACTGAGCTGCGCAGGTGGGATGAGAATGGGGGGTTACAGCCCATAACCAATCTGCTTTGTTTCTCCTTCCTCCTCACACTTCTCCTCAGCTGTAGTGTGGGCTTCTCCACAGGCAGCAGTCCTGTCAGGAAAATCTGCTCTAGCATAGCTTCTCCACAGGTGGCAGTTTCTTCAGGAACATCCATCTGCTCTGGTGTGCTCTGTGGGTTGCAGGGAAGATCTGCTCTGCCATGGAGAACCTCCTCCTTTCTCTTACCCTGATATTCTCTCTCTTGTTTTTTACTCCTTTTTTTCCCTCTCTCCTTCTTCCTGTGGCTATTTTTGCCCTTTTTAAAAATGAGTTTTTGCTCAGCAGATAGAGGTTCTGCTGTGTCCTGCCAAGGATCCCTTGCAGAGCTGCAGGAACTGTCTGTGTCCAACACAGGGAAGCCCCTCACCTCATCCCACAAAGGGCACATTGTTGCCACCATCACTACCAAAACCTTGCAGCTGCACCCAACACACCTAGTATTACCTAGAGTGGAGTGAGTTTTAATAAAATCTCTAGTTTCAGTGCTGTTTTACTCATGTACAAGAAGATATACTGGGCGATTTGTAATTGGGTTTGTCCTCTAGTGGAATAGTTTGGAAAGTGCTCTGGTAGCTTACCTATTGCCCATGCTTGAGTTAGTTCAGCCATTCAAACTCACTCCTGAAGGAAGAAGTCTAGAAAATTCTGGTCTGTGATTCTGATAATTTCAAAACTACGTTTTTTCCAAAAAAAATTGTATAGTTGTATCTAAATTGTTCTAGCATGGAAATATCTAAAATGTTATCAACCTGGGAGTTAGCAATGTCTACTGTATCAGTCACTGATCGTGGCTTTGTTCTGCTGGTTGTATCATATACTCAGATTGACTCCATCAGAGTTACCAGAGTTACTGGAACTTTACACTGGTCTAACAAAACTAAACCTGATCACATCTTCTGTTATTGAGAGCACTGTTGTTACTGCTTCAAAACAACAATCTGATTTAATAAGAACAGCATTGCAGTCATTTATGGGTCTGCTGGAAAGAACAAGCCCTGTTTTTTTACCTGGCTGGACTGGGGTGTGGCATAGCAGTGGTATCAGTATTGCATTAAGTAGATGTATTGTGTCTGACTGGGGTAAAGCTCACAGCCCTTACAGTGCTGTGCTTTGCTTTGGTAGCTGGCGTTGATAACAGAGCAGTGTTTTGGCTACTGCCAAGCTGTGCTGTCCCTCTGACATTCCTTCCCCCACTGAAGGGGATGGGGGTGGGCAAGATCCTGGGAGGGGACACCAGCAGGCCAGCTGAGCCCAGTCAGCCAAAGGGATATTCCATACCATATGACATCAGCTCAGATATATAAGAGAAGGAAGAGAGAGGAGGAGGGAGGAGGCACTCAGGGCTGGTCCATGTTTGCCTCCTTGAACAACCACCACGCGTGCTGGAGCCCTGCTTCCCAGAAAGTGTCCGGACATCGCTGCTGATGGGAAGTAGAGATTGATTGTTTTCCCCTCTGCTCTTGCGCGCCCAACTTTCAACTTGCTTGTTCTATTTTTTCCCACTGTAATAAAACTGCCTTTCTTACCCTGATAGTCTTTTTCAATATTATCCTCTCCCCTCTCCCAGCGGGAGAGGGAGTGATAGAGTGACTGAGTGGGCACCTGGCACCTGGCTGGGGTCAACCCACGACAGTAGAGAACAAGAAATCAACACATGGCACTGAAGCTGACAGCAGTTTGTGTACCTTTTTTTAAAAAATAACCCCAGTAAATGGGAGGAACACAAATAAGAACATTTTCCCAGGAACTGTTTAGAAAAAAACATCATTGTTGGATGACTTTTCTGCTTATATTCAAAATTAATCCACCAGTCTTTTGTTGCCTTCAAAGATGTATGGTTACATGATAAATAAACAATCTGTTCAAGATACAGAAGCTTTAGCAGGCTGTTGCACCTGAGCCGTAATCAGAGGGGCTTCTGGTACTTGGTATATATGGGGATTAAGTGTATCTCCTCTGCAGTATTTGTCACATTTTTCATCCCAACAGAAGCACCTGTCTGAGGTAAGTTTTGGTTTTCATCTTTTTTCATCTTTCTACTGCTTTGTATTTCTAAACCACAGTGTTTTGGATACTAACTTAAAATAAAATATAGAGGGTAATATTTGTGGACAATGATTTTTCACAGCTCACAAGCCAACTTTCTTTTTCAAGGGAAGGACATAGGTGAAGCATTAGACAGAATTTGATGATTTAATTTTCACTTCTGGCTTGGCAAATGTTTTTCCTTTGGCTTTTGAAGACAAACAATCTTCATTGTATGTCTAGATAGTTCTTTCAGCTTATAATATTTTGGAACTATTAATACTTTTCTTTAGAGTTAAGCATAGAATTTGACAAAACAATGCTTTTACAGAAAGTCTTCTCAAACCCTTCATATAGCTTAGTTGCTCTTTTAACCAGAGATGGTATGTCTGTCTAGATTTTTTTAATGTTGATAGTAAAAGTAAAATGCTGTTTTGTTGTAAACATGTGACTAAAATTTTTAAGTTAAATTGAGAGACTATAGTAATTTTTCAGTTTTAGTGTTCTTAATTTGCACTTAATTTCACTTAAATTTCACTAATTTCAGTGCAACTGTGAATGCTGGGCACCTGTGGGAATTCAGGAAAATCTCAAGGTGTTCCTTAATTGTAACCAACATTTTGGCAGTACAATAAATCTGTCAACTATTTTGGTGGTAAAATAAAATTTTTAAGGGATTTTTACTCTTTCCTTTGCATTTAAGGAGCAGCATTTTAATCATGTTTATTTTTGTGTTTTAAAATAATTACCAAAGGAGTTGCATTTACCTCTCTTAATGATGTTGGGTACTTTATGGTTGGTGTAAGAGCTCCCTCTATAGATTTTATTTTAAATCTCAGCTTAGGAAAACCCAAAGGAAAGGAAATTCCAGTTCTTGTCAGTACTTTATAAACATATTCAGTTGAACAGCATTACATGATTTTTAAACAGCAGGATTTCATGGAAGGAAAACCATTGATTTTACCAATGGTTAAAGCATGAGAAGTAATAGATTTACTGTAGATTTTATAGACTTACTTAAGTTTAATTTTACAAAAAAATATACTTTTAATAGCAGCCTGATAAACTGCATAACTTAAGCTACTGTTTTCTATAGGAGTAACACAGCCTTTTCACTTTTGTAACTGCATTTTATACAGCCAACGGTGAAGTGCTGGTCTGTCTCTTGGGCAGGTGCTCAGTGCTGTGCTAGCTTTCATATGCCCAGCTGCACATAAACTACTAAATAGCTCTGTTGTAAACACAATTTAGCACAGCTCTGTATAAGGTCATATTATATGAGATTAGTCCTGAATAACTTAAGTAATCTTCATTGAAAAATCAAGTGGACTAACTGAACAGCTGACTTGGGGGGATAATATTAGAAGTTTGCATGAACTTTTCTTTGTATTTAAATATTAATTTGGTATATAACTATTAAATAACATTTAATAACAATTAATAATAAACGTATCATAACCAGCATTCTGAAATTTATGTCCGTACTAGACCCCCATTCTGCATTTCTCATGGCATGGCATTGAACACACAGAAATAGAAAAATTGATAACACTTTAAAAGGAAATGTTAAGCCTTCTACACAGAATTCAGGGATTATAAAAGAAATCTTTGTGGGCATTCACATCAGAGCATTTGGCTTTCAGACATGCAAATGAGGCCTATACACATGCATAGAAGAAAACTGGTTGCAAACTAATGGAATTGTTGTGGTCATTATTGCAATTAAACACTAATTAAATAGTTTGAGACAATCAGTGAGAGTACTGGGCTGGAAATAATTCTCATTGTATAAACTTCATATAATATTTTTCTTGAATATCACTGCTGTTACTCTGGATTTGCAAATGAGAGAAGAATTTTGCCCATAGTCCAATTATAAATGTTCCATATGCTTGAGAAAACAAGAATGGGTCATAACATGTGTATATTATTGATGTTTCTAGTTCTTACTCTCATGCTGTTCATAAATATAGTTTGCAAGAAAAACACATCAGATTTATGACAGCAAAAAAAGCAAATTAAAATGCCTATTACTATGCTTTTGAATACTCTTCCAACTTATTTGTAAATAGGAAGCCACTAATAAATCTGAATTGGCTCATGAGTTAAGCATCTTATATATAATTGCCACCTTCCTAGTGTACACAATTCAAAATTCTGTCATTAAGAGCAAAAATGTTTTAAAGAAAAATTTTCACCATTTTTGCTTCATAGGAATTTAATAGCTGTATAAGGAAAACTGTTTCCTTACATTTCCTTATACCTGTGTGCAGACCCTGAAATCTTTTTATCAGTGACAGCTAGGAAGGAACATTGTAAATTGTAAATCAACATTGCAAACAAAGTTCCTGTAATAGCTGTGATTTCTGCGAGGTCTGAGGCTTTCTAACATCTGAAATAGTGCAGAGAAAACAGAACAGCCATATTAAAGTTTTATCTAAGTCTGCTGCAAGGAAATTACCTTGTCACAATATAGTGACTGTTTCTCCTAGGGATGGACTTGTGGTTAAATAATCTTAGTTTTCAGAACTAGAGAGATTCAGCTTGACATGCATAAAAAAGAGGAGTAGAACTGTACCTCCTGACCAAAAGAGCTCTCATCATTGAGCAGAAAAAGGTCATCATTACTATCTCTGGTGGCTTAAATTTTTTTCCAGTTCCACTTTGCACAAGAACGTGTATGGGCGAATCCCCTGCGGGTGGAATAGACAAGTCAATGGCTTCAGGAGAGAAGAAACCTTGGTCACAGAGAAATATTCAGACATCTAGGACACTTAAGCAGAAACTGAATGGGCCCATGTGTATATTGGTGGGGCTCCAAGTCTTAGGTATTGCATGAAATAAGCAATAAGTTTGAAGACCTAAATTTTGAACCTGCATCCTAAATATAGAAAGTAAATGGAACTCTACAGTTGTAAAGGTTTTTCCTTTAAAGGAAGTAACTGTGTGCTCATTGAGAAAAGGGCTGCAAAGTGATGCACACATTGCAGGGTGGGAAGCAGAATTGAGGTTGAACCCTTTTTGTTCTGCACCATAGCTTTATTGTGTTTTCATGATGGGATGCAGAAAGTATCATGCATTATAATTTTTCAACAAATCAAGACTTCAGAAGTAGGGAAGTAGACATGACTTAAGAGAAATGAACATATTATAGTCTAGCCAAAAGAAATAAAGCTCCTAGGATGGGCAGGTTTATTATCATGTGTTTGGTGTAGCTCCTGTAGTAACAGATCACAGCAGTTGTAGTTTATGCTCCAGTAGTTTTCTGCCTCTTTGATGACGGCTACTTTGTAATGGCTTGGCAGGTGGAACCAGTCTTCTGTTGTCTCTTCTAAGTCCTGCATAATTTCTTGTCAATCTTTAGTATTTTTAACCTTGGATATGGTGTTTTGGGGTTTTGTTTTGGTTTGGTTTTTTTCCTTTCTTTTTTAACCTAAGTTTTTCTTGTTTAAGCATTCATAATTGTTCAGCTTTCCACTACTGTGATTCCAGCCTACAAAAGTGATACTTAATGTCTGATTTTACAACCAGGCATGAGAATCAGTTCCTGGGTCTGGGCAAATTATATTCTTGGTGTCCTAAGCAATTAAATAGAGATGTAGAATTTCAGGTTTTGTTTTCAGGATTGTTACTACTTTTGTGAAAAGAGTCTTGTGCATCCCATTCTCCTCACAGTGCAGTGTCACATCACTACTCATTTAAATATGGTGAAGACAAATTCAGACAGAATGTATAGAACAAGTAGGCTAGAACTGACTTGTTTGTGATGAGAGTGTCCTAAAAGTAAGGTTGATTACACTTGATACAGGATTTGTAACCTCAACAGGGATGTTAAAGTGGCCCAGTAATCTCCTGCATTGGTGTCAAGACCAAGGGTAATTGAAACTGGATGGCAAAAGAATGGTGTTGTCTCACAGAAAATACTTATCCAAAGCTTTTAAAGAGAAGAAAATATCTCAGTCACTTATTTACCCATTTTCTGAAAACATGCAGAGGAGATAAGAACATGCAATCTTATCAAAGACAGCCTAAATTCAGCTATGTTAAGCCTAGATTTTTTTAGATCTAAAGAATTGTTTGTAAATATAGTTTTGTAGAAAATAGTTTGTGCAGCAGATTCTGATGTGGCTGCTTGCAGCAGTAAGGAAGTGGATTTTATGACACTCACATTCTTCTAGTCTCATTCTTAACTACATTTTTCTCTTTTATTGCAGCCCAGAAGATGGTGAAATCCATCCTGAAATCTGTAGACTGTATATCCAGTTGCAGTGTTGCTTAGAAATGTACACAACAGAAATGCTGAAGTCCATATGTCTGCTAGGATCACTGCAGTTTCATCGGAAAGGTACTGAATTGCATAAATATGCAGATACTTGTTTTAGAAAAAAACCAATCTTTTGGGGCATGCCTGGGTATTAATGCAAGACAAAACACTGTCCTGGTTTTGGCTGGGGTGGAGTTAATTTTCTTAATAGAAGCCATCGTGGAGCTATGTTTTGGATTTGCACTGGAAACAGTATTGATAACACAGGGAAGTTTTAGTCATTGCTGAGCCCACACAAGGTCAAGGCCTTTTCTGCTCCTCACCACACACCACCAGCAAGGATGCTGAGAGGGCACAAGGAGTTGTGAGAGGACACAGCCAGGACAGATGACTCCAGCTGACTCAAGGGATATCCCAGACCATATGGCATCATGATCAGCATATAAAGGGGTGGAGTGGGGGGGGTGATGCCTTTTTCTGGTCTTAGGAAATAAAGGCTCAGACACGGTTGGAGGGTTGGGGGTTGTTTACCTCGGTATTTTAATAGGATCCCATTCGATGGCTTCTGCCATCCAGGTAGAACACGCCGCAAAAGCCCCGTCCCCCCAGTCGAGTATACAATGAAAGACTCTACACATTAGCATATCTACCAGGAGGGCCCAATAAGGGGCCTGGGTGGGCTAACTTCTAGTTTACAAAATCTGTCCTACTAGGAGACCTTGAGGGCCCACGAAAACAGAGTGTTTGGTCTCTAACTACGTGGTTTCAGGGGTGTTTAGTCTACCGGCCTCCTAAACACCATGAAACCAGGCTAAACTATCACCTAAAGCATCACAAGTATGCATGCTAATACTTGTGAATATAGGGAACAGTGTAAGAAGTATTCAGAAGAAAAGCAGAAAAATCCTTCAGGCATCAGGGGGAAGATGAAGGAAATTGAGGAGGACAATGGAAGTGATGGCATTTGTCTTTGCAAGTCGTCAGTACACATGAGGTAGCCTTGTTTTCCTGGGGATGGCTGAACACCTGCCTACCCATTGGGAGTGGTGAATAAATTCCTTGTGTTGCTTTGTTTGCATGCATGGCTCTTGCTTTATTTCTTAAACTGTCTGCACCTCAACCCATGAGTTTTCTCACTTTCACCCTTTCAGTAGTCTCCCTCATCCCACCAGGGGTGAGCAAGTCAGCACCTCTGTGGGGCTTAATTGAGGCTATACCACAACAAGCACTAAACTGTAAAAGGAATTATATATAGATAGGTTTTCAGTTACTAAAAAGAAGCTCTATTTCTGTTAATCATCATTCTTACAGAAGTGTGTCTTATCAGGTATGTATCACTAATGTCCTCACCATTTAAAAGTCTGATTCTTTTTAAAAGAGTTGTTCCTTAAGTTTTAGCTGTCATTAGTCAGACGAGTGAGCAAACTTAATAATGTTATTAGATGTATTTGTTGGGCAAGATATGTTATTAATAGTGTTGTTATTACTATTAGTTTTCTTACCTCATTGCTGTTTCCAGTAAATTGTTCTTATCTTAACCCCTGCTCTTCACCTTTTGTGCTTCCAGTTCTCAACTCCAGCCTGTCCCAACAGGAGAGAGGAGGGGGAGAGAGAGAGTGGCCTGTGGTTTGGGAGAGTGTCAGTGATAGCACTAAACTGGGGAGTACCATTCCTAAAACACTACCATGGTAAAAGATGGGTAAATATGGTTAAAAAGATGCCCACCTTTATAAAAGGAAATACTAGATTTGGAACTGAAAGGAGATGTCCTCACTCATGTCATGCGTCTCTCTAATCATTTCATACTTGATTAGCTGCCTACTGAAAGGAAGGTGTAGAAATGCTGATAATTTACTGAATAGTTTACTTTAGTAACCTCATTGCTCTGTGATGGCACAGGCTGATTGGGGCTGTTGTCTGTGCTGATTGTAACTACTCTTTCCCCAGATAGTATCTCATCAATAAAAAACTAGGTAAAGACAAGACAAAGGTCTGTAATGAGCTGTAATAAAGGTCTTGTAATGAACCTGCAGCATTTCCTGTCATGCTGAAAGGTCCTGTAATGTACTTTTCATACCTAGCTGTAGAATACCACTAAAGCCAGGGATATTTTTTATTGTGAACATAAGAATGGGAGATTTATAAACGCTTAACTGAGCTTCTCAATTATTTTCTCAAATCAAAATTAAGTCTATAAAATAGGAAGAGAGAGAATTAGCAGAGCCATTGTAGAACAAGATTGTGGTAGCTGTCAAAATGAGTCATCTTTTTTAAGACAGATTGTACTGCATTTCCTAGCATTGGCAACAGCTGTCAAACCATCTTCTGAACTGTAGCTTGAAGTGACCTGAGTAACACTGAAATGTCTTGTCTCTCCCTTTTGCCTCTGGATGGAATCTACGTTACTAACTTAAACTAAACATCGAACTATTAGATGTATAAAGTTGGATAAGAGGAGTTACTGTGTAGGTCCTATCTGGCAGTACTTTCGATAGACATCAGTTTCTCAGCTCACCATAGAGAGAGTAATGGTAGCTTTCTGTCCTTGCCAAATAGTGATTTTTGTCCTTGCCAAGTAGAGTGTTTTAGAGACAACCACAGTAACTTGGCTCCAAGCTTCTGTGACATTCTTTGAAAAAAATGCATAGTAGGCAAAAACTATATGATGACAAGGTTTCGAATAATTTGAATATCCAATAGACAGTTGCTTTTTTGTATTAAATATAGAAATTCACCTAGAGATATTACAAGAGCATCATGCCATGATGGAAATTCCAGTTCTGTGTTAAGTGTTTTTTCACTGTGAAGGCAGCTGCACACTAGACAGGCACCCAAAGGGGCTGTGAAATATCCATTCCTGGAGATACTGATAACTCAAATAGTTCTGCACACTCTGATGCAAGTTTGCCCTGCTTTCAGTGGGATGTTAGACTAGATGACTTTGCAACCTATTTATTCTGTGTTCTAACAAAACATACCATTTTCAAAGGATTATTATGAACCCGTATTTTTCATTGATTTCTTTACTTACAGAGAATGATAATTTAGTGTTGGCAAAGCGTGTAAATTTAGGAAGGAAAGAGACTTTTTTAACTTCACTATTATAAAATATTGTGATGCTGCTGTATATAGGTTTTTTATTTCACCACCTCATTAGTTTTTTGCAGGTCTTTCATCATCTGAATGACCATATTAAAAAAAAAGTTTCTTGTGTAAAAAGAGTACTGCTCTTATAATCTTTGCTTAACCCATAACTGTGCATGTCAGGCCTTCTTCTTTTGTCTTGAAGCTAATTTTTGAGGGTAATATTTTCCATTTCTGGCCCTCTTACCTGCCAGACAATTTTTTTATTAGATTTTTAAACCTCCCATGAGATTTCACCAATTCATGTTCTTACTCAGGAGGCAGCAGAGATTCAAGTAGAATGACTTGGCAACCCATGACTTATAAATAATAATGTGGGTATTGGTACCTTGATCAGAATTTATCAAACAAGCTGTAGAACCGATAAAACTAAGGTAGTGTGCTGTTGCTGATGTTCTTTTCCAAGAGAAACTCATCCAGTAGGAAAGAGATTTCATGCCAGAAAAGAGATTCTCTTAAGGAAACACCACACAAAAATTTGAAGATCTGAGCTCTGGGTCTTTTGACTGTCTTTCACAGCACAGGTCTTCTCATATCTCCTAATCTTTCTTTTCAGCTGAACAAATATTCCTTTATTTGCTATATATATATCAATCTTCCAGTACAGAAATTTGTTGCATGTTTATATTGCTTTAGAATAACTTACTGCTGTCATAGAACCTCTACTAGAAAAGTCAGGTAGTTTGTTATTTCTTTGAGATGTAACTGCCACAGTGGGGCCAAAAGCCATAAATATTTGCAGCTGTGTTATACAGTAAGTAAACTGAGGTAATTTTTTTTTGTAAGATACATCCACTAAAAAAGCCCAGTGTTGAGAATATATGATTCAACAGTTCATCATTCAGAAAGTTGGAAAAGGGCACAAGAAATCATGCCCAAGTATCTTTCATTCAAGTGTTTTGTAGTTACTAAGTCTTTGGCTACCTGATCATATATTCTATTACTCCTCCTTTCCATAATAAAGAGTTCTGGCTAACTAATACACATATAAATACACACTTGGGCATACATATTTCTTTTATCCTAATTGTTTAGTGTCATATATTTTATTTATTGCACATCATGAAGAAAAAATTACAGTTATGTCATTGTAATTGAGATGTGTGGGTCCCACCTGACATGTTTAAACACAGCTTGGCAGAATGATACCAGCCCTACCAAAGTGATAGGTACCTGTATAGTCATGCAAGAATGGCAAGAATTGAGCTTTACAGGGAAATCAAGCATGCATCCTACTTGTGTTTCATGTAAGAAATGAATATAATTCGTTGTTGTATTTCCAGTATGTGCTTTGTGATAACAACATGTATTTCCTTAAAATAGTGCCTAAAAGTGATAGCTTATGTTACGGTCCACAAAAACAGTTCCTCAGTTCAGTGGAGAGATGTTTTGCCTTTTGGCTTTGTTTAAGGCATGCTTTTCAGAGTTTTGAAGGAGAAAGGAAGGATTATTTAATGGTTGTGCTACAATCTCAGTTCTATTTAAAGACTGGTAGATACGTGTTATTGCTTACACATACCACTTATGCAAGAAGGATAAGATGTATGAGTGTAGAAGAGCACACAGATATGGAGAAACAAAATCAAGACACTTACCCATTCTTATGTGGACACTATGAAGAGCACAAGGAATGGAACAGCAACAGCTGTGGAAGGAGGGTAACACAACTTCTACCACAAAATTGTTATTCCGATTGCATTTTCTTTAATAATGGTATTTCCAGTGAGACAGTCTCCAAGTTCTGCATGTCCCAAGTGTAAGTCAGTAATTAAATTAATCAGGCTGTTAGACATATTTGTCAAATACCTTTTTTACTACCTACGCAATTCTTTCCTATTCCCTTTTCTAGGTTTTGTGTACTTCAGCTGTGATATATAGCTTGTGCATTTATCCTTAATTGCCAGGTTGGAAACCTGATGTAAACACTTTCTGAGAGAGGGATTCTCTCAGCTTTGTTAGTCTGGTATTCCCCTCAAAGATCTCTAGTTCCTCTGCAGTGAAGTCTAACTAGCACTGAGGGACATACATTTTTTTGTCTTTTCATTTTTTCCATTCATCACAGTTTCTGTGCAAATTAGGTGATGACTAAGAGTAGGTGCCTAGGGTTGCATGACGGAAGCAGACACAGAGATCACCACAGAAGCAATAAGGGGCACAACAGGTGAGACACATAAAGATGATGTATGTAACCTTACTGAACTGACAATTTTCTGCCCTCTTATTTATCCTCACTCAAATTTGATCCTCAGCATTATTTAAATTGATTTAATTTAATTTCAGAAGTATTTTCTGCTTCTTAAAAAAAACCCTGAATTATTGGTGAGAAGAGGAAGAATACATCATTGCAACTAAAATTATTAAAAATCTTTTCACTGACTAAATTGAAAGTAAAATTTACGGTTCATATCCATCTTTGAAGTATCTATGACAGAAGATATCCTTACCAGCCACTGTAAGGCTGAGAAGATTTAGCTTTTGTTTCCCTATAGGCTGTGGCAGGGGTAGAAATGTTAAGCCTAAGTAATACATTATTCAAGGAAAGCCTTTATTATTATCTGACTCTTTAACTGCTTTCCAGTGACTTAGCAAATGATCTGAAATTCAAGAAAAGCTTCATGAATTGCTCACAATACAACAGAATTACTGGTAAAGAGCTTTTTTTCAGTTGAAAAGAGATCTCTGTCGTTCATTCTGCCAAATCTGCAAGAACTTGTCTTTGTGCTGACAAAAAGAACATTGTGGTCTCTGCTTCTCTTCTTATGCTGAGAAAAAGAACCTTTACTATTATTTCATCTAGTGCTGTTACTGTTTCCATTGGAACACTTTTCACATCCCTGAAGGATGAATCTCTACAGCATGTCACCAAAGGTCAGGTCAGAGTTCCACCATAACAGTTAAAAATAGTGGAACAATCCACTAATACCCTGTTTCATTAGTAACACATTGTGATATCAGTGGCAAATTAGATGGTTTACCTGAAGGCTTTTTGATGAAAAAGTAATATATGAGATACTGGTAATATTATGTTGTGTTATGGACTTCTTGTAGTGGGAAAAATAATGAAGCCTATATGACTGAACAATGGAAACTGTACCATATGAAGCACCTTAAAATAACAGCATAAGCTGCAATTAAGGACAAGAAAAGTTTGAAAGTTAAACTTACAGGGTGATACAGAGTAAAACATGTAATCTGTGAAGGAGGCTTAGTCTGCTATTCCACAAGCAGTTGAGTCATCTTTCAGCATAACAGCTTGTAACTAACAGTGATGCCTGAAGGATTTTTCTGCTTTTCTTCTGAATACTTCTTACACTGTTCCCTATATTCACAAGTATTAGCATGCATACCTGTGATGCTTTAGGTGATAGTTTAGCCTGGTTTCATGGTGTTTAGTAGGCCGGTAGACTAAACACCCCTGAAACCACGTAGAGTTAGAAGACCAAACACCCTGTTTTCGTGAGCCCTCAAGGTCTCCTAGTAGGACAGATTTTGTAAACTAGAAGTTAGCCCACCCAGGCCCCTTATTGCGCCCTCCTGGTAGATATGCTAATGTGTAGAGTCTTTAATTGTACACTCGACTGGGGGGACGGGGCTTTTGCGACGCGTTCTACCTGGACGGCAGAAGCCATGGAACGGGATCCTATTAAAATACTGAGGTAAACGACCCCCAACCCTCCAACCGTGTCTGAGCCTTTATTTCCTAAGACCAGAAAAAGGCATCAACAGAAAGGTCTTGGTCTCTTTCCCTCTGTCTCCCCTCCCTTCTAATGCCTTCACTTCTTCCTCCTTTCCAGTGCTTCTGGAAAAGGAGTGATATGATCCTCCTTCTCTGGCACTTGCTCCTGGACATGTAGGGTTTTTGACTGACCTTACTTAAACCACTTCATCAGAAAAGATCACATTTTATTTTTCCTTTTGTTGGGGTAATCTCTCATTTCAATGGCTAAAGTGGATCACAGAAGGATTTCACAAAGCACAAGTTAGCACTGGATGCCAGCAAGCAGCAAAGAAAGAACACAGGACATTCTTTTACATAGGCTAAACTTGTAATGGTCAGGTCATGCACTCTCTAGGATGCACAGTTATGTAACTGTGGGCTTCCTACTGGCTTTAAAGAGCATTAAAACATTAAGCAAGAATCTTCTGTAGCATAAGCAATATCTAGTTTGAGATAGGTATAAGAATAACCTTCTTTTTCTTTTTTTTTTTTTCTGCAATTGTTCAGAGAATTTGCCCAAAAATATTACCTTATGATCCAAGAAGTTCTAGATTTTAAAAAGCAAGGTTACCTGCCTGATAGCAGGGACATATATTTGTGATGTGGAAGAGCACTATACCATGGTCTGCAGTCTTGGTCTCTAGTGATCCAGAAAAATGGGATGAATAACCACTGTGCTATTAGCTGGTCTAGTTCTTCACGTACTTTGTCAAACCATTAAGGAACTACTCAGATTTGCCCTGATGTCAAAATTTTTCAAATTGCAAAAATTGTGACATGAAAAAACACTTCCTACTCAACTTTTCGTACTACTGGTTTAAATGTTTACATTTGTCTGGGATGCACTCCAGTGTGACATTTCTTCTTTATTTGGTGCCAGAATTGTACTTGCCACTACAAAAAAGGAATGCTATCAGGTAGTCCAAAGGAGATTTGCAGGTTTACCAAAATATCCTACCAATTGTTAGCTCTCTTGCATGCTCCACTATCATGATCCAATCATTTATCCCATTCTCTTCCTCACAAAAGTCCTGCAAGATCTGTCATAAAGCCCCCCTTCAATTTCAACACTATATTTAATTTTCCATATGGGGAGCATGAATTAGGTAGGTGTCAACACAGAAATTCAGAATGTAATGCATTTGGGCTGTGGGTGGTAGCAGCTTTATATTGCTGTTAAATCATAAAGTACAAAATTTCATATTTTTGTCTTTTGTTTTCCCTCAGTATTGCTGTAGTACTAGGAGACATGGATTGCACTGTTCTTTAGTGTCAAGAAGTTGTTTCCAGAATGCGTGTTGTAGTTTCCTCACTTATTTTGTTCTGTTTTGTCTTCTGGCTTTTATTTTGTGTTCCATGAGAGCCACTGGAGTTTAATGGAACCCTTTCAAATTGGTAAGAGTAATATATAGGAGCACTCTGATTTGTAGCTTGGTGCAGTCTGCTCTGCTTCTGAACAGTTCTTACTTAAGAGTTTGCATTTTAGCAGTTTTTTTCTCCATTTGTATTTAGCAAGGTCAAGTTCAAAACATCAATCAGATTATTTGAGTATCCATTTTAATCAATAAATAAGAGGGATACATGTTTTGTTTAAATATTTTAAAGGAAAAGAACCTTGTGGCCCACCCAAGATCTTGGATACTAAAGTGGAGGAGAGTTCTGAAGTTCCTATTTTAGAAGACACATCGTTATCACCAACAGATATTCAGCAGCATCTATGGCAGGTTTCCACAGATATTGAAAACACTGAAAGGTATGTGTAGCACTTCATTTCTAAACAAACAATCCTTTCTAGGATTTATTTAGTCTTTTTTAACTTGACAGTCAGTGTTGCTACCATGAAAAGTGTAACTAAATTAAATAACCTGCTAACTTCTCTGATACATTTAACAGAGTTTCTGATTTCGTACCTGAAATATGCCAGACTCTAATTCTGCATTTCTGAATCAAAAACACAGATTCTAATTAATTTCAGTTAGTTCTGCCCAGAGTTTTAATCTGGAAGTTTTAGGAGGGTAGGGAGGGTACGGTAAGAAAGTATTATCTTACCCTCTTAACTATGCAGTTGAAAGACAAAAATGAGACCCTTTACTAGAGAGTAATCTCAACAGCCAACATTTCTTTGCAAAAAATCCTATTTTGAGGCTTTGTATATTAAGTTACTGATGAGATTTGAATTGTTATCATGCTTATTTACATAAAACCAAGTTCTGTTCTACTGGGCCGTAATGTGGAGAATAAACAGAGTGATTTTTTACTAATCATGCTGCTGCATTTCTAAGAACCATTTTATGTGTAGATGAATGAAGAAAGACGAGATTGGTTTTAAATCCTGAATACATTAACACATTACAAGCCGGTAGGTCTGCCATCTATGTGTGAAACAGAAACCATTTTGAAATTTCTGGCTTCTTTCAAAACATACCAAAATGTAATTTGCTTTTGGAGATGATGTGTTGTTATCATATTTTTCGTCATCTACCTCTCAGAAAATCTAATGCCAGAGTCCTCCCAAGGCAGGTGAGAGTGATAGCCCTGTTTCTAAAATTTTCGTTTAATGTGCAGTGTTAAGTACCATGGGTTAGTTGAATGTGTTATAATTTTCTTCTGAACAGTGAAGCACATTCATGGCATAAGCTACATAATGCTGTTAAGGGGTATGAAGATAATATTAGTACTGGCTAATACTAGTTTTAAGATGTGTTTTGCCACTAGGATCACATTGTGCCCCCAAAGGTTTTTAATACGAAATATTCAAGTGCCGGAATAGGTCATAAATTTGAACCAGGAAAAGTTAGTATCAGACTGTCATAAAAGTTCTCCCCTATTGATTTTATTGCCATTTCTTTTAGTATGCATCTTCTGGTACATGTATGTAAACCAGATGCTTGCTCGATAGATTTTTGTGTTTATTGCTCCATTGTTTTAGCGTATAAAGCTGTCCTGTGAGCCACTCCCCATGCAGTCTTCAACTCTTGTACCATTCTATCTTTTTTAACTGTTGTATCCACAGAGATATGAGAGAAATGAAAAACCTTCTAAGTAAACTCAGGGAGACTATGCCTTTACCACTGAAAAACCAAGGTAGGTTTTGAATTTTCTTAATGTAAGAAAAATTAAGATAATTGAAGTGTTTGCCTTCCTTGAGTTACAAAAAGAATCTAGGGTTTTTTAATGGAAACTACAAAAAGAAAAATCTAGGCAAAATCTCCTCTCTGCTGATCCAGTGGAGCCAGAATCTAGTATGTGATCTTTGGCCTCCTGAGTTTCACATGAGGTATTCTGGAATTTATAGATACAGTATCTATAGATAAAATAATAGACCTTTCCTGCTGATACAAAGGCAGAAGCACAACTACTCCCCTGTGTCTGGAGTCCTTCTTTCTCAAAGGTAATGAAGGTGCACATTGCACAGACTATGACATGGATCCATCTGAGTGATGGGGTTTGCTTCACCCCTACGAGTCTTGTAGCTTGTGTGACCTGACACTGACTCTCTGCAGAAAAGCTGCTTGCCTCGAGTCTGCCACCAGGCACAGCTATCAGGCACCCCAAATCCACAGGTGGGCAGGATCTCTGTCCCATGCATGTATTTAGCAATGGGCCTTCATTTTGCTGGCATGTTAAATATTCCATATCTACAGGCACTCTCTTTGTTCATGAGAACAGCATTAAAAAAGTAGTAATTTCTCTTTTTGTTTTCTTCTTGATTATGGGTGTTCCTTAAATGCAGTGCAGTCTTTGCACAGTGGCAGCTGATGAAATGTACTGAATGTGTCCTAGATCTGATCCCAAGTAACTAAGCAGCCTAGCATTCATCATAATATGCTAAGAGATGAATATAGAATGATTGGATTCATTACACAAGTCAGATTTCATGGCAAGATAGCTTGATTGAAAACTATGTTGAAAGGAAAAAGGGAATCAATTGTGATACACACGTCCCATTGTAGACTGGAAGAGTGAAAAAAAATCTAGGCTAAGTCTAGAAGAAAAGAGCATGCTGGAAATAAGGAAGGGAAAGACAAATTGAGGGGATATAATGCATAGAGAACAGAGGCAAGGGTGTACAGAATTCTTCTTTGTTGCCCTTCAGCACTGACCAGAGTATCACTGATTTTCTGTGCAGCAGGCTAGGAAGCATCCCAAAGTTTTGAAACTCTGAGATATGTCCCAGGATCAGGTAATCATAATTATTAGGGAGATCCTCTTAATTAGCACTGTAAGACTCTCAAATGCAAATTTCAGGTTTTTATTTGCTTTGTGCTCTGTGGGATCTACCACGTCACAGAAAGGGTTGTCAAGCATCAGAGTGAATGCCCAGGGAGGTGGTGGAAGTGTTCATGAAAGGACTAGACCTGGCACTTAGTGCCATGGTCTGGCTGATGGGGTTATAGGTTGGACTCAATATTAAGAGATCTTTTCCAACATAAATGGTTCTGTGATCATGTAGGTGCTGCTAGGACACATAAATGATATTATCTCTTTTCTGTGCATATGTGTATGTGCTTGTGTTAAAATATGGGGTTTTTCATCACAGATGATAGCAGCCTCCTAAACTTGACTCCATATCCACTGGTTAGAAGACGGAAGCGAAGATTCTTTGGATTGTGTTGTCTTGTTTCAAGTTAGAAGATTAAGCACAGAAGCACCAAGGAGATCATGACTTCAATTAAACCACTATTATTTGACCACTGAAAACATGAAAGTGGCTAATCTTGATTATAAAGTACATTTTCTACACTAGGCTATTCATTTTTGTCTTCTGCTCCATCCCCCTTTTCAAATAAGGGTTTTAGTAGTTTTAAATTATGGTGGTCAAAAAATGGCTGTGGAATAGATCTAGCATATTTAAAACTTTTTAAAGTATGTTTTGCATGCTTACTTTCAATCACTCAAAGAAGACACATGAATTATGGTTCATAGATAATTTTAGAGAGTTCTTTTAATTGTTTGAGCTGCAGCTAAAAGTTTGTGCATAGTACAGTACTCTTACTACTATCATATTCAAATCATACTCTTACAGTCTTTAAGCATAGGAAACTATTTAAGAGCAAAACTATTAAAGTTCTAAGACATTCAAACAATATTGTAACAGAATTTGTACAAAATCTCCAGTTGCTTTTTGTGCTCTCATTCATATTTGGTCTTCCACTGTATCTCAACTTCAAAGCTTTATAGAAAATTATCTTAATTTATGATACACAAACCATATATGAAAATAGTTAGGACTTGTAAATTCAGAGAAATCATAATATCTACAAACTGTACAATGCATAGAAGCAACAGATTTCCTTTTAAGCCAATAGTATATCTACAAGCTTTTGGAAAAAATAAACAGTTTATTAAAAGAAGATGTATTAAAATAAACCATGTAAAATGCAACGCCAACCCGTTTTGTTGCCAGTAGAATTCAAAGCATGGTGTCTGCACATCACTAAATATTGATCTTACAAGGCATGCCAGAATTATCTCAGACTGTAAGATATTAAACGTTTTACATTGTTAATAAAGTTTTTTTAATTTAAATTAAATGTTGTCTTGTTTCTAGCTGTATTGCCGGACTATGTATTTTTTTTCTAATTTTCTTGTCAGAGCACTACACAAATTTGTGACAATATTTCCATTTCAACAAGTATGTTTACGAAGACAATTTAAAAGGTATGCATGACTAAATTCTTTAAATAGCACAAAAAAAGCTAACTTCAGTGAGTTTGAAGATTTCAGGTCACGAACTATTCTTAGGCATACATATTCCTAGGCATCTGAAATGGGGAGATCCTTACACACACAAAACCGTGTGCTTGTGAGAGCAAACAACATTTTTAAGAAGAATGGAATCAAAGCCCGCAGCACAATATTTTTTCAAAGTTAATTCTTTAAAGTTTTCCATACATTTCTCATGAACCTTGTGCTCACTGATCAGAGCTGTTGTCCATGACAGTCAGCAATGATATATTTTCATTAGAAGTCTCTATGACTCCATCCCCACAAACACATTAAGTTTTGCAACTCTTCAAACTTTGGAAAAACAACTCCTGATGTCTAACAGCTATTAAAAATACTGTCTGTAAAGTTGATCAATAGTTGCAACTAACCAATTCATTTTTGTTCCCCACAAGTTAAAAAGGCATTCATGCCAAAAACGTGTATGAATTCAAAAATTAACGTAAAGTGATGCCATGGGAAAGAAAGGGGGAAAGAAAATTTCACACAAGATTTCTTTAAAAGTCCTGTTTTATTGGTACACACAGAGAATCAGATGGGCAGATAAAGCAGTGACCTTGTCTAATGCATCACCTGCCTACATTCCATCACAAGGAATTTCATATGCCAAGTTACATGACAGCTTGTATCTGTGTTTTACCCACAGCTATTGCAATGGAATATACATTAGTAAGACAACTGTATAAACAATTAATTTTACAAGGCTCTTGACATCAGTCATATCACAATGAGTTCCCTAACTTCAGCACATTCTGTGATAGACTTGGATATGTTGTCTTCAAAGCCCTTTGAGATTGCACTACATTGAATTGTACAGTAATACGCATCCTTGTATCTTTTGTTATTCTGAAAAATTTAGCAGTGTTCCTTCTTCCTCAACCAAAGACTACTAAAATTGCAGTTTTTGCTCATTTTGAAGCCTTTCTAAAATTCTAAGCAATCAAGCAGCTTACCTGAAGCCTTTTGTATTATACTTTCTACTAATCCTAATTGGATACATGCTGTAATTCCCAAGCCTTATGGCCACTTAAGGAATATTGGTGCTCAAGGGTGAATGAAGTTATTTTAACAGATAGTGACATGAACCAAGTCCTGGTAAGTATCTGAATTGAAGAGGTGTCAAGGGATAAACTGGTTTACTTAGGTATGCAGATTATTGTCTTTTACTAATTCAAAAGGAAACAAGAAAGCTTTTTTTTAAGCCCCAGAACATGATGTCAGTAAAATAAAAGTTAATGATATTACTACATTTTAGTTTAAGGGAATACGGCAATGTGAGATCAAAGTTTAAAAGTTCCCTCAACGAACAAATTATTTAGAGATGATTTAGAACCATTATTTGCTTACCAAGTACTTAAAAATTGCCCCCTACATTAGTAAACTTCCAAATACATGGAAACAAGCAATTCAGGGACAATACTGAGGAAAGCAGCACTTGCTTTCTAAATCCTTCTTGGAATTTGAACATTTTAGTTGAAAATGTTATGAGTTAAAGGCACCACAATTCTTTTTCAGGGTAGGAAACAAGTAAAAATTCCTCTTCCTACCAAATATGTCAAGTTTCACCTACGCTTTTTTTTACTAAAACTTCATGCAGCTCCAGCTTTTCAAAACCAGATTCTTCATAGCCACCTTTCACTGGTAGCACCCTTCTTTTCACAGATATTTCATGTCATAAAAAATACCAATCTAAGAAATCAAATACATATGTACATTGTAAAGTCTGAATTTTTCAGAGCAGAATCAAAATACAAGCTTACAGCAGTAGACAGCATGCACATGCTGCAGGTTGCATGTTAACTTACTCAATATGAGAAGTTACCATGTAAAATCTGCGTGTGAGCTTATGTAATAGGTCCAACTATGCAACTTAGAAAATCTGTGTCAGAGAATGGGAAACATACAAAGGCAAGAGAAGCTAAAGAAACATCTATTTCTGCTCATACCTAGTCACAAGTTAGTCCAGTCAATGAAGAGATGTGGAGCACTCTTTTGCGAAGTTTGTGGTCCTGTTTAATTTCTAGGACCTTGAAGGCACTGATTGACATGCAGGAAATCTCACTTTACCAGCAGAACCAACCTTTTCTGCTTCAAAAAGAATTGAGCTAGTCTAAATGCAGGTGGGCAGGATATTTTCTAGGGATTATGGTGTGGCAAAAGTTGTAACAATGACTTTCAACTGTTCTACAGCTGAATAATTAATCTCAAAGATATTTTCCCTGAGATTGTATTTTCTTGTAGCAGTTTTACAAAAATTGCCACAGCCACGTTTCAAGAGGTATACCTTTACTCCTAGTTGGTGGTTGTACCCTCTAATGTGGTGTTTGGGTTTTTTTTCATCTTAGGCTGTTCCCAGTGTGTGTGCATAATCTGCTGTCCAGATCTGATGTTGCCACTCTTAGACATTTTCCTGTCTGAATTCACTTGACTTTGAACCACCAGTCTCCATCTCACTAGTACTTTGAGCCTTTATTTTGTGTCACCTGTAAAGTTTCTTGGGAGTAGTATTTCTGTCACTTCCATTCTTTGAAAATGTATTAAGTACCAGTAGTAATGGGAATTCTGGTGTCCAAGAGAGTACCTGTTTCCATTTGTCCAGTCTGTTGCTGAAGCAAGCATATTTTCATTTGACCCATTATATATACTCAGCTCCCTCTTCCTTAAGTTATTTCTAGCTCTTGTGGGACTGTAGTTCTTTGATGAAAACAAAGTTTCTGCAAATTTTCAACCTAAATCTACTCCTGGACAATTAATAACATATAGAATGTGTTTCTTACAGGTCAACTTTATTCTTTGTTGAAATTCTCTGATGGTAAAAATTCTGTCAGGATATTTTATAAACTATTATACTAGGTTAAAGCCTCAGGAAAATATACAGTACAGATAAGTAAGGATTAATCACTCCTCTTCACAGTACACTTTCTCAGTGTGACAAGTATTTAGCTTACACAGTAAACTGCAAAAAAGCCACATCTTGAGTACATCTTGTTGAAGTTTAAATGAACTCTACTAAAAAGTCTTTTTCAGACTTTTCTCTTTTATTACTATTATTTAAACAAACATTGCTTTTCTAGATAAACATGTTCTTCTGGTCCTTTCTCAAATAATTTTTCCGAAACCCTTTGGTTTCTTTATTCTTTTACCTCTTGTTTTCTACTGCCACCTTATCTCATGTTCTTCTTTATCACTTAAATCCATCTTCATAGATTGTTATACTAGAATTTCTTGTGAACAGCATAAATGTTCACGCATTTTTACTACAGTAGCATTTTTGACATATTTTTCTCTAACCACCCTTAGTATTGTTTATTGTGATTTGCATCTTAGAATTTCTATTAATGCCTTTCTCAGGTACTACTGCCTTGAGGCAGAGGCATTGTAGTAAGAGGCACCAAGTGTGTGTTTTGTCAAGAGAGTCTGTGATGTGTGGTAATTCTCACAAGGTATGATAGCCTGGTTGGCTGCCCAAGTCATGGCAATGTCAGAAATACTTTTTAAGAGCTTCACTGCTGGCTGTACTGCAGAGACTTCAGAGCACTACTGAATCATCAGCTGGGTGAAAAAGTTTGGGATGTTTGACATTCTGTTTTGCATACACAGAGATTGTGTCCTTTTTTGACTGGGGAGAGATGATGTGAAGAATTGCAAAAGATGATCTTCTAAAAATACATCCCAGGAGTTCCTAGAACTGATTGTTACATGAAACAGATAACAAGCACCATGTCAGATTCATTACTCATGATACTTTTCAGAGGGACCTGCAGCTATGACATTCTTTCCTGTTGCCAACTACAAAAGTACTGAGTAAATACAGAGTTCAATATGCATTATCTCAGCAGCTTTAATCTCCTTAAAGAACAAGTCTGTAAATGTTACTCAGTCCATTCCAAGTTCACAGCCAGATGCTGCAATTCTTTCTATCCGTAACTGCCTTGTTGCAATTCTGAAATATGGTTCTTCAGAAACCAAAACCTTCCAATTGTAGAGCTGCATAATAATACTGCATCACAAAGCATTTCTTTTTCTTTTAGTTTTTGTTCCACCTCTTGCGTACCTATGGCTAAGGCTTCTGTTTGTCCATCAGTCATGCCCCCTTGCAGAGTGCAGAAGAAGCAACACATACCCTGGAAGAGAGCTCAGAATACAACAGAGGAAGCGTATGACTAAACTGCAGGAAATATTCAGGAAAGAGTCCTGGAAACAACAGAAAGTGATACTACTAAATGACAAAATCTTTAAAGTAATATTCATACAAATTTCAATGGTAGCAGAGCTTGTAGTGGTAACACAGGAAACTAATATTAAATTGCAATCAGTGAGGTACACACCTATTTTCTCACACTCAGCATGATGCTAGTAGCAGGTAAAAGACTTCAGAAGTTTAAGATTACGAAGATGACAAGTATGTTATTAAAGTGTCTCTAAAGACCATGAAAACTACCAAGCATGGAAGTATAATTTTGGCAGAATCTAAAGAGAAAAGTATTATTGAATTGCAGTTCAACCATCCTAATCTGATATGTATTCAAATTAAGGTAATATGTGCTACACAAAATTATTTGTGTTGAAAGTAGATTTCAATTACTCCAGGTACATTGCAAACATGTATATCCTCTACACTGGGAAAGAGACAGGTTTTTCCTTGACGTCTTACAAGTTGCAGGAAATGCTGAAGCTGTAATTATTGTGCTGTGAATGTGTATTTCCTTCCGCTACTTGAGAAACAAGAGCTTCATTCAGTTTCAATTCCATGATTCCAGGCCTTGGTGCATTTTACAGCACAGTTTGTTTCCCAGCTCAGTAGCTTGACTGTCAATGTGCACATTTTTCTTCCACTACCTGGGAAAGACTACTGAAGGAAACACAAAGTATCTGCTTTTGCTTCCTGATGCCTATTGGCAGAGTCTGATTTACATTTCAGAGTTTACCATACGGCATATGGAAGTTGTTGACTCTTCATTACTCTATGCATTTGGCATGCCCACCCCACACACTACTCACATCCTTTATTCCTGTCTTTCTTTCTGGAAATAGGCATTTCCTTCTGCAGCTGAGATAAGCTGACAGGGAATGGTGCTTGTTTGTACTGGCATCACTTTCGTATTGCAAGAGTTTTGGAGCCTGTAGAGTAGCAGGGATACAATCACTATTTGGGGCCTGTACAACAGCAGCAGTCATGTCAGGGCTAGCCTTCGAAAGTGTGACTCATGCAAACTGAAGCTAATAACAATTGACAGGAATGAAGAAACAGCTGAAGTTTAATACCAGAAGTCTTGTGTTGATACTCAAACCTTTCCATCTACGTCAAAGATGTAATGGCCATAATCGTAAAAGAACAAAACCCAAGGAGAAAGGACTTTAAAATTTGATAGCTTTTGTTTAGTTCTGTTTTCAGCTTGCTTATAGTGATCCTGCCAAAAGACTGTGTAATTGTGTTTTGCAGTCTACGACTAGAGCAATTTCAGAAGATAATTTTGAAGGATCAATCTTTTTTTAGCTTCTCATTGCTCATTCCTCCCCTCTCAGGACCTGAACACTGTTTTATATTTGTACTTACTGATTAATATATGTAAGCAGAAAATGTTGCGTAAAGCATACATTTATTTAAAGGGTAATAGAAAATCTCACTTGAATTTCCAAATTTCATGTAAGCACTCTGACATAAAGCATATTTAAGTCCATATCTTTCTACACAAAGGCTTGCAAACTGAAATTTACCACATCCTACTGTAAAGATTACGAACACAATCACAACTAAACTAAAAATAAGGGTGAAGAACCAGCTAAACTTGCATGGTTTAGTACTAATAAACCTGAAATGGAAAAGCAGATTTTTTTCATAAATGGTCCATCTAATAATTTGAAACACTGATGTATGCAAATAGATTTCTCAAAAAACTATATATATATCCAATTTTAAAACAGCATTGCAAAGCATAAATAAACTTGCTATGAAAGGAAAATCATCTTCTCTGCAGAAGCGAACGCAAAAATAGACCAGCATCTCAGTCACTACTCGAACTGTCTGAACTGTTAGAAGATGAACTTTTCTCCTTCCGCCTCTTCTTCTTATCCTTTTTATGATGCTTTCCTTTCTTAGATTTATGCTTCCTCCCCTTTTCCTTCTCTTTTTTGTGTGATTTTTGTTTTTTTGACTTTGGTTCATCCTCTTCTGCTGAACTTGATGAGGACGATCTAGTAAAAAAAAAAAAGCAGATCAATATGTAATTAAAGAAGGAAAATGACACAGTAATTTAAGGTGTCAGTATTTATATAATGTCACAAATTAAATTTGGTGTAGCAAATTGTACAGTAGCATCCACTAGAAAGCTTATGATACCGGAGTGTGCATGTTTAACTTAAATGACTTTCCTAATAAGACTTTCATGCCAGAAAAGCAATATGTTTGTAACACAGATTAAAAAATAATGGAGTAGGCAAGTTGTGAGAATTTTCAGTCTTTAACACCAAGAGTACAGAGGATAAAAAAATAAAATGTGACAACCAGATAGAGGTTCCACTTTTAAAATACCACATGATCAATAACAATGCTAATTAATGCCTTCAGATATATGTCCCTGATGCAAAAATCTAAGAGAAACAGGTATGAAAAATTTTTATGTTCTTGCAGCTCATCCTACTGGTCTCTAACCAGCAGTGATGAGTGATTACATACATAAAAGAATTATGAGGACAATCAAAATCATTAAATATTTAAGAATACTAAAGAGGGCAGTTTTATGCTATTATTTGTTTGATTAACTATTACTTGCACATAAAGCAAACTGACACCCAGACTGACTCTTCTCTGTTCTACTTCTTCACAAGTGTGAGGGCTGTCTTCAAAAGTGGAAGTTTGAGCTACATAATGTAAGTAAGGAAAAGGAAAAATGCAAATACAACAGGTAGTAAATCCTGCTTCTTTATTTCTGAGGGACATCTTCTTGTGGTCTCCAAATACATTTTACCATTTATAGCTTACACCGGAATTCCTGGGATACTGTCTTATCAATTGCCTTAATGACAAAACATTTAGTCCCATCTATAGTTTCACTTAAGAAAAAATACAGCATAAAGACCCCAAAAAGCTAAATTAGTCCACAGGCCAGAACTCAGATTCACAATACATAGGGGTATTGAGACATTTTCCTCTGGAACTGGAGTAACACTGTTTTCAGGCTTCTATGTTAACAGGTACACTAAAACTTAGCACCTGTTAAGTATTACAGAGGTTTCACTTTTGATAACTGCTGTGTGTTACTCAGAGCACATGTGTGCCTGCAGGTGTGCTACATGTGCATGTGCGTACACAAAGAACCTGACAGTCTCTGAACTTCAGAGAGCCTTCTCGACCCTGGCTCAGCTGGGGACCAACCCTACAGCCCTCTTGACTTGATCTTTTCCAATCACAGAGAGTTCACTACAGTTGGACAGTCAGGGCGAGTACTGCTTTCCCTGACCCGCAGACCTCCAGTTTGCTAGAGCTTTCAAGACTTCTATGATCCTAACTCCACAGCAGAAAGCCTGTGACACCACCATTAATCTAAAAGCCTTTACCTAACTATTATTTTACCATTACCTTACCATTAATCAGTTCTCACTGGAAAACAGAAAACTTTTCAAACAGAAGATGTACTTGCAAATAAAGTTGCATCAATAGAAGCAATATTTCCTGAGAACACACAAGTAACAAAAATACTGCTAAAGTTCTGTTTCGAAATGAAAAGAGGTGTGTGAAGGTTACCTTTTCCTTGATCTTTTTAATTTTGGTTTCTCTTTGCTTTTTCTTTTTTGTTTCTTTTTTTCTTCCTCTTCATTTAAATCTATGGGTAGAAAGTTAAAATTTACAAAACACTTGTCTGAATTAAGATCAGCATTAAAAAAGTAGCTTCAATAGCAACATCAAGTTAAGTTACTACAAAATTCTTTTTAAAAGACTTTCTTTTCCTTCCCCCAAATTCTGGTTAGTATAACAATTTCAGAAATATATTGCAGTAGTAGCAGGACTTTTATACACAATTTACATTGTATTGACATTAATCTAAGCACTAAGAATGAAGGAAGGCCTGTTAAATGTAGCAAAAAAAACGTTTCCTATACGTTTACATCAGATTCAGGTTTTCATATATGTTCTTCTGTATTTTAACAGTTTTAACATTTAACATGCTATTGTCCAAGTCTGAAAACAGGTCATTTAACTAGAACATATTAAAAAATAATACTCTATTAGGCTTCTTTGAGTTACTTTCACACATCCCTATTTCATGCTTCACAAACAGCAATGCCATAAGTGAGACACATGTGAGGTAATTGTCAATGTACTGCCTACAGAGACTGGCAGAAGAGAACCTCTCATCTAGCTGTGTCTGCTTCCTGCCCTAGTGCTGTACAGTGTGGTACAGTAATTTCACATTTCACTTTTATGACATAGATGAAATTTCTGACCTTAGATTTTTCTATACCAGTTCAAAAAATACTTTTGAACTTGCCAAAATGCAAATCCACCACATAAACACACATTTCAGCTAACAGGAAAATACTGGCTTTACAATTTATCCTTAAAAAAGAGACAGCCAATTTTGAGTATTTAATCTTATTCCTATGACCCTTTCTCTACAGTCTGAATGCTGGTGCAGTTATTCCTTTGCCATCACAAAGGCAATTTACTGGTCTGTATGTTATGGAGTGGAATTTGAAAGAATTTAGTATGACATAAAAGAGCAGATTACCTTTGGAGCAATGAAAAAACACAAATGAGAATGGGTGAACAAACTGTATTTCCTTAAGAAAATAGTGCAAGATCTTGAGAAGATAAGGCCACTTGAAAATGGCAAAAATCTGCCTAGGTAATTGCCAGGTACATGTCTCCTTACAACATACATAGCAGCCACAGTTTGAGAAAGAACATAAAATAAATAGGAATATTGAAACATGAAGTAAACAGCTGTTTTTCCTGCAGATATCCATCTTCAATCAGCTTAGGACCAAAAAACCCCAGCCATTACATTCAAAAATAATAAGTGGTAAGTATTTTTTCCAAAGAGACTTCTTCCAAGAAAGTACCACTGCAATACCAATTCAGCACTCTTGATAGATCTATTTCTTTTGAAGTGTACAGCTAACTATAGGTTTCTATCTGTCGCTTTTTCTTTCTAAACAGCAATAGGAACCAAACATCAGAGCATGCAGAGCAACAGAACAACACATACTGAAAAACTGAAAGGCAGAGGAGAAGAATGTTCATTCATTTAGAACACACTGTGGTGGAACGAACTCCCCTTCTTACTTAGGTGAAAAACCCCTTTGGAGTCCAAATTCAAATGAACTCCAGTATCTGATAAACAACTCATCTATTCTCACTCCGACAATGAGTTGATACTTAGACCTTCCAAATACAGAACAGTACTTCTCCAAATATGAATGACTGAATTCCAATTTACTAGCTGTTTCAGCCAAAATCCTACGTAGAAACTGGAGAGAAATTCAGGTGTCATATTTCCCATTAGTTAGAAGATGTTTAAACTACATGTCATAATCAAAAGATCAACTCAGAACATCCATGTCATTTTCTTCCAAGCAGCTTCTTAGTGAAAGATCAATTAATCTCTTGTATTTAGGAGCCCTTTTTGAGATGTTCCAAACAGGTACATTAATAACTTCCTACAGAAGGAATTGATTGTAATAATAAAAGAGTGCGGGTGTATCAAATCTCTGAAGTCTGAACACATAAAGTAAAAGACCTATTTTTAAATCACAGTTTAAAAGAACCAAAAGTAGTTATCAAAAAGGATAAAATGAGAGTCCCTGCACATCAGAAGACTATCATCCAAAACCCTGGAAAAACCCCTTACTCTTTTTTTCACGCATGGCTTGTAATCTCTGTAGTTCTTCTTCCTCGCTGTCTTCACTGCTAGTGCTGCTAACATCTAAAACAATATCTCTTTGAGGATCTACTCGGAGGAAGTTTCGACATTCAAATGTCAGATGGCCAGCTGAACAACACAAATATACAGAAAGAAAAATTACAATTTACCAAAACACATCAGAAACTAAATAACATCAATTTTTGTATTACTCAGTTTTGAGAAGTGAAAGGAAAAAGGGTAGGCTGTGATCTGTGAAAGGGACAGGAGAAAGCTTACTTTGAAAGTCTCCAAGAACTTCGACAGGTTGTGCAATACTCTTCCATTTAATAGTGCTTTATGGCCTCTCCCCTATTCTGCTAATTTGAAGATTTTTTCAATTTTAATTTCTATTTTTTAATGGTCATAGATACTTTCTTAAGAAATTACCTAAAACATAGCATGAAGAATTTCAAAAACTCCAGTAAGTGTTGCATTGCTTAACTCTCTCTAGTGAAATTGTAGAATCCTATTTGCTTATGAGATGTAATCTTTAACAACCAGCACTTAATACTGACTAAACTACTGCTTGACCAACATTTTTAGTTTTTTAAGTTACATCTTGATAATCATGACCAGCTAGAAACCTTGTGCTGAATATACTCATTGAAATAATGAGGTGAAATTTAAGAAAAAAAAAGAAGATATGGTTTGGGAGACACAGTAATTCAAGTAGTAATTGAAGTAAGCTCATCCTTCTTAGTAAGGATGATGTCAAACCACCTTAAAGACAGAGATTTTAGGAAAATAAACATGGACCATGTGATTTCACTATAAATTTTCTTGTCTTCCCGAAAACTTCTGATATTTGCTGCATGTAGAAACAAAGCACTAAATCTATATTTATATCCTTTGAAAGAAGAGATACACAAAGCAATTCATTGACAAGAAATTGTTGCAAAACCTGAAGTGAAAGAATGAAGCAAGCTTTTTTCCTGTCACCCAAGATAACACTCAAAAAACTCAGCTTAACTCACTGTGCTAAAAGTTCAGGACAATTCAGTACAAAACAGTGCCAATTCCTCCAATGTTCTAACAGAAGATTCAGTGACTAAAAATATAAAATCTTCACTAAGACCTGTCTCCATTAATGAGGAAAGTAGGCACTGACATGCTTTTATGATCAGTGTATAATGCAAAGCATGAGATAAATGCCAACTGCAGAACTTGTAAACAATAAAGGCAGCTGTTTCATGAAATACACAATGCACAAAACAATATTTTCTTAGCAAAAAGATTATACAGATTTTAAGCTATTTTTTCTTGTGAATTAGATTGGACTTAACTTAAACTGAAAGGTCTGCCTCTTTGCAGTAAGATTCAGAAGCACAAGTGCTCATCCCAGTATATATCAAAGAAAGTGCTTTCAATTCAAAGTTTCTCAAGTAATTGCATTGAAATGTAGTATGTATTAATATAATAGAACAATTTCTTTTCCTGAGAAACTCAAGGAGCATTGGTAAGTGTGAGAAACCAGAGAATGAACATGAAATAAATGAAAAATAATATGGCAATTTAAACTGACAAATGTCTGGGCAACAAGGGAGAATACTTCGTTCATTTTTTTCCCTGCTCTTCAAAAGGCAGTTCCAACCAACATCATAAACTGAAGAAAACATTGTAACTTCATATTGTTTATTACAGACTTACGGTAGCCACACTTCTTGCATCCAGCTCTGATATTATCCTTATTTCCACCTGAAAGAGAAAATTTCACCAATTAGGTGTTGCTGAAGAAAACCTTCAAGTTTCTTTCAAATGTGGCATGATAATGTCAATACACAGAGAGAAGTGATCACCCCTCATGAGTATTAAGTACACTAAGATCCCTTTAAAAACCTGCATTTCTAGGGCTACTTTTCTGAGCAGTAATCTGTCAGAACACATTTGACTAGTTTAAACTGCTAGAGATCATTTAGTCTTACATAATTTACTGCCAAAACCTAATTTGATTTATTGCGACCTTTCCACTTGTTTAGTTACAGTATGAACACAATAATATGTATCTAACATTCCAGTGATCTGTAGCACACTATATAAATTCTAGCAGTGCAAGGATGTTGACAGGCATTCACTGGAAACTCTGAAGTGATTTGTATTTTAATTACAAGAACTGACTTTACAAGGCAATTAAAAATACCAAACCAAACAAAAAATCACTCCTGAAAAGAAAGAAAGAAATTTAAAAGTCAACAAAATGTTAAATTATTCTGCATCCAGACAACATGACACCGTATACAAAGAATGCAAGAAAGCAAAGGTGTAAGAAAGTGAAGAGAGTAACAGAAGAGTTTGGATTCTAAGCAGGAAGAAGGATACAAATAATGCAAATTTTAGGTACAGAAACTGTGGGATTCTCCCATGTGAGACAATAGTGAAGTTAAACAGACACAGAAGGACATAATTCAGAAGAAGAAAGAAACCAGAGATTTGCCCCTCCAACATATCAATCTTACTTTTAATCATTTAAGCCATTGGTAATGAAAGTCACAACTGAATTCCCAAAATCAAAGGATGTCATTCTATCTCCCAACTGAATAGAGCAGAAAAACCCAGTGACTTAAGCAGGCATAAACATTTCTCTGAGTAAGTAGGAAATTTATTTAAACAAATAATCAGACATACCAAGAAACCTAATACAGAAATTAAAGAATCAGAAATGGAGTACATTGACCCCATTAATTTAAACCATGATTTACTGAAACAAGCACTATCTTTAGAAAATTCTACTCAAAATAACAGAAACCTTCAGACTCTAAGTTGAATAAACTACCTTGGAAACTTGGACAATTCAGGTCTATGCCCTAAAAAGTACTGGAAAGCCAAGCAACAAAGATCCATACATTTCATTATAGCATGCAGATCCCCAAAACTCAGAATTACATATCCCCTTCAAGGTCAGCATTGTTCAGGTGCCTGTTTTGTGACTATCTTTAGAAGGACACCCATGAGAGATAAGGAGGTAGGGAGCATAGAAGAAAGAGTCACAAAATAAAAATCAAAAGCATACATGTATCTTGCAAAGTCACATCAGAGAAACACTCAAACAAGCATTTGCTTGCTCATTACTCCTTGGGAGTACAAAACAAGATCACCCAAGCTACCTGCTTTGTCTCAACTTTCTGAAATACATACTGCATAGCTGACCCAAAGGTAAAGAAAGATCTGGTATTCCATCCAAAGGAGGTCAGTGCAGTCATCTGCACACTACAGAATCTCCAGTGGAAGTCAGGATCTCCTGAAGATACACCCAGCAGATGACAAGAATGTGAATATTGTCATCAAATATTCCCACCGAATTCCTAGGACTGAAATTTTATTATTGTTTTTGCCTTTAAATAGTAATGTCAGGGGCAGGGGTTTAGACTAGATGAAATTTTAGACGACTAAAGGCAAACAAATTGCAAGAAGCTTCCTCTTCTCACTCCTTCTTCTTCCCATATCTTAATTCTCAATACAATTAACAAGTGGCACAGAACTAAGGACTTCATTCATTCAGTGGAGCATGACTGAAAAGCAAAGCTTTGGAAACCTTTGAATGCAAACATGTCTTCCTCAAGAACCCCTTCTAGAATGGCAACAAGCTTAATAAGTCCTTCTCTTCATCAGAGAAGCAGCTCCCCGAAGTTCAGGCCCGCAGTCCCCATTTTTCAGGACAAGAGAGCACTATGGTGATCGTGTTCGGCCAGCACAGACCTGAACGCCCCGCAAACCGCGCAGGTGTTTCTGCCTGCCCTGTCTCACAAGAACAACCTACTGGGACACACGCGTTAATGTAGAACGGCAGTGGAAGAGATAAGCCGAGTCTGACAACCACCGTGCTCTGGCTCTAACCTCAGCGAAGGAGGCGACGGCAACGCAGGGCTGGCTCACCCAGAGGCTCGGGCAGAGGCCCCGCAGTGCCAGCAGGACGCGCCCGCAGCGCCCCTGCGCTGCCGCTGCCCCTGCCCCTGCCAAGCGCGGGCACGGCGCCCCCTCCATCTCCATCTCCATCTCCATCTCCATCTCCATCTCCATCTCCATCTCATCTCCCTGCCGCTGTCCCGGTAGCCCTAACCGGAGCAGTGCCCGCCGCCCCCCGCAGGCTCCCTACTGCCGCGCACGGCCGCGCACCCTCCCCGCGCAAGTGTCCATCGCCCCACGGCTTAGCCCCCATTCCCACACAAGTGTCCACCGCTCCGCCACTTATCCCCCGTGCCCCGCCGCCGGGCCAGGAGCCGGCCGGGAGCACTGCCCCCTCTCCCCCAGGCGGTCCCGGCGAGCGCCCCTCACCCGGCAGCGCCATCCCGCCGCTCTCTCCGGGCCGGCCCGCGCGCACCGCTGCCTATCCCCGCCGGAAGGCTTTGCCCGGCACACTCCTGGACCGTACTACTCCCAGGGAAGGCAGGGGGCCTCAGTACCCCTAGGGCGAGAGCCACGGTGGGGCAGCACAGGCGTGTCAAGAAGCCTGCGGATGTTTCCCAAGACATGTCGTTCTCATTGAATCCCGCAGAGACTCCGGCCGAGGACTTATTTCTTCGTCCTCGCTCTCGGCTTGTGGAACTTCATCCCCCCCTTCCCCGGGCTGCGTACAGGCGCCCAAGATGGCGGGCGGCTCGGCGCGGTAGGAAGTGCTGCGGGAGAAGCGGGGTCCGGCAGCGGCCGCTGGGCAGTGAGGGTTCGCCGGCAGGGCCGGTCCTGTCCCCGCCATGAGCAACATCTACATCCAGGAGCCGCCCACCAATGGCAAGGTGAGGCTGCCAGGGTGAAACCCTGGAGAAGTTACATGTTGTAGGATAATGGGGGGACAGGCGAGAGGAACAGGAACTTGGGAGGTGGTGGTGATGGTGATGGTGGTGGTGGTGGTGATGATGATGATGATGATGATGATGATGTTGGTGGTGATGATGGTGGCTGGGGAGGTAGTTGTCCCTGTGGTGGACCGATTTGGTTAAACTTCTTGGACGCTACTAGAGTCAAAGCACGAGGCTTGATATTGGAGGCATAACACAGAGCAGTCCTCGGAGCGTTTAATTTCATCTTCTTTATTCCCGATTATATCTTACGTCCTTAATTTTGTTATGATCTCTCACTGAATGTAATGATGTTTCTTCTAGGGGCGATACCTTTGGATATTTATGGCTTTTTTTTTCCCCCCCGTTGTTTCGTTACGGAAGTGATAAAGGGTATCTAAGTTTCCGTAATGTATCAGTGTTAAGTTACCTTAAGTTATTACAGCTGTATTATGCATCTTTACTATACATATTGATCCAGAGCTGTAGCTCAAGTTCTGAAAATGCTAGTTAGAACTTAGCAGTAGCTACCGAACACACCTAAATGTGTACCACTGTTACAAATGTAACACATTCAGATGTATTTTTAGGCAGTTATATTCTTTGATCGGTGACTAAGTTACAATAGAACTGCATTTATCTGTATGTTTATAGGTTTTGCTGAGAACTACAGCAGGAGAGATCGATATAGAATTATGGTCAAAAGAAGCACCAAAAGCATGCAGAAATTTCATCCAGCTGTGTATGGAAGGTATTGACTGAATGGGATGGGAGCTGTTGAAATTAATCTGTGTGTGCTCTTTGTGCCCTTTCTGTGAAATAGAGCTCATAATTATGTTTTGACTTTAATATGTCCTTAAGTTTATTTCTATTTAGAAATTATTAATTAACACTCAGTGTTTCTCAAGGTTACCAATGAAGCTGGTGGAGAAAAAAAAAGTAAAAATGTAGGATGTTTTTCTCAAATTAAGCGATGACATAGCATTGAAACAGTCTTTCAGAGTTTTGAGAAGGCTTACTTTCAGCAAATGTCTACAAAGTATAACAGCTTCAGTGTGTGTGTGAAATGACAGTGGTGCAATATTGGACATTCTTTAAAATTCTCATTTCTGCATCACAATTTACACTACCATCTCTTCTTTTTCCCGTGAGTCCTAATGTTTCAGTTGGTGTGATTTTTTTGTTGATGAAAGCTTTGTAAATCTTTCCACTGAAGTACTGGGTACCAGAATGGGAAGCTCACTACTGAGAAAACTGTAAAAAGACTCTGTGAAAGACCTGATGCCTTTACAAGTTTTCTAACTGCTGCTGTTCTCCCATTTAAGCATTTATACAGTTGTTAGGAATACTTTAAGCCTTCATCTATTAAACAAAAAAGCAGTCTAGGCTTTGTGCCTCCAGCTCAGATCCAGTCTGTTTTGTGTTCTTCTCCCTAATGTTGAGACTTTTTGCAATGGTAAAGGAATTTCTTAGCCCATGATAAATGTTCACATCTCCTCAGTGGGCTTTATTTCCTTTCTGATTTTTTTAACTGCTGTGTAGCATCCTGTGCTTTGTATAATATGTTTAAGTATTTCTCATTAATATCCCAGCATATAGGCATCTATGGCTGTGTCTAGTTATGCTGCAACATTTGCACACCCTACTTTGTCTTGCAGCATGCTGCAGATTTTTTTATTATTATTATTATTATATTAACCAGGAGTATAGTTCAGGTAAAGTTATGTTTTCATTCCTTTTGTTTTCTTATGATCTTGTAACCCCTATCAGATTGATTGACAGGTAGAAGAAGATAGCTTAGTGAGCAAAATGTGCCACGTGTTTCACGTGTCTTTGCACATATTTTGCATTACATGCAAAAATTATCAGTTTAGGTACAGTATGGGTGGTGATATGTGTTCCATGCTGGTGAGTGAAAGTGCAAATCATCTGGTTTGTGGTTATTGCTAATGTTGTGTGTGAGATCTCATCCAGGATAGTACTTCTAGTTCTCCTTTTAAATTGGTGCATTTTGATTGTATCACTCCAGTAATAAAATTTAAAAGCTGCAAAGACAGTAACTCATCAAGGTCATCTTGTCAGTGATGGGCAGGAATTTTTGAAAAGGAAACATGACACCACAGGGTGTGATTTCATAAGACTGCGGAGAATAGAAGGGAACGGAACAGAAACGAACAGCGGAATCTAGTTACAGTACTTGCTTTCTGGAAATTCAGTCTCTGGATATCACTGCATGATCTATATTAAAGTTTGGATTTGAGGCCACTTACATGTATTTAATATCTCATTCTTTTTTCCTTTTTTTTTTTTTTTAGAGTATTACAATAACACAATATTTCACAGAGTAGTTCCTGGCTTTATTGTGCAAGGGGGTGACCCCACTGGTACTGGATCAGGAGGGGAGTCAGTCTATGGAGCTCCTTTCAAGGTGTGTATACATTAACTTTTTTGTTATTATCTATCCATTGTTCTTCCTTCCAGGCTGTGAAAAATCAAATCTTATGTGAAATGTATATATGTGCAGTAGTTCCCTTCGTGTGGTGCTTCAGTATGTTTGACCGTGCCCTTCTAAATTGAGAGTTCTTAAATCTAGCTACCCCGGTATAGTGGGTTATATCAGGGGGCTCAGATCCTGAGTGAAGCTACACACAGACTCAGCAGCTGTGTCCTGTTCCCCCTGACTGTTTTATTTTGGGTGCAGCAGGCAACTTTAAACTTGTGACTGAAGCTGCAAAGCCTGTTTCTGGGCCTTCCATCTTCCTGCTGCTTGACTTTTACATCTAGCACAAACCTAAAGTTTGTGGAAGGGAATGGTACCTGAGCAGAGAACAAAACAAAAATCACCAATATTGTAGTAGCATTGCTGCTTTATATTAGTGGTATCTCAGTATTGCAGTGTTTAGCATCATGACATTACAGTGGTATTCATGTCTTGCTTTGAAACGAGTCCTATTTTGTCTTCTTAAATCCAGAAAATGTTCTTCCTATGGATTTTTGCATTACTCTACTATTGCAACCTGTTATTGTGCTTTCATTTACTTTACAGGAATTAGGATTTAAATAAATTTTTCACATAAATACAGTGATTGTGAGGAATAGTATTTTTGCAAGAAGTGTATGAAATGCAGTTACGTTTTAAAATGTTTTTAATTTTCTTAATATTGAGGGATAACAAATACAAATAAAAATAATGAGTAACAATTGATTTTTAAGCAATGACTGGAAAAAGACAAAATTAACAATACAAAACTTAGAATTTTTAAAATTCGCAATGTGTCTTTCTGTTATTGGTATTCTAGTTTCTAATTATTTCTTTGGTGTTTGTTGATGGTGTGTTTACAGTTTCTTTTGAAGTTTGTTCCCTTGTTTTCATCGTTATAGGCACTATGGATTAGAAATACTGACTAAAAATAATTTTGCTGCTCAAAGTAGAAGCTTTTAAATATAATTCTGGCATTGAGTTTCAAAATAATGGGGATTTATTACTGTCTGAATTCAAAAGAAGATTAGCAGCATATTATTCTGTTGCTAATTGGTGTAACACATTAACACATTCTGTGCATGTTGATGTAAATGTTATCACTCCTGGCTCCTATCATGCTGCAGCTAAAGGAGTGAAAAAGTAGTTCTATACTGAAGTTGTTCTTTTTTCTGTCCTACTTTTACCAGGATGAGTTCCACTCACGATTGCGATTTAATCGAAGAGGACTCGTTGCCATGGCAAATGCTGGGCCCCATGATAACGGGAGTCAATTTTTCTTTACTTTGGGTCGTGCAGATGAACTTAACAACAAGCACACAATCTTTGGAAAGGTCTGTTACATGAACTAGAGTCCCAGTTTAGGTCTGACAGAATCTACTAAAAGTTTCTCTGAAGACCAGTTTAGTACTGTTTGCTGCTATGTGCATTTGAAATTTATTTCAATGCTTTCTAGGCTCTCTCCATTCTCTTCATTTCTTATATCTGGTAGAAATGTTTCTGTGGGTTGTTCCTGTTACTGTCTGTTTTGCTGTTGTTATTCTTCTAAATTGTATTTTCATGTTGTACTGCCTTTAAATAATCTTATTAATATTATTATGGCTCTGTTATTAATCTGCTCATTTAATACTAATGACATGTTAGAAAATTATGTTTGTGGATTCTAATTACCCAGAAGGGTCAGGAAAATAAAACACATGAAACGAATTTACCACTGTCATAATTTACTTACAAGAAAATAAAGCAAAAACTGGTTTATTTCTGTGTTTTTTGTTTTCCTGTTTCATAGCTCACAGTAAAACTTCAACATCTTCCCTGCATACATTCTGAAAATTATGTGTATTCCTTCAGCTTTTGCCATTAAATATAAAAGCGCAAACTTTTTTACATTGTATTTGCTGTCTTTTAGAAGTCTCATGTGCTTACAATATTTCCTGTATCACTTGTACTTTCAAAGTTCTTTACGTAATAATTGCCTTGTATTTTACAGAATAAATAACACAAATTACAGTCAAGGACTTTCAAACCTTTTTTTGTGCATTTGCCAGGTCACAGGGGATACGATATACAACATGTTGCGCCTGGCTGAAGTGGAGGTTGACAAGGAAGAGAGACCTCTCAGTCCGCACAAAATAAGAAGTAGTGAGGTATGTTCTGTTTTGAAATGTGACATTTTAAAATTCTTTTGTGCACAGTGTCCAGAATATTTGGCTTGTGCTTTTGCTTATTGTTTTAAAATATTGAATCAATTACAAAATATTTACTAAAGATGTGTCTAAAATATTGGGTTTTTTTAACAGGTTTTGTTTAATCCTTTTGATGACATTGTCCCAAGACCAAACAGAAGACTGAAGAAGGACAAGCCAGAAGAAGAAACTAAAAAGTCCAAAGTAAAAGGCACAAAGTAAATATATGCAACATAAGTGGTGGTTAATTTTCTTTCATCTTTAATTTGTAGCTTGGCAGTTTTTTATTTCCATTTCTGCCTTTGAAGCACATACTTGTTTTGAGGGAGGATCATGCAAATCAAGTTTCTCTGACTGAAATGTTTACTGTGCATCTGCTGAGCTGTAACTGTTTCATGCATGATGGTAGTTTGTTGAAAATAATAGTAATTTATCTTTCCCATATGCCACAATGTGCAATCATCTGACTGAGATGGCACTGCAGTTAAAACCTGCGGGTGGAAGTAACTAGGTCACAGCTCAGTTGTTTGGGATTTTTTGAACTTACTTTATCAGATAGCACTTCTCCCCCACTGAAGTACTTAGCAAGAGTCAGGCATTTTGCCGTGGGAAATTTGAATTTCTGTGGATGAAAATTTGTATTCACAAACATGCAGTGAAAAGTAATAGGAATGCTAATGTGGGCATGCTGTCAGTTCTGCTGCATAAAAATAGAACATGTTGCAACTGACTGGTTCCAGCAGTGTAAGCAATTAACTCTTGAAAAAGAAATTGTAGATAATAATTTCTTTCAATTGCATTCTGTGTATGTGTACACATTTGATACCTTTCTGACCCATCATATCTTGAAAATCTTGTGTCTTAAATGATGCTCTGTTGAGAAAAAAAAATGCAACAGAACTGTCAGCATTCAAGAATCTGGGGAAGTTAATCAAGACAGAATTTATTAAATTGTGTCTTAACTGGTGCTTTGCTTTCCTTGTTTTATCTCAGGAATATAATACAACATGCTTTTCTAAATATTTATGACTTACTGCAAAGCAAAATGCAGTAGTTGTTGGAATTGGTACATTTGGCAGGATAAAAAGTTTTTTAAAATATCATGTACAACATGAACGTAATATATTTAAAATAAATGGAATATTATTAAGACAGTATTTGAAATTTTACTAGAAATTTTCTTTTTTCTCTTGAAGAAATTTTAACCTGCTTTCCTTTGGGGAAGAAGCTGAAGAAGAAGAGGAAGAAGTCAGCAGAGTTAGTCAGGTATTGTACCAAATTATCCTTATTTTCCTTTTCAGCCTAATTACCTTTTCTGCATATTTGGGGAAAACTTTAAAGTGTTTAGTCTTCTTCTTATGTTTACATTTTGAACAATAACACTAGCAATTGCTTCAATTTTTAGGATTCTGTAGAATCCTAAAACAGAGGTTTTTAACTTTCTGGACTTTGAAGGTGCCTTCAGTTACTGCATGGAATTTTTACATTTCCATGAACATAAAGTTTCATAGTACAGACCTATGTCTGCTGTTTAAAAGTCATGGAAGCAATAGGTACTGTAGTCTTTTTCAAGTCCTTTATTTATGAGTGCGGTTATCATGGTTAAATACTTGAATTCTGAAGATTGTTGTATACATTTACAGTGCATGCATAGCTCCATTTTCTTGACATTTATCCATCCATCTGTGAGCAAAGGGAGGTGTGGTTATTGTGGAGAAAATAGTCCATTATTGTAATTTAATAGTGCACTGTAGTGAAATGTTCACATTCACAGAGCCAGGGTTGCACAGGACATCTTTGATCTAACATCTCCTTCCCTGACTTGGCACTTAAATAAGGTTAGTTTAAGAATTTCTCAAATAAATTGTTGATTTCATTTCTACTGCTGACCAAGTTGTTTCACTAGACTCCTAGGCTTTCTACAATACCTCGCTGTTTCAGTTAGTGATCAGACTACATGGTCCTGTATCCTGTACTACTTAAGTGAAGAAATGGTTGTCAGTCCTCAGAAGTTAGCTAAAATACAAAAGGAAAACAGTGAATAATGATGGACAATATTATAGTGAGATGATATCAGTCATAATAGTAGAGATGTATTACAACAGCAGCTTTAACTATTTTTCTTTCTTTTTTTCAACTTACCAGTCAGACAGACTTTGCTTGTTTACCTTAATATGCTCATCTGCTGGTTTGCTCTTGGTGTATATCTGGCTTGTAATAATGCGTTTAACTCAGTTGCTTAGACTTTCTTTTCATGCCAAATACTTCAGTTTAAAATTATCTAAATAGAATGCCTCTCATGATAAGCCTAGTTTCAGTGTATTCATGCTCTCTTTCAACTCAGCATCAAAATCTCATCTGCCTATTTGTCCTGACTGAATTCTGGACTAGCTGTAGCTAGATAAGAAACCACACCAACTCTTCATGAAGAATTTATCTTCATTCTTTACAACAAAATAAAACCTATTGGAAACCTTACTGTTTGTTCGTAAGAGGTATCTCAGTAGTTCTGGATGTTATCTTCGTCTAATTAAGTTGAGGTTCATGAACATCAGCCCTAACTTGCATTCTCTGGTTTTGGTAAGAAAAATGGAAGGTCAAAGTTATTATTGAGATCCTTTGTCACCTACAAACTTAGAATACTATGAGCTTTTTTTGGTTGCTAGATGCAGTAAGTCTTGCTTGATTAAGACGGACAGAGAAGCTCTGGGTAAAACCCCTGAAGGCCATGAAGGCTTTTAGTGCAGTCAGGGATCTGGCTGTAGGACCCCCACTGGTTGTTGACCATTGTTTAAACTGCAGCTTTCAGCGTCCAAACTGCTTGTCTGTACATGTGTGGAGGACTTTGCGGTACACAGCCCCAACACCGCTCCAAACACATCACCCTTCCTTAATGAAGGAATTACCTTTTCGTGTTGCTGAATGTGTTGCTCTTTGTTTTCTACATAATAAAAAACTGTAGTTGCATTTAAATGAGTAAGATTTTGTCCACATGTCTGCTGTCTTCCAAAAAGCGTTAGACAAAGCATCTGCAATGGAGACATTCACAATACAAGTCACAATACAGACTATTCCTGTAGCAGAGATTTTCAGTCTGATTTCTCTCTGAAAATTAAGTATACTTTTTTTTCAGATTAGCATGTAGAATGCTTTCTAACTGCAGTCTTTCTGCTTGAAGACTTCATATATTGTTAGATTTGTTTCACTCCTTATGTCAGTAGATGATTCCTGAATGATGCATTCCAGGTTGATGCATTGCAATTTGGTAATTTTTTTCTTTTTTTCCTAGGGATCTAATTAGTGTTCTTCCCGTTAATCAGTACTGTTTTGTACATGGTGGTTCTTTCAGTTGTCATGTGTCATTACTGAAAAGTCAAGTTCTTACCTCGTCATTCACTCAAGTGTGTATGTGCTAGATCTACCATCTTTATGGTGTGTAACGATTGTATCTTTTTTTTTCCTCTCTCGCTGTCCTTTAAAACTAAGTGCATTGCTATTGCAAAAATAAATCCATATAGTCAGTTTGATGCTTCCCTTTCTGGAACACCTTTTCTGTTCTTCTGTTCTTAAAAGTGTTTATGCTTACTGGATAGGCTAAAGCTGAAAAGAAGCAAGTTATGATTTTCTTATCATAATCCTTTTTCACTGTCTAGCCTCTTAGACACTGAAATTAATAATACCTGTTTTCTTTTTTTTCTTTTAACAGAGCATGAAAGGAAAAAGTAAAAGTAGTCATGATCTCCTGAAGGATGATCCACATCTAAGCTCAGTTCCTGCTGTCAAAAGGTTAGTATGTGATTTCCAATTTCTAAAACAGATCTACTTTCAATATGTTATACCAAATTATCAACCTGTATACTCATTTAAGAAATGTTAATTCATGTTACTCTTTAAAAAATTAAGACTGCCAGTGCTAGATCAGACCAAATACTTCTCAAACTCACTAAGCTGAAACTGCCATCAGTGGATGCCCAGTAAGGAATAAAAGCAGTGCAAATGTAATGTTTATCTGAGTAGTCTCCCAGCCTCCATGAGCTTTCACGTCAGAGGACTGTCAGAGTTTGATGTGGTTCATCTGTTTAGCAACCCTTAATAGAGCTCTCCTCAAAGTGTATGTTAAATCTCTTGTAATGTTGTTTCCATTCACACCATCCTGTCCACTACAGGAAGAAGTGTCTCTCCTTTTTTTTTTTCTGAACCTGAATGCTACTAGTGGCACTTCATAAATTCTGATTCTCATTCTGGAAGAGACAGTGGGCAGACAGTCCCCTATATGCCTCTCTTTACCACAATCCTTTTTTAGATCATCTCTTTCCTGGCCTAATCTTTTGAAGTTATTTAAGTTTTCTTCATGCAGAAGATGTTCTTTGCTGGGATGATTCTAGAGGGTTGCTTTTCCCAACCCCCTAACGCTCCTTATGTTTGAAAATACATTTTTTTCCAAATCTAAAGAATACAAAAAAAATAGGTTCATCATAAATCTGTATACTTGAATAAAGTTAGTTTTCTTCTCTTTTTCTTTTTAGTACTTCATAAATTCTGATTTTAGTGACAATTGAGTATTAAGGTGAGAAAATCCCGTGAAAATATGTTAGCTCCAAGGACTTGCTTATCTTATAATTGTTGACTAGTTTGTTCATAAGGAGCAATTAAAATTTATCACATCCAACCCCCATGCAATGAACATGTACATCTTCAACTAGATCAAGTCATACAGAGCCCCATTCAACCTAGCCTTGAATGTTTCCAGGGCTAGAGCATTTCCCACCTCTCCAGGCAACCTGCTCCAGTGTATCACCACCTGCATCATAAAAAACATCCTTCTTATGTGTAGTCTGAATTTACCCTCTTCTTGTTTAAAACAAATTACCCCTGTTCTTTTACAACAGGCCCTGCTAAAAAGTCCATCCCCATCTTATAGATCCATGTTAAGTATGGAAAGGCTGCATGCAATAAGGTGTTCCTGGAGTCTTCTCTTCTCCAGGCTGAACAATCATGCTTTTCCTCATTGGAGAGGTCATATTTTCATGGCTCTCCTCCAGAGCCACTCCATCAGGTTTCTGTCTTTTCTGTGCTGGGATCCCAGAGCTGATGCAGCACTGCAGGTGGGGTCTCACCAGAGCAGAGCAGAGGGGCAGAATCCCCTCCCTGGCCCTACTGCCCACACTGCTCTGGATGCAGCCCAGGACACGTTTGGCTTTCTGGGGTTCAAGCATACATTGTCAACACAGGTCCAGCTTTTCAGCACCCCCAGGTCCTCCCTGCTCTCTGTCCATTCATCCCCCAGTCTATATTAATATCAGCAGTTGCCCTGACCCAGGTGTAGCACATTATTAAATTAATGTAATTGATAGAAGCATTGACTACGACACATCTAGAGTTTCTTTAATGGTCTTGATTACTTATTGATTGCTTAGAGCACACTTTAAAGCCTTGACTTTTGGGACTTCTTTAATATTCCTTGGTTTTTCTCTAACAGAACTTCTTTTCTTTAAAATGTGAGCTAAAAAGGTTCAAGGGCCCTTATTATTAGTTTGTGATAATTTACAGTGGGTGTGTTAGCCTTAGTATATTCAAATAGATTTCTTTTTTAATTCACCAAACTCTAGCTGTATGACAAATTAAATCTTGATGTTAAGCTTAATTACCAGTAAAACGCATCTTCCAAAACATAAACTAGTTGCAATGAAATGCTACTAATTCATTGATAAATGAGATAAAAAACATCTCAACTGAGTTTTGGTACTTTTAACTGTATACATTAGTGTTTTTCTTGAATAGCACAAGATATGGTTAGGATTTCTTCATTGTATGAAAGTCCTTGTTTTTAAGCATTTCTAATTAGAAAAGATTGTGATTGTCAAATGATAGAAAATAATATTGATACTTTTAAAATAAATGTGAGGATGATACAAAGTAGTAAGGTCACTAAAATTTCAGGTGGCTAAAATTTTTTTAATTCAAGAAATGATGGGTTTTAAATATTATTTTGAATCTCCTCTAGCATTTCAAAGTAGTTAAATTTTTTTGTTTTCCTTTAGTGAAGCGGCAAATGAAGAAAAGGATTTGAGTGATGTAAGTAGAATTTTTTTTCAAATTAGTCTTTGTTTTTTACTGTGTGCAGATTAGATTTTCTTTGGGGAACAAATGCTACTTTAGAGACCTGTAAGAACTAGCTCAAGTCAGATTTCCGGCAAAAGCCTGAAGTGTCTCTCCAAGCTCTAAGGTTCAGCTATTCACAGCTGGGTAGAATTAGCATACTACCTGCTACCTTTTATAGCAACTGTATTATATTTCAGTCAGCAGATGAGTTATATAGGAGTATGGTATCTGGGTTGGGTACCACAGGGTGACATACCACCAGAGTGATAAAAACCCTGAAGCTGCTTCTAAAAATACTTAAAATCAAGTTTGTCATGAATAATTATATAATTGCAATGGTTGAGGGTAAGTCTACATGTGAGTCAGAGTCCTGTTTGAAAGATTTCTTCAAGAGAACAAAAATTCAGTGAATTGTTAAATTGTAGCAATGAAATTGTATTGATGAAGACTGTCACCTCTGAAAGACGTGAAATCTGAATAATCAAGCAGTATCATTCAACTAAACATGTAGGCAGTTTAAGTACAAGAAAATTGTCATACATGGTGCAGGTAAGCATAAGCTTGTTAGCTGAAGCATGTCTTTGTCTCCAGCCATAGATCATGGGAGTACCCCTTTGAATTGCTGTTAAGAATGTATTATTTGACTAGGAATATAGTCTCCCATTTCCCTAACTGAAGGTATTACTGGAAAGTATTGTTTTCTATAACTGTCCATCATGCACAGGTATTAAATACACTGTGTGTTGACACACTGTAAGTAAAGGAAGAACACAGTCTGTCCCATTTGTGTGCCTATAAAAAAGCATCTGCTTACATCCTGTTCCTTTTTTCACAAGGCACAGTGTGAATTCAGGCTTTTTCACTCTTCTCCTTTGTAATTCCTGCTGTGCAGGAGCATTTTAGTGTTAGAGGGGTTTGGAGAATGGTACTTAATTAATATTTCTTCAGATATTCATATATCCATTTCTTAAGCAAACTGGACTTGGGGAGTATAGGACATGGATGTATTAGGTTGAAGAATAAAAATTTAAATAAATATACCTAATTAATCCAAAGTTGGAAATATGAAGGCTTTTTCTCTTTTTTTCTGGAGAGGTGTTCTCTTTAGATTTCATTTCATTTAAGATTTTAGCTAAGATGTAGCACTTCAGGCAGTTCCCTGGGTCTTGTAAGGTGGTACATCTCTTCTTAGAGTTCTTTTAATTAACTCATCTCAGGATCACTTTTGCATTTACACAGTTGCAACATGTTGGTAGTTTTATAGCCAAACCTGCAAGCAAATAATTCTTCCAGATCTCCCTACTTCCCCCAGCTTACAAGCCCATAGCATGTAAGAGAAACTCTTGTTAGTATTCCCTAAGCACCTGGCCTTGCTGTTCATGCTGTTAAATACCATCTCGTTTCTCTTACTGCAATCCTCAGATTCGTACATTTGATTCTTTGAGACAGCCTTTGTATTAGCAATACCTTGTAGCTATCTGTTAAGATTTTTTTTGCACCCAAGTTGTTAATGAAAACATTATATGAAATGTGCTAACAAAAATTTTTTCCCACCAGTGACATTTCTCTATTTGTCAGGTACTTGCTGAACAGTAAGTTTCATGCAGTGCTATGCATAGATAAAATTAGATATCCACCCCTCAGTTCAATAATCTTCTTAAATGGGAAAATCATACTACATACAATAGTCACCAGTCATTCTGTCACAAAATGTCTCATTACATTTTTATTTCCATATTAAAGAGAAGAATAAGGCAACACCACCCAGCTAATAACAGCAGCAAGAAGTAGTATAGTTTTCAGGCAGGCAGTGTTACATCTCTGTGCACATGGGGAACAACCATCCGCCACCGGAGCAGCCAGTTTCCTTTTGAGGTGCCATGCAGTTCAGTCTGGGTTATTGAATCTATTGTTAAATCTATTTGTTGAGTTCAGATGGACTTAATGAGAGAGAAGAGGGACTGAAGGAGGAGACTGGGCGGGGGAAAAGAATAGAACTGCAGGAGGGAAAGTGATTGAGCAGGAAGGATATATCCTATTTTCTCAGTGTTTTTCTAGCAGAAAAATGGTGGAATACTGTGCAAACTGAGGGTAATGGGCGGTTTGGGAAGTAGGGGATTTAGCCAAGTTGCACATTTTGTCCCTCCAATTTTAATCCTCTTCCTGTTACTCAGATTACTCAGTAATTTTTAACTAGCTTACTACTTAGCAATTGCAGTTTGTCTAGAGTTGTCCATTTTTATTCTAGAAGTTCTCCTGTCCAATTAATTGTGTTTCAGTGAAATGCTGTTACCCAAGCCCTAGTCAAATCTCCAGCAGGAGTCTGTCTTTCTCCGTGACTGTTAAAGACTTCAAACACTCCTGTCACTTTCTTTTTTGGACCTTCCCCTGCTGTTGAAGTCTGTAGTCGCCCATCTCTCAGACAATTTATCATGTAAGCAAATCCTCTACAAAGTTGCATTATCTCCTCTGTCAAACAGTACCTTTCTGGTAAATTAAGGGAAATGCTGATCCAGTTTTCTCTTCCCCTATTAAAAAATGAACACACAAAACTCCCCCAACAACCTTTCTTTCTTTTCACTTGCAAAATATTCAGCTGTTTTACTGTGCTGAATATTCACGGATTTCTTTTTTATTCCTGACTGGTCTTGTCTTGTCTAAATCTCAAATCTAAGCGTGGTAGTCTAAAGATGCCTAAACAGTGACTCCACTACAGTTTCTGAAATCTAGCTCTTGATTTTTCTCTTCTATTCCCAAATTTTGCCTCTTGCTGCTTTTAACTTTCTATCCTCTCCTCCCCCTATTTATGAACATGGTCTTCATGCTACTTTTCCTCCTACCTGTGCATCACACCCAGAACATGCACGTGTTCTTCCTTCCCAAGTGCTTACATTCTGGCAGTCTCCTGGATATTGTAAAGTCCTCTAGATTACTATTTCTAAGTGTCCTTTCTTTCTTTGGCTAAAATTAGAATCGTGTGGCATCTTACACTGTCCTTTTGCTGATGAGCAAATCACACCAAAGTAAATGTAAAAAAGATGTACCATGTCATCTTCGAGCTGGCCTTCTTCAGTTAAGATTCTTACAGACTTCCTTCTTCAATGAATGAAGTAGTCAAACTTAGATCCCTTGGTCTAGTCAGGCCAACTTGTTCATTCTCCAGTTATTTCTCCCTTCAAATGTCTTTGATCCAAGGTGATTTTTCCCCTTTGCCTATCTCTGTGAGGTATGGAGGCCTGAGACCTCTCCTTGGACCTCTGTAGCAAGCTGCGATGATAGATTCCACAGGTTTTCATAATCTGTTAAGATCAGTTTAGTATTTGTAAATTCCCTAACAGGAGCCAGTGGGCTAACCTCTTCCACCCCATTGTGACTGTAGTATAGCCATGTGGTAGGGAGTTAAGTTTTTCTCATAGTGGAAAATGAAGGAAAAGTTTAGTGTATTGTCTTCATCAAATTTTGGATTTATGAACAATGGTACAGGTTTTCTTGGAAGAGATTATAAGAGGAAGATTTCTATATTCATCATTCTGTCCTAAAAAAAATCTAAAGGAGTTTTATAATTTTAAATCAATAAAGGATGAAGAAGAACATGATGAAGATGCTGATAGTGTAGAAGATGAAGCTGCTAGTAATGAAAGATTTCAAATAAAGGAACGCATTGCCAAGAAATTGAAAATAGACACAAGTGAAAATACTAAACAGCAACTTCAAGAGGAAGACACCAAGACAGAAAGGAAAACAACTAGTCGCAGGTAAGGATTGTGTTGTTTGGTTAGTGTTTTTCTTTAGATTGTTTACAGTTTTAAGATTTTCAGTATTTATTGGTACCTTGTATGAGAGTTTTATTTTTCCCTGTGAGTTAGAAATTAAATGTATTTATATGTATTTGCCATTCCTCACTTTGTCTTTCTTCTCAGTTGCAAGATTGAGTTTTGCAGCTTCTTTATTTGTGTTAACACGTAGTAGTCGTCCATCACTGAGACTGACAGAAAGGAAGGTAATCCAGTGAAGTCTGGTTTAACACAATGCTCATCTTTGCAGTGTACCAGCTTTCCAACACTGCAGCAGACACAAGTTTTTCTTTACAGACATGAAAGCATGGATTCCTGTCATGTAATTTAGCTGTGCCAGTGTTTGTGAATATCCCTTCCAACTCAGAATATTCTCCAATTCTGCGATGTCTACTGATTAGCACTCAATTTTTAGTGAGTTAGTTTGTTTTCTTGGAACCTTGTGTTTTGACAGTTCTTGCAGCATGAGTTTGAGGATAATAGTGAAATTGCATAAAAACACTCATTGTGTGTGCAAGTGAAGAGTAGTGGGTCTGATGTCAGACTTGCTAGGAATTATTTTTCAGTCTTTCAGTAAATACAGTCTCCAGAAGTTACTGAAGAATTTAAGAAAGGTTAAATGTGTAAGTTTACTTATTCAGTCTAACTTGCTGGGGGCTTGGTGGAGGAAACATCAGAAAGCTAATTCAGATTTTGTGCTCTTAACTACACAACTATCATAGATAACTGCCTGATTAAATTAGTCAGGCTTTGCCCATACTAAATTCTGCATATGTAGTGGCTGTTTTGGATTCTCTCCCATGACAGTTTCCTTTGAAGGGAACCATTCCAGTTTCTTTTCCTACTCCGGTTTCTTTCCCTCTTCATTTTCCTTGTTTTCCTGTTTCTTTCAATTGGTTTTCTTTTAATTGGGTTTTTTTCAGTTTACTGTCATTGCAGATAAGATTTTTAGGTGGTGGCCAAGGCATAATGCTGACATGTAAGAATCTAGAACAGTCTAGATTTTGTCTTTGTTTGTGACATAAGAATACCTGGTTCACTACTTCCATAGCAATTACCATCCCTATTATATCCCTGGGCTTACATCCCTGATAAGTAAAGGTTTTGGATCAAAACATGTGAAGATAAATTTGTTGTAATAATAGACTTTGAGATAAAACATTGAAACTTTGGTTAGAAAACAGAAGGAATAACTGTAACAGAATCAGTTTACAGGTCTCAGAAATTCAGGTATCTGACTTCCACCTCTTGAAGGTTTTTATCATTTTATATGACTGTATCTAACTGTTAAAAATAAAACCAACCATATGTTTTATTGAAAAAAGAGTTTTTTGTCAGTTGTGGAGAGTGTTCAGTCATTATCTTAACTGTAAAACAAAACTTATTACTATAAAGAGAAAAGAGAACTTAACACCCTAATCTTTACAAGTTGATACATATCAATATAACTTTCTACTGCAAGAATTTGAGACGACTTAAAAATCAAGATTAGTAAGTTTCTATGTTAGGCAGTATTTTTAACTCTGTGTGGCCTTTATGTTTAGAAGCAGGCCACAGTTTTAGAGGGGTAGGAACACTTGTATTAGTTTGGATAATCTTTTCATACTGGTACATTAAAATATGCCAGCTGTAAATGTTGCTGTTTGCCTTTTTGGAGCAGTGAAAAGCCCAGTGACAACATTGCCAAGAAAGCAATTTGCATTAGCTACTTTAATAGGTTTGAAGAGCTTTAGAAACTAAAATATTCATGGGATTTAAGAGGGAATTCAGTGTCCTTCTCTACGTCTTCTTCACTATTGATTTGAATCTAAGAATCACATCAGGTACAGTACAGAAGCCTTTGCAATTTGAGCAAATCTGCTCAACTGACTGCTTCCAATCTGTTCTTTCTCTGGTCTGGAACATGTTACTTCTGAAGTTCCTCATAATTTTGTGTTACAGAGATCTATAGAAGAGCATTTGACATCAATGACCCAGCACAATAACAAAAATAAAGAAACTGTAAACAAAATACATAATTGAAGTGAGCATTAGTTTTTCCTGTCATATGATTTACTTCTGGTTAGAGACTAGGTAACTAACTTCCATGATTTGTCAGATTTCATGTAGTCAACAAGATCTGTGTGGTCAGATCTGTAAACTGATGTTACTCGGTTTCCTTTGGAACCATACATCAATCTGATCTCTTTGTGGAGTCATGTGTTGCGGTTTAACCCCAGCCAGCCACCAAACCCCACACAGCCACTCACTGACTGCTCCACCAGCAGGATCTGGGAGAGAATCAGAAGGGTAGAAGACAGCGAACTCAGCTGAGGTAAAGGGAAATTAGGGAATTAGGGAAAGCAAAAACTGCACATGTAGGTAAAGCAAAACAAGGAATGAATTCACTGCTTCCCATGGGCAGGCAGGTGTTCAGCCATCTCCAGGACAGCAGGGCCCTATCACATGTAACAGTGACTTGGGAAGACAAACTCTATCACTCCAAACATCCCTATTTCTTCATTTGTCCCCCAGCGTTTTATACTGAGCATGATGTCACATGGCCTGAAATATCTCTTTGGTCAGTTGGGGCCACCTGACCTGGCTGTGTCTCCTCCCAGCCTCCCAGGCACTCCCATTTCTGCTGCTTGCGTGGCAGTACAAAAAGCAGAAAAGCCCTTGGCTCTGTGTAAGCAGTAACAAAAGCATCTCTATATTAACCACTCTGTGTTCAGCACAAGTCCAAAACACAGCCCCATGCTAGGTACTGCAAAGAAAATTAACTGCCCCAGATGAAACCAGCATGAAACTAATTCCGGAGCACTCATTTTCTGTTTTTCAGTGCTCCTTTCCCTCTGTAAGAGCATGTAAAATTGCAGTACGTGAAATACAGTGTCATGATTTTATAGCAGTGTTAGACATAACTAGGTATTCTTTTAAAGAGCATGTACAAGACATTTTGTAAAACAGATCCCTTGACTTTTCTTTCTGTTGTCTTTGAAGTTGTGCTGTGTGTTGCTTTGGGAATTGGTGGCTGTACTGTCTCTGCTGTGGACAGACAGTCCACAGGAAGTATACTGAGATCAATGAGTATGATGGATAAATTCAATCCCAAAATCTAGGATTACTAGTCCTGGTTGAGATCGACACAAGTTTAAGCTTCTCAGAGTCACTGAATTGTTCTTGGTTAGGAAGACTGGACAATTGCACTTTAGCATTAAATAGCCATATCTGGTAGTGGAGGCAAGGACTCAGAAATTTGGAAAGTCTCTAAGAAAATCTCTCTCTGGAAAATAACCTTGAAGTATATGGCAGCCAAATAACATCTTTACAACAGCAAAGGGCCTTGAAGTCTGTACATGTTCACTACCTACCTATCTGTTCAACTACCTGTCCACCTGTTTAATTGTCCCTGGGGATTTATAAGAATGGCTGCTGGAAACAAAATCGTCTAAGGTGTAATAGCAAGTTTGTAGCATGAAGAGAATACAAAGCTAGAGGATACCCTTAGGGATGAGGTACTCAATGCCCAAGCTTGCATCATGTTTTTGCTTATTTTAAGAGACATTACTGTGGTCAGTCTGTTAGCTGCTGGCTCTGCATGTGGTCGGTCAATGTGCTCTGTTTGTGGTTATTCTGCTCTTTCAGGGTGGTAGTAGTAAGAGTATTATAGCCAAATGGGTTATCTTGACTCAGAAGAGGGTTTTTTTGGATGCATTTTTAGCAGTTGGGAGCCATAGCCTTGGGAGATACTTGTGATACTAAACAGTAACATAAATTTCTAGACTTACTCTTTTCCAGATAATTGTCAGCCATCCTCTGGCATGAAAATCAAAGGCATGATATTGTTTGTTATAAATAATGTGTTTTTACATTTGAGGGCTGTTTAGATAAAGTAAGATAAACAATATCAAGTTTCATTGCTTGAAGTGACTATTTTCTCGGTGTACTGGAGATGTTTGATAATATACTCATGGGTGTTCACCACACACTGTAGTTGAAGCCTGTGTTGATCAGTGGCATAGATGGGGGAGGTGTAAATATCAAACAAAAAGTTGGATGGACCATCCATAGGTTAAGGGTAGTGTCTACTAACGCATCAGAGGGTTAAGAAACTTCTGATATCTATCAAAATTTCATCTTATCAAATACTTAAATGTATCTAGTATGTGCTTAAATATACTAGTAGAATAGTTGAACTTCTAACAATATTTGTTTCAGAGTACTGTCTTTAGCATGGATGACTTTTTCTGCAAAACTGTATTCATTTGTATTAGTCCTGTTTCTTTTAATCCAAATGCATTTCTGAGGTCTGAAGGTTGCACATATATTTCAGAGAAACAGTATGGAAACAATGGACACCTTCTCCAATTCATGGTACTGAGATCCAATACCACTTATAAGTGCAACCATACTTGAAGTGCTCAAATGGTGAAGTTAATTTTAGTCATTTCAGCATGCATTTTAACCTCTTGTGTATATTTTTAAAATAGCTTTATACACTTGACAACTTTGTATTAGATAAGAAGATTTTGGGGAAAAGAGTTACCCACTCGTTCTGGCAAGTTGTTAGAGAAATTCCATGGATCTGGGGTTTTTTATTAGAAAGCTTAAACCTAAACTTCACATTGTAGAACAGCTGTTTACATAAAGAAATGTTTAGACATAGAAGAAGTGTTTGCTGTCATGGCATAAGTAATAAAATTTCTCAGCATCACATTGAGTTTGTAAAATGGCTGTGGCTTGAGAGGACCATCTGAAGGCTTCAGAGTAAATAGTCCTCTTCTGGTCTGGTAATTAGAAATATTTCTTATACATTTCTTTTTATCCTGTAGGTGGAGCTCGGGTGCTACACATTTATTACCAGCTTTAAAAATTACAGTGCTTCTTGTTGCAAGACATGCAGTGTGGAGTGAAATGCAGTAGACTGTACAGTTTTTCACTGTATAATCAAGTTCAGTTGCATCCTTGTAATGGATGTGGTATTAAATAGCAGCATGAAATAAGTGCTTAAAATAGCTAAACTATTGAGGAAGAGAAGTGGACTTTTTGAGTAGTTAAGATCACTTGAATTTAATTCCGTGTTTCCTCATGTATATTTTTCTCTTAATAATTTCTTGCAGTTGAGCTAAGTAATCACTTTTATTTTGGTTTACAAATTATTACTATCCTAAGGTGATGGATAGTAGTAGATAACCACTACTATTAACTACTTTTAATTACTAGTAGCTATATTGCCACTCCTTTGCATTCCTGTTTTTTCTTATATCGATTTGCTTGTTATGGGTAAAATAAATCATATGTGAAGCTTTACATATTTTCTGTGCATATAAAAGTAATTACATCCTTCATCCTCAAAGCGGAAACCTATACTAGTTTTCAAGATGTAATTCCTCAGACTTAAGGTTTTTTTTGAAAGAGAACATGAAATAACTTGGACAAATAACTTACATCCCCAAAGTCCTTCTGTCATCTAGGCACAATTGTAATAAAAATAGTTAATAATGCTAGGCAGGGTTTCAAGTTCGTGCTAAGTCCAATTCAGACCAGACAGTAAAAACTGAATATAATCAAGACACCTCAGCATTGTGTTGGCATCAACATGAATAAACATTGTCACCTTGAGCATGCAAGATTGCTTTCCTGAAGTGCTTGTATAGTACTGTGGTGTGGACAAGCCAAAGGTAATTTTATGTGAACACATGCAAGTCTTTTTTAAAAGATATTTAAATCAAAAGTTTTCTCTCTTTATAAATCTGCGGTTGTTATAAATGATGAGTTGGATAGTTTGTATTTGTAAATTATTAGTTTATGTTAAAATATTTTGTTTTAAATGCATTTATTGTGCACTTGTGCTTATAATGCAAGCATTACAGTGAAAAGTACTAAAAATGTGTATTTATATGCTTCTACTTACTTGAGTTTAATCTAGTATCTCATCTTGTGTTCAGCAAGCTACTTTTCTGTTCAGGTTGGCTGTTGATAAATATAGCAATGTGATGCCAATACCATATATTTAGAGCTACTTATTAACTTTGAAATATTAAGTTTTATCTATTTCTATATAAACAGATATATTTCTTCACAAAATTACTATTTTAAATTTAATAACTGTACTTCTAATCCTACTAGTTTAAGAAAATGCTACGTGTAACTTAGTGTCAGACTTTTTCCAACAACAGAGTTTGTCTCCTGGTTTTTCAGTTTAGCACTGAAAACATACATTGTATGTTAGTAAGACTGGCTTTTGAGGTTCTGAATAGAAATTCTTTTTGCAACTGACTTCGATCTTCACTGTACCTAGAGAACTGCTGCTGTTTTCCTACAGCAAATTCCGGTATTCTCTTAATAGTGTTTTAAGCCAAATTAGACAATTAGATAAACTGTGTATCTCATGCCATAATTTACTGCCAGTTACCCTTGTATTGAACTCACTGTTTGGCTACAGCTGAGCAGGAAAGGCATTAAAACATATTTTTTGTAGATATCAAGAGAGTGTAGTTTGCTCCATATTTAGTCAGTGAGTGTATACTATTCCAGTACTTAGATACTTGATTCCTAACCTCTTCCAGTTTTACATTTTAACTTGTCTGGGTTCAGCTTGTAGCCACTGAATTATTTTTGCTGTACCTTTTTCTGAAGTTCACTTCAGCATGCTGTATTTTCTCATACTTCAACTACTTACATTCTAATGGAGTCCTTTCAATAAGCTGTACACATTAAGTTCTTTCCAACCTTCACAGTAAGAAATTCTCTCCAGTTTTGAAATTACTTTATGGTTTGGGTTCTTTTCCTTTTCAAATTATTTAACATTCTTTAAAGCTCTTTCATCATTAATCTCTTATTAGCCTTAATAATGCTGAATACAGAGAGCAGCAACATTTTTTTCTTACTTCCAGCTCCCTGTTCCCTGACCACGTCAGCCCTTCTTTCAGGTATTCAACTGATACCACTGATGTTGCTAGGGCTTTCCAGTTTCTTTTCAGTCATCACTCTCTGAGAACTAGTTTCTCATTTTCTTTGGTTTTTAGTTCCCAGATTTTGGGAATTAGCTCTTCAGCCTTTGTTTTATTTCTTCAGCTCAGGTTGCCTAGCAGTTTTGATATGAGACTTTGCTACTGTGAAAGTTTGTGCAATTTCCTGCTAATGGATTTAGTTGAGTTCCCTGGAGTGAATAGGTATATTTCTGTTCAGTGGTTAATGTGCCTCTGACAACTAATTTAAGCAATAATTTTGTAACCTAATTCTTGAAGATGGTCTTTTGGCCTGTTCTGTGTTGCTGGTTTTTTTGAAGACTTCTTTACATGTGTGTGCTGGGAAGCACATCATCAGGTTTTTTGGGTTGACTCTAAAATTAGCCAAGTTAGCAACCAGTCAGGAAGTTATGCTTAGTTCTACTAAGAAACTCCCTGGTAGCATTGTGTCAAAATCTGTATGCTACTCTGAAACCTAAATTTCCCCTCTTTCAGTTTTTTTCTCAAAATGTAGCTCATTGTTCACTGAAGTTCAACATGCCAAGTGCAAGGTGCTACACCTGGGTCAGAGCAATCGTGAGCACAAATACAGAGTGAGCATAAAATAGATCGAGAGCACCCCTAAGGAGAAAACTTGGGGGTGTTGCTTGACAAGAAGCTTTACATGAGCTGGAAACATGCATTTGCAGCCCAGAAAACCAGCTGGGCTGCATCAAAAGAAGTATGGCCAGCTGGGCAAGGGAGGTAAAACCTATATGAAAGATGGGGATAAACTTTTTAGCAGGGTCTTTTGCCATAAGAATCAGAGGCAAAGGTTTTAACAAAAAAACCAAAAAAACAAAACAAAAAAAAAACCAAAAAAAAAACCAAAAAAAAAAAAAAAAAAAAAAAAAAAAAAAAAAAAAAAAAAAAAAAAAAAAAAAAAAAAAAAAAAAAAAAAAAAAAAAAAAAAAAAAAAACCAAAAGGTTGATTTAGATTAGATATAACAAAGATATTTTTTTGCAATGAGGTTGGTGAAATGCTGAACTGGTTGCCCAGAGAGGTGATGTATGCTCCACTCATGCAGTTCGTTCAAGGTCTGGCAGGACAGAGCTCTAAGCAACCTGATCTAGTTGAAGATGTCCCTGCACATTACAGGGGCTTGGATGCAAAAGCTTTTAACCATCCCATCCAACCCAAGCCATTCTAAGATTCTTCCTCTTGAATCTTCTTCCAACCCAAACCACTCCATGGTTCTGTATCTCTTGTTAAAAGCTAATGCTTGTGCTTCATGGGGAAATTGTAAACACTTCTATTTTATTTAAAATCCTAAGTTGTATTTCACAAATGATTTGTTCACTCTGTGTTTATTATGCTCCATTTGTATGGGTGTTCTTTTAAAACTAGGAGCCATCATTAGTAATAAACTGGTAAAACAGCTTGTGTTGTTTAATTTTAACTTGAAGCAGGTCATTTTGACACTAAAATAAGTGGCCAAAGTGTTAAACAATTTTAAGGAATTTATATATTAAATTGATAAATTTCAGCTTTATGCAAAAGTAGCTATTTAATCACATACTGAAATAATTTAAAATAATATTGAATAAAATTCTAACCAATATTTGTGTTAGTGCAAAAAAGTAAAGGTAAAGTGCAAAAGCTTATATAATGCTGAATTTCAAGAGAGCAAGTAAACAAATCTTAGCTACTCATCATGTTTCAGTTCAGGGTATTGAAATGTTTATCTTAAATCCTAACTTTCAGTGGCCTTTATTACACTAAATATATTTAAGACTGTTCTAAGTGTTCTATTTGTTGTTCTTCACTGGTTAATTGATTTCTATTTCTGTTCTTTCACTCTTGGTTTGAATTGTTGTTTGAAAAGCTACTTGGAGAAGTACTACATATATGAAATGTGCTGATACACAGAACAGTATGGCAGTATTTTAGTCTTTCTGTTTTACTGTATCTTGATTGAACTGTTTCCAAGCAGAATATCATTAGGGTAGTCATTTGCCTTAGATGCAGCACATCAAGAACACTTGCTGAATTAGACAGTTTTTCTTGTTCATCATGTGCATTCTTGGGAAGATATTAATTCAAGCATGTGAACTTGGCTGTGAAAACCTGTCACGGTTGTAGGAGATAAAATTTCTGTATTATGCAGGTAGTAGCTACCTAAATATTTTCAGTGTATATCAGGACAGTGCTCTTTCACTAGAGAAGCACTTCATGGAAATCTGGATGGGACTCAGCCCCAGTTAAGAAGTAGAGTTTGGATTATTACCTGTGAGGAAGTAATGAAGTTATTCCATTATTAATGAATTGGCTTTAGAGCATAAGAGTATAGATAGCATCTGCCAGTTGTCAAGATGAACATATTTTCCAGGTTTTATGCTGTAGTTACATGTGCTTCGAGATGCAGTCCTTGCCTCACAGATGCCAAACTCGGCTTGTACTCAGACCACAAGTGAGGCACTACCTTTGAGCAGTTTTGGAGTTTATGTCAGAAATAACGTCGATAAAATGACACATGCCTCCAGTGGTTTGCAGATGAGGCTCTCCTGAATTCTAAATATATTTAAAATTGTTTTACCCAAGAGAATTATGTCTTGTGTTTTATTGGCACAGCAATGATATGCAGGTATGCATAAGCTGAAGCTACCTGAAAACTTTTTGTTTTCTCCTGTGGTGTTAAGAAGAAGCACAGACACTAACTGGTGGGAATTTATTGGGTATGTATCAAAAACAGTGAGAATGGAAGTAACCTGAAAGATGAACTTTTTTTTATTTATTTTTTTAAAACCTAGTGTGTTAATGTAGTAGCTGTTCTAAGCTTCTGCCTTTCACAAAGTATAAACATTCAAACTTCCACATATTTGTAATTTATAAACTGGACTTTCTGTTTGTTTCTGTTTGGGAGTTCTTTGGCTTCTGTGAAGATGTCTTTCTACACTAGATCCCAGAAAAACAAAATGTTAGATACTTTTATGGTGCCTTGCTTGATCTTGATTTTATGGCTGATGTTAAACTAGAAAAATCGCACACCCAAACCAAGTCACTGTAGATGTAAAGAGAAAAAAGGAAGAGACTTAGTTATATGTATTTTAAGTCTGAAAGAAGGGAAATGTTTTCAGAGTATTTTGGTTTGTTATTGACATCCTGATTTTGTAATTCTATCATACACAGTCACCCACAGGTCATATATTCTTACAGTCATACTTACCTACATGTCAGATGTTTATTTTGATAGGCTTCTACATTAATTCATGTGTATTTTGTGTGCTTTAAGTGACTTGTCATAGCATAGAAATTAAATAAGGATTTGAAATTAAATTGCTAATTTGTAAATTGCTATTTATTCACAGTCATATGGAAATTGCTCACTTCTGCAGATGTCTACATGACTCAATGATTGCATTGACACTATTAATGTAAACAAAAATTCATAAATAAGCCTGAGAATCGATGAAGTTCCTTTGGACTGGAATTGACAATCATTTTATGATATGGAGATAAAGGAGAAAAAGGAGTATTTTGGCTGGAAAGACAGAAAAAATCCTTACCTTTGGGATTGAGTAACCTTTTTTTAAAAACTTTCTCAAGAGGTTGTTGTCTTCTGTTCCTGTTCACTTGGCCTGGCTTTCTTGCCAGTTTTTACACAACTAGAGTACTATAGTTGCTTGTTGAGTTCTCTGTAAAATAGATTGCTTATACAACCTCAGTAAATCGAATTTTAAGAAGTCAGCTACAAAATCAAAGCCAGAAGTAAGCTGCCATAGACAAGAGACTTCTAAGCAAGTTTTAGTGCTATAGAAGGTGGGCATGACGTTCTGTCCGCAGCATGCTGTATAAAAGGTACCAGTGAAGTGGGAACAGCCTCTTGCTGGGGTTAGAACCCCAGCAGTACCCCAGCAGTAAATATTTACTCTTGTTTTAATCTTTATATGTTTTATCAAGTCGTTTTGTTACTAGTTTTTTTCTCATCTTCTCCACTAATGTCATAGCATTAATGCTTTAAAAGTACACTTAATTGATATTTTCTTTTGCTTTACATACTTCTTTTCCTCAGTGTATGAGGGATTACTCACTTCAGTCTCTTTTTTTTGTAAGGATAGCAATAAGATTTGGTTTAGGTGTGTGTAATGTTTCATATTTTAACCATTTTTCTTTAATATATTCTAAGTTATTTTTTGACTGATGATATTCCCTGTGTAATTGTTTAAGAAACTGAAAACAATTATCTAGTTTTCCTTTGGTAAAAATGAATTTTTAAGTTTTTTGCAAGTTTAAGAAACTAGTGTGTTTCTTTCAATTTGCATTTTTATATTTTGTTCAAAAAATTCAATATTTTGGACACATATTACTGACATACAGAAAACAAAGATTATTTCTGAACTGTTTTTAGAAATACATTTATGTTCTGAATAAGACTATTTTCTTAGTGCTAAGGATTGCACGATCCACTTATTCTTTTCAAAATAATGTAAATTTTTCAGCTTTCTTTACCTTAAGAACATTCATTGTAAAGAAAAAATGATCCCAGACATACTCTTTGTAGAGTTAATGATTGGCAGTAACTTAAAAGCAGACTATACTATATTAAACACAAGCCCAGATTGTTTGGGCACAAAACCCAGAATCCCAGCACTGAGATTTTTCTTGGCTAAGCATCAAAGCATGTTAATAGGTAGAGTGTTAGGCTGGGACAAAGACGGGATTGTTACTGTGGTATATTTCATCCTGCTGCTACTTGGCAAGACTCAGTGTATTTTTAGGTGAAGTTTGTGTGTGCATTTGTCTAGTCACCTGGAAAAAAGGATGCGTATATGACCCGTGAAAATGCAGTTAGCGTGATGGAAGGTGAGAACGTGTAATCCTTATTATACAGTGAATTGTTAGCACCATAGAGTGGGTAAGATACCATTTCAAAGAGTTGGAGCGTTCTCAGTTGTTTAGCTGCACATGTGATTTTTTTTTTCTTGTAACATAACAAGATGGATTTAGCAGTGGTATAGCCATGTACTTTTTAATTGCTAAATGTTCATGCTCCATTTCCTTTCTTTGTTTCAGCAGAGTTGAGTAGCATGGGAAGAGACTTTTTGAGGGTTTTCGTTCTATTATAGAATACATTTTCTGTAAATATGAGCAGTATATCTTAAAGTAGTACTGCAGTGAAGGATGACTGGACTATGTTCAAACATTTTTTTTAAACATCATATTTGCTGTTTAACTCTAGACAGTCAATCCATATTACAATTCAATATTTTTATTATTTTTACATGCCTTTCTACAGAGCAAGCAGGTAATAATTATTTTTGATATAGTGTAGAACAAGTGATGTTGGTTATCAGATTCTGGTTGTGGAATCTTTACAATGAAAAATGGTTTGTAAATAAAAAGGGAATTCAGTTATTGTTTAAAAAGTTGTTACATTTCTGATAATTAGTAGTTAATTGCTGATAATTTTATAATGGTGAAACAAAATAAATTATGAAACTTCCTGAGCTGAATCACAGAATGGATAGGTTTGTAGGGGTTGAATAAAATCTGTGTGAACGTGAATAAAGGGAACCCAACTTGAATCCTTATAAGGGTATATCTGCTTCTAATGAGAAGAAGCTGTTTATCTAATGAAAATGGAAAACATCCAAAAAGCCTGAACCTTGAGAGGTTAAGGCAGAAAAGGCTGCTAAGATCATTTCATCCAGTGTTTTACCTTATAGAGCACACAAGACTCTTAAATTCTTTTATCGCATTCTTATCTTTTGGTATAGAAAAATCCCATTTTAATGTAGAGAATATATCCCACAAAAATTTACTTTGTTAGTTGCTTTTCTTATTAAGTAAATAAAAATGCTACTGCTTTTCAGTGTGCCTTGTGGCTCTTCTTGGACCCTTTTTCACTCACCTGCTAGCCTTCTGTTAGCATATATTCATTTGCAAATTGTACCAAATCTCACTTGGACTTTGCTTCATCAGGTAAATTGAGCATTAACCTTCTTTTGTGGCATTTTACAGTTCTCTCCAACTTTTGCTATATGTCAGCTTCATCATATATTGTGCTGTATTTTCTTCCTTCACACAAGGTTGTTTGATAGTCTATCTTTTCTTTATGTCCAAAAGTAGTAGAAATATTTTTTCATGACTCTTAAGTTATGGTTCTGTTATTTTTGCTCAAGTGCACTTTATCAATCTCAGGCATATAATTATCTGAGTTATATTTTCTCCTTGTAAAGAATGATATAGCACTACTGTTTCCACTTCTTCTTTCACCCCCTGGTTCTCTAGATTTTTCCTCCCATTTTATTCACAACCAGCATTCCTCATGGCTCAAAAATCTCTTTAAGCAACTTCTAAAAAACACTTGGAAGCAAACTGCATGACCATGTTGCTTTTTTTCCTCTGATGATTATTTTTAGTTGCTTTTCTTTATTTTTTGGGATAATTCAAGAAGACAGAAAAATATGTCATCATCAGGTATAATATCTGGCTTTCTCTGATCCATGAACAGAAGGAGCTATTGAATCTTGTTTTTTTCCTTCTCTACATTGCAAGTCCTTTTCCTTTTTTTTTAGATTTTAATCCCTAACATAAAACAATAATAATGTAGGGGGGATTTCTGTATGTGCTCAAAGATGATTGTGTATCTTCAGCTGTGTCTGCTGTCATAAATAAATGGACAGTGGTTGTTTAACTATCAGCTTTCTATGTAAAAATATTTTTACCTTGTGAAAGAACATCTGAGGTCAAGTTAAAACTTTTTTTTTCCTGTATGGTACCAATTTTTTGGTTCAGGCCTTTGGCAGCAAGTTACGAATAACTAGCTTCACCCTTTATTCTGTACGGTTATTAATTCTTTGTATTTTCCTGGATCTTGAGTATAATATTCAAGATACTGATAAAATCAAAGTGTCAAGCCAAATATCATATGTTTATGGCATCTTTTTAAATAAAATTTTTACTAGAAAGTAATGTGGAGGTTTTTTGTATTTTAGTATGTCAAAATTGTAAATATGTGTGTCTATGAATGAACACCTAACAGAAAACTGATTTGGTGAATTTATGTAGTTTCTCCTTATTCTCCTGGAGATTACTGTTGTCCTAAACCCAAGATACCTTTACTAATAAATGGGGCAAGTATTGCTAGTTTCTGTAGGGCATGGCATTTTGTAGAGACTGCCTTTTTTGCCAAGAAGGTGTAAAAGGTTTGGACTAACACTACGGAATGGTTGTTACTCTGAGGGGTTATTAGGATGTTACAACATCTGGCATGAGGAAATAACTCTGGAAATACAAGTAGCACAATTAATGGCAGTGGGACCAGCAGTTTAGAATACACAATTTCATAGAGCTGGCTACAGCATGTGAATTTTGGTTTTACAGTTTGCTAGTTTCCCCGTGACATGTTTTCTAGTTCTCCTGGGTCTCAGAGCTCTGACATTAGTGGCACTGCCCCTTCCCTTTCCAGTAAATTAGGGAATGCTTTGAGGGATCAGAGATCACAAAAAAGTGAGTAGGAGAGAATAATGTGGAATGCTGTTATGCTGTATTATTCTTGTCTGCTCATTTCTAGCTAAGGGATATTACAAAAGAAAGACACATTGCTGCAAAAGTTAGTGAGAAGTTAGTCTGACTTCTAGTGCATGTTGTGCGTTGCTAAAGAAGTGTGGCTGAACTGTCTGCAAGGAGAACTCAGTTTTAAAAGTTGTGTATATACCATGTTGCTTCAATGTAGAATGAAAGTCTTAAAGTCATTCCCAGCCTACCAAATGACATGTAGAGACACCTTGTGTGTTCTTGCGCATGTTCTTAGAGCAGTGGAGTTGATTGGTTTGGACCACGTGGTGGTGTGTAGAGTTAGCATGGCTTATTGAGTCCTGCAAAATGTGGGCTGCACCCAGCTATTTCTCCATAGTGTCTGTAAACCTCCAGAATGTGGAACGTACTGAGACATACTCACGTGGGAGAACTGGAGTGGGGAGGCAATTAACAAAACCAACCAACCAAAAAAATTAATTCATTATTAAGACACAAACAGGCAAAACACCACAATAAATTCAACAATGTAATTCTTACCACCATTTCCATTAGTTCTCATTTTGGCTCACTGTGCACCTGGAAATCCATGATCCTCTCGGTAAAAAGGTTAATGCACATTGTTTGACAACTTCCCAAGTTAGAGAACAGCAAAGCATACCATAGTCACAGTTGGATAATTTCACAATAAAATCACTTTTTAATGAGAAGTGTATCAGCAGTGCAGACCTTTTGAAGTTCTTCTTAAGTTTGGCTGATAAGCAGCCATACTGAGCTCATTGATGGAAAAGCATTATTTGCTGAACAAGCCTCATGCTTAAGACTGGAAGTCATTGTTACGTCATTTCTTGGATAATTGGCTGCACCTGTGATTTGTTAACAGCTCTAATCCAGTGGTCTCTGAACCACGTGTGGAAAGGTCAGCAGGAGAGAGTCTGGTGCACTATGAAGCATTGTTAGAGGTAATCTTAGTTTGGCAACCTGTCATGCTCGTTAAATTCAGATTGTCACTTTTCAGATCATGACGTGAGCTTCTCAAAATGGGAATGGTGTAGATAACTAGAAAATAAAGTCTGTGGATCTTTTCCTTCAAGGCAATGCTTAGTTAAGAACACTGGGATTTTTTTAAGGATGTATTAATTTGTAGGTTTCTCTTTTGCAATGAAAGATTCTTTACAACTTTGTTCTTCTGAAAGTTCGAATTTGTTGTGTTTTTTAAAATACCAGTGTGAAATTAATATGCATCCAGTGAAATATGTCTAGAGATCTATATGTACACATGCATGCAAATGTATTTGTTGGTATTTTGCTCTCCCCTTCATGCTATAGAGTTTGGGTCCTCAGCAGTTCCAGGTGCTTGTCATTGTGCTTCCTTTTATCATGCAATCATATCTGGTGAGACTGAATTTTCAGTATAGTTATTATATATGAGTAATTGTGTTGGTGCTATTTATATAGCATATAAACTGTCTTTTGAGTCCAGTGTGCTTTTTATCTAGTTAAATAGTTTGAATCTTACAATAAATCTGGAAAATACTTTCTACATATGTTGGTACTGTACCTGAATTTTGAAAGTACATCTAAGTGTCTTGGGCAGTAGAATTTGTCTTTGTCTTTTTTTGCACATTGTATAATAAGGAAGTTGCTATTTTTGTTTAAATAATTTGAATAAGTTTACTTAACTGAAACATCTCCTGTAACATTTTTATTAAATACGAATAGTCTTGCTAAAAGTTATGATACCAGAGAATCATAAAATTGTAGGGTAGGTTGAAAAAGACTTAACAAGGTCACCTAATCTAACACTCCTGCAGTGGACTGGGATATCTTCCACCATATTATTTTGCTTAGAGCCCTGTCCAGCTTGACCTTGAATGAACCCTGGGGATGGGATATCCACCACTTTTCTGGGCAGCCTGTTCCAGTGTTTTACTACCCCATTATAAAAAATGTCTTCCTTACATCTAGTCTGAAGCTACACTCTTTTAGTTTAAATCCATTACCACTGTCCCAACAGGTCCTGCTGTAAAAACACTATCTCCATCTTTCTTATAGACCCCTTTAGGTACTGAAAGGCTGCAGTAAGGTTATCCCAGAGCCTTCTCTTCTCTTTCTCTTCTCTTTCTCTTCTCTTTCTCTTCTCTTTCTCTTCTCTTTCTCTTCTCTTTCTCTTCTCTTTCTCTTCTCTTTCTCTTCTCTTTCTCTTCTCTTTCTCTTCTCTTTCTCTTCTCTTTCTCTTCTCTTTCTCTTCTCTTTCTCTTTTCTTTCTCTTTTCTTTCTCTTCTCTTTCTCTTTTCTTTCTCTTCTCTTTCTCTTCTCTTTCTCTTCTCTTTCTCTTCTCTTTCTCTTCTCTTTCTCTTCTCTTTCTCTTCTCTTTCTCTTCTCTTTCTCTTCTCTTTCTCTTAACAAGCTCAACTTTTTAAGCCTCCTCTCATTGGGTAGATGTTCCAATCCTCTGACCATTTTTGTGGGTCTCTTCAGCAGCAGTTCCATGTCCTTCCTGTGCTGGGATCCCAGAGCTGATGCAGCACTGCAGGTGGGGTCTCACCAGAGCAGAGTAGAGGGGCAGAATCCCCTCCCTGGCCCTGCTGCCCACACTGTTCTGGATGCAGCCCAGGATATGGTTGACTGTTTGGGCTCCAACCACACGTTGCTGGGTCATACCCAGTATTTTATCCAGGAGATCTCCAGGTCGTTCTTATTGGGGCTGCTCTCCTGACATCTCATAGCACAGGAATCATGTTTTTTCAGAGAAGGTGTAAGTTGGTAGGGTTTTCATGATTGAATTAACATATGAATATTGATTGCGACATCACAACATCTACTTTGAAAGTTGTTGTTGGTATATTGGTTGGAGAGTATTTCTGAATGCATGTGGATTAAATACTAACCTAGTACAGTGTTCATGTTTCATTATTTGGGAAATAATTTGTCAAGAAATAGTACTGACTATGTATAGCATGTCATTGTCACAGAAGTGACATTATGGTAGTATTCTAATTTTAAGTACATGCATATTGCAGTTCACTGTAGATGGGATAGATGATAGTGAAGTATTCATGCTACTTTTGCTGTGGTATGAGATAGGGTCCAAGCTAATTTTATGGATATATTTTCCCCACTATAAGATGGAATTCTTAAACAATAGGTTGTTCAGTGACTAGAACACAAAATGGAAAAAAACATCTATAAGCATGAATTCAGGTCAGCGGTTGCATAATTGCCTCCAGAAAAAGATGGACTTAATGTGTTCAGCTTATTCTGAACTACAGTTTCATATTTTCATTTTTTGAATTTTGATTTTTAATTCATATTATCTGTGAAGCATTCAAACTCACAACTTCTTCAAGACTTACTGGGATATTAATTACAGTGTACTTTGGAGTATTCTGACAAAATATTCATTTTGTTATTTTTATAATGAAAATATGATGGAGGTTTTAGATTATTTTGTAGATGCTTTATGTGTTCATTTTCTTCTTACAATTCAACACTGAGCAATTTAGTGTTCATTCACTGTTGCCTAAGACAAAAAGCTACCTTACTGTTTCTTAGTTCTATTCAGGTTGCTATCTATTTTGATTACAAAATAAGGTATCTGAAACTAGCCATTTTGTTAAAATGTCCAAAAAAACCAGATCCCTTCAGCCATCTAAAATGTGAAATATTTTGTCAGCTTTATATGTTTGAAGTTAAAGTTACTGAGTTAAAGCTACCTTTCATCAATGTAGTATGTTTTTCTCATCTAAAAAAATAAGTGCTTAAATGAAAAGTAAACCTTCATCTACTTACAATAGCTGTATTTTTTTATGTCATGGTATCCCTTCTATTTCATAGTGAGGATACTGTCTATGAGGATAATTGTTTTTAGTGGAAAAAGTAATTGAATTAAATTTGACAATAATCTTCAATTTGTTTAAAAGCTTAAAAATTGAATTAAAAACCAATTTTTATTTTTAAAAACAAGTGCATGATCCAGTGAAAACAGTCCTTTTAAGTGAAGCTGTTGGATTTTTTTAATAACACCTCTGCCCAGAAAAAAGAGCCGTAGCTGTTGGAATGTTAACAGGTTTTAGGGTATTATTAATGCACTGTCATATATCCTTCCTGTATAACTGAATGTGAGTTCTTTGAAAAAAAATACACCTATGAAGAAAACAGTATTTATATTGTTTTTTGTATAAATCAAATCAGTGATACTTTTGAAGAGTTATTATCTATTAGAATCTGACTTTTGTTTGGCAAATCTTAAAAAAAATTAGCCAAATAATATGACCATCCTTAATCAGAGACAATTTTTTAATCACGTAATCTATATTCCTCTCCAGGTCAGTTTTAGGGGCTGTCCCTCAAATCCTGTCTAGTTTGTATGGTTAGAAATTTCTCCTGTGACAGTTCCAGTGGACAGACAAAAATAAATAGCTTAACTTGTTCAAAGGCATAAAAGTACTTGCTATTTTGCATCTGCAAAATTTTATCTGCAGTCTGTCCATGGCAAATGTGTTATTACAAGGTTATAGCAAGGCTTTAGAGTTGTAGTTGTAGCCATTTTCTGATGGTAAGTTTAAAGGATTAAGCAGATCTTTTCAAAACTGTGTCATCAGTAAGGTGGTAGAATATTGGTGAGGGAAAAATGCATTCATGGGTGTCTGTTTTCATTCAAGCATTTCCTCCACAAATTTACTGCCCAGTAACCTTTAGGCTCATTGTTGTTTTTTTTTCATTGACTGATGAAATGGTAGTTGCAGGCTGTTGGCAGAAAAGGATGGTTTTGAATGGTGGCTATTGTTCTATTAACATTAGAACCCTCTGGCTAGAGGATCAGCAAGAATGCCTGCTAAGATTAAGTGACAATGTTGTCTCCTGTTCATGGAAATAACTTGCTGATAAACTATGACAGTACAAAAAGCCCTAAGGACTCGGGGTGGGAAAAGCTGTATTAAACTTCATGTGTTGCTCAGCAGAATTCTCACTTGCTAGCCAATTTTTCCACTAGTATCTATTGGGAAGTAGGAATAAACCTTACTTGTTTGTTCTGTTTTCATAATTCTTGAAACAATTAAAAATAATGAGGTTCTATTTCTGTCTCTCTGCTTTCATGTTACTTTTTTGATATTAGAACATTCAAGGCATTATCTAATCCTTACAAGGAGTTTTGTAATGTTTATTAAATAAATGTGTTTCCAGTGCTCCTACTGAAATTTGTATCCTAAAAGGCTAAATAGTATGTTCGTATTTCATACCTTTGTATCTTTGAGTATTTCTTACATTCGGGCTACCTGTAGATAAGCATTGGTGCCGTAATTGTTTGATCAGGTCCTGCTAGCCTACTCAGAAGATACTCAGCTTTATTTAAGTGCGTTTGTGATTCATATAATGTTATACAAATGCGTGCTCCAAAATACCGGTGATTTAAAATGTTTTGTCATTCTTGAAATATTTTAATGTGTACAGAAGATTGGAATTTTCAAAGACAGTTCATCTTTACAGTAGTTCATATTTACAGCGATGCGTAATTTTTTGAAATTTTATAACAAATGTTGAAACTGTTAATTAGGAATTACAGAATTACTGGGGTTGGAAAGACAATTAAAATCAGTAAGTCCAAACATAAGCCTGAGATTCCCAAGTCCACTGCTGTACTGTGTCCCTAAGTGCCAGTCATATGTCCCTAAGAGCCTAAGTACATGTCTTGTCCATTAATACAGTGATGCGCAACAGCACAGTGTGGAAAGTGAAATTCTTAGGAAGTAAGACGTAAATGTAGTTTTTAAAGAGATATTTCTAGGATTCATATGTATTTGAAGAAGAAATTATGGGAAATATAATTTTATTTCTCCTTTTTTCTGTCTCCAGTGATGATTTTTATGTTTATCAAGTTTGTGAAGCTACCCCTTACTCTCAGATCCAAACAATGCAAATTGTTATCTATGTAAGTGGAATGAAATGATCTGTTTTAGAAAACCTGCAGATGAATGTGCTTTAGAGCTTCCATGGTTCCAAATATTCTGGATAACTTACAGTATTACCAGAATATCAGGACCCAGTCTTAAAGTGGGGTTGCATACATTTATTTTATTAAATAATAAGAATTGTTCAGGTTCAAGTCATTTTTTGTGGTTCTTCTCACTCTAGTAAAATTATTTTTTCTGGCTTAAGTTAACCTCCTTAAAACTTATTTGAGCCTTATCTATTATTATTATTAGTAGTAGTAGTAGTAGTATTTAATTTTCTGTAAAAATTGATGCATCCTCATGGGGAATATACTTTGTTGTAATAGTGGTCAGTTGTAGGCTAAGTCTCTGTTCTGTGCATAGTCTTGCAATTCCCTTTAGCTGTGCAGAAGGAAGTTCTTGATACAGTCTTGCTTTGACTTTTAAGACTAATCTGAATGCAGTACTGAATAAAATACTATTGTCTCATTTGTGTTACCAAAATGACATCACCCATTCCTTCTTTGCCCAAAGAGGAGAGAAGGTCTGTCCTGTGGGCCAAAGCTGAACATAGGATTCAAGGTGTGGCCTCACCAATGCCCAGTACAGGGGGACAATCCCTGCCCTGCTCCTGCTGGCCACACCATTGCTGATCCAGGCCAGGATGCCATTGGCCTTCTTGGCCACCTGGGCACACCCTGGCTCATGTTCAGCTGCTGTCACCAGCACCCCCAGCTCCTTTCCCTGTGGGCAGCTTTGCAGCCACTCTGTCCCATCCTGTGGTGCCTGGGGTTGTTGTGACCCAAGGGCAGGAGCCAGCACTGGGCCTTGTTGAACCTCACACCATTGGCCTCAGCCCATGATCCAGCCTGTCCAGATCCCTCTGCAGAGCCTTCCTGCCCTCCAGCAGATCAGCACTCCCATCCAAGTCTACAAGTTTACTGAGAGTGCATTTGGAGGAATCATAGAGTTGTTTGGTTGGGTAAGACCTTTAAGATCCTTGGATCAAACCATGAAGTTAACACTGCCACATCCACCACTAAACCATGTCCCTAATGGCCACATCTACCCCCAGTGTGAAGGAGAACAAGTCCTGTGAGGACCAGCTGAGGGAACTGAGGTTTTGTAGCCTGGAGAAAAGGAGGTTCGGGGGAGACTTTACTGCTCTCTATACAACAGCCTGAAATGAGGTTGTAGTGGGGTGGATGGCAGTCTTTTCTCTCGCATAACCAGAATAGAACAAGAGCAAATGCCTCAGGCTGCATCAGGAGAGGTTTAGAGGTTATTTGGAAAACAGTACCTCCAATACTGTTTCAAAGTACTGGACCAGGCTGCCCAGGGAAGTGGTAGAGTCATTGTCCCTGAAGATATTTTCAAGATATATGTAGATGTGGTGCTTAGGGACATGGTTTAGTGCTGAACTTGGCATTTGCTGGTTTAACAGTTGAATTCAGTGATCTTGAAGGTTCACTGCAACCTAAACAATTCTGTAATTTTATTATCTGCCCAGAGAATCTCTCAAAAACTGCAATGGTGGGTGCTCTAACCTGTTTTCCACAAATCTGTAGGTTCTTACATTGACAGACAAGACACAGGGTTATGAAAACCTTTGCGTATCAGCTGAGATTCTTCATATGAAGTATCATCTGCAAGGGCAGGGTCTGTCATTTTCAGCTTTGCTAAATAATGCATTCTGTCCACACCAATCAAAATTTTTGTCATAGACAGGCTCCATTCCTCTCTAGGACAAAAGATGTGGAGTCGTACTATTCTGTACTAGACAAGAGATTGGTCCTATTGTTTCCAAGTCCTTTTCTCCCTTTTCTAAATAAGCTCCTTTGCACTTTCTTTTCATGCTTAATTTCAGTCATGGTGATATTAGTTTACTGTTTGAAGCCTTCTATTTGCCAGGGAAAGAAAAAACTTGTATTTAAAATGGTTACGTAAATGGAGTTAGGAAGGACTGTTGTTTCAAGTGTGTGTTAAGGAACTCTCTTTAGTAAAAGTTTTAGCTTCTGGAATTCATATTTCACAGTATAACAATGTAACTCATATCTTAAGGTCTTTTTCTGCCGTCTGTCCTTTTTCTCATAGATTAGCCAATAAATGCATATTTTGTGATAGCATTGATGTAAAGAGTAAAAAAAATCTTATTTCTGCATTCTTAGAAATCTATAATTAAAGTAGATAGTTCAGGAAGTGCTTGGACAACTCTTGGGTACATGCTGTAATTTTTGGGGTTGTCCTGTGCAAGACCAGGAGTTGGGACTTCGATAATCCTTGTGGGTTCCTTCCAACTCAGGATATTCTATGATTCTGTGATACTGTTGACAGGAATGGTCATCTGTATTTAATGAAAAAAAAATAGAGGAGTTTTTAAAAAAGAAACCTTTTTCACCATTAAAATGAAGATGTAAAAGATATCCAGTTACAGGGACTTCCCAGTAGTATAGAGTTATTACGTAAAATAATAATCACATGTACTTTTTTCTCTGAGTCTTGTGGCTGTGTGCTAAAGGGTATGTTCTCTGAATGTAGATAGACAGAAGCAGAACAGATCACAAACCCAGCAAATGCCGTAAAGTTGGCTTAGTGATTATGAGTATTTAAAACATGACCTGCAAACATGAAAAATAGAGAGGTGACCAGATTACTTAGCAAAAATTAAAATTTATTTGATAATTCCAAATAATCATCAGCAGGTCTGCAGGATTAATTACCAGCCTCTTTTCTGTTACTCTCTTCCCCCTATAATCCCAGCTTCTGCCTGTGCATTTTTACTACTTACCATACACACCTGTTCCAGCCCTCATCAGTCGCACTGAGTTACTTCACTTTGCTGTAAGAAAGTTAACTGAGCAAAAGCCATCACAAGTATGGCTGCCTAAACTAGATGTCGTGGTAGATGAAGGAAGAGCAATGTAGGAGGGAGCAGTACTGCAATACCTTTTGTTTTCAGTGTCAGCCAACTATTAAAACAGCTGGGCTGTTCATGAAAACTTCATCTATGTATGCTGCTAAATCTTAAACAGTTTCTGTAGAATTTCAGTGTTAGTTTCTACCTGTCCAAATGCATTAGAACACATTCAGTATTTTCCTATTTTTTGATCTTTTCCTTTCCATTAAATTTGTTAGTCACTTACTTGTGTATGAGAAATGTGGACTGTTGTGATGTTATGGTGGAAAATATTCTTTGAAAAAATATGAAATCATGTGATTTATGTAGAATTGGTACTATTGCAGCACTTACTCTAGAAAAGAAAATCCAAGGTTTTTTGGTACAGGAACCCCAAACTTAAGATCATATGTACAGCTTTCTCTCCCTATGTGTCTGCCAGTCTTGTAGTAGGTAAGATACAGTAGTGTGTCCTGGGAATGGCAAGAGGCCTCACTGTTTCAATGGAAAGAAAGTGTACATAGAAAAAAAGTGTGAGTAATATCTCAATTATTTTAAAAATTATGGCCTTATTGCCTTTAGAATTTGAAGTACATACTTGAAAGAATCTGGCTCCTTATATTCTTTTCCAGCATGTTGCCAGTAACAGTTTTCTTTCTCAATGTGAATGAAAGAATACATCAGTGACACTTACATGGTCCATGTTTTACCACATTTTCCGCTAGTACCATTCTCTCAGTAGTGAGGAGAATAGCCTAATGCAGAACAGCAAATGTCTTGGTGCTGTTTCCTTGGGAACTTACATGCTGAATTCAAATACATGATCAGATTCTTTCTCTTCTTTAAATGTGTTTTCAAGGGCAGTGGTATTGTTTCTGCTTACACTATTAGGTTCAGGTAGACTCAACATAAATTGAATAAGAGCAACTTTTCTTAGGTTGATTTGCCTCTCTCCCTGAAAGTTTTTGAAAGAAGGCTAGAGAAATTACTGATTACTCTAAAGTTGTATTTTCTTTTCTGTGGCATATATACTGCTGTATTAATACGCCACTGTGAGATCCTGTTATTCTGTTTTTCAAATCTGCACAGTTTATTTCTCTCCTAACTTTTTCTCTTTCTCACTTAATTTTATTGCCTGATCAATATGACTATGATGTCATACTGAGCATTGTCACAAATTAGGTTGGGGTTTTTTTTCTTTCTTGTATCCTCGTCAGTTGGTAATAAGTTGTTATCCATTGCTTGGACTGATTTGAGATTTTAAATGTATGCTACCACAAATTCTAAATATTTCCAGTGTTTTGATTTCCAAGCTTTATTTTTTTATAGCAAGAATTTTAAAACCTGCTTTGTTTCTTACTGGTTTCTTACAAAATATGCCAAAATGGAATTCATGTGCACCCAATGCTCTTTTCAGACATTAAGTGCTTCTAACTATATAAAACAGGAAAAAAATTCCATAATATGAAATGAACCATACAATGCCCTCTAACTCACTCTCTACGGATGAGTCTAGGGTTACATAAACTTTTTGCCAACCTATCACTAAAACTGCATTTTTGTCATGGCTGTCATAAGAGTGATGGATTTCATCATTTTCATGTTTTTTAAAAAGTATCTATGACTTTTGACATTGTGGTTTTTTGCATGTGTGTGGGAGGATGTGATGGTAAACAGTTTGAACCATTTACAGTGAGAACTTTCAGAGCTGCCAAGTTAAGCTATGAGCTCCATGGGAAGCAAGTGGAGAACAGGAGCTCAGCAGCAGTTCTGCAGTGACACACAGGATTAGGCATGCGAGCTCTCAGTTAGAATTTCTGCTTCTTCCAGAGGTGGTTAGGCATCCACTTCCTCGGGAGGGTGGGGTTTTGTTGTACTGTTACTTAGAAAGGTCAATAACTATAGTTTTACAGTGTTGCTGTTTGAGATCATTCTGTGCTTCTCAGAGCAAACTCCACTCTGCTTTTTGAGGGGTTTTTGCGTTTTTTGGTGGAGTAGAGTACTTGAGCCTCTTGGTGTAAAAAAAAATGGCTTATGACAATTTGCACTACATTGCTGTAGTCTTTAACTTCATCTCATGGTTTTAGCTTTTGAAAAATGCTCGTGGAAGAACTCCACATGTGGTTGTTGACAATAGACAATTGAATCAATTTTAGTAAATGCTGTTTTATGTTTTGCTTTGAAAATATGATAAATTAGAATAGCAAAATCATTCAGTTTGTGAATTTAGTGGTTCCTGAATTTGGCTGGGACTAGGGTTTGCAAATAACTTCAGTGACATAAATTTAAAGTGCATTGAATTAAATAACAGTTTAGATATTCAATCTGTTTTTACCTTAAATGTCTCCATATTTTCCACTTGTCTGTATACATGTTACGGTGCTTCATAATTTGATACCTAGCAGATTTTTGGATGACAGTCTGGCTTTCAAAAGGAAGCAAAAAATAACAGGCAACTAAGCTTTGTACTACAGATTAGTCTTGTATCAAGAGAAGTCTTTGACATACGTGTATGAAGTGCTCGTGTTAAATGCTCTTTGCTTATGATAGTCTGTGGTACTTCATGATCTGTCTCAATTGATCTAAACTGAAGATTAAAAGTAGATGCAAAACCAGCTGTGTTTAATCAAGAAGTGTTTCAGCCCATGCATGCTTTCCCTTAAAGAAAGGGTCTCTTTTGGGTTTTTTGTCTGTTAGTCTAGGTAAACTGAGTTTTGCAGCTGTGTACAGCGGAGTACAGGGACCTTAGGTCAGGCAAGCTCGTCCTTGATAGACCCAATGTATTGAGGCATCATGTACTTTCAGAGATGTCCAGCAGTCCTCCTGATCTCAGAGCTATGATTACACACAGGAATATTTCTTCCATCAAATATGTCAGATTTGTGCAGAAGAGTATAGAAGGAGCTTTATCTCTTTATTAAAAAGATTGTATGGGTTTTCAAAAATGTTTACTAGCATTTATAAAATCTGTAGGTCAGGAACAAGATGTAACCATTTGATCCTTCATAGATTGTGCAGAGCCTGGATGAGACTGGGAAGAGAGTATTTCCTTGTGGGTGTGCATGTTTCTGACATTAACTCAAGTAACCATGGTGTTTATTAAATTTGTCTGAATACTTGAGCTTAAATAGTCTAATAGTATTCAAGCTTTGAAAACTACAGCATATTCAAAGAATTTTCACCTATTTTCCTTTCAGATTTTTTGCAGATAAATATCCAAAATTACAATGTTAGAGAAAACCATGTTCTTTCTATGTGAGTAAATCCTGCTTGATTCTGTTACCTTCATACTAATGATTGTCCAGAGAGATAGTGTGTGATGGAAACTTTGATCAGATATCTATGATTTGCTTATTTCTTTTTATATAAAAGTCTGTGTTCTGGTTTATAAATCTTAGTTAACTTTGGGCACTATAGATTTTTGAATGCTTGGCAGGGAGATACGTTTATTTTGGCTAAAGATACGGAAATGTGAATATTTCCTTTTTCCCATCATGTAAACTAGTAATGGAAAAAAGCATGGATTTTTGGACCTATTAGATCATTTAGTCTGACCTTCATTATACCATGGTTTGTCCCACTTACCCTTTTCATAAGCCTAGTAATCCTTGTTTTCTGAAGGCAGAAGTTGTGCTCAATTCCAGAATACGTTTTGAAGAAGTGGGTATCATAGTATGAAGACAAGAAAATGTGGAGACTACACTTCTTTTAGGAGTTTCTTTTAGTAAGTGAGTATACCTTCTGTGAAACATTTGTGCCCAATTTGCTACCAGCAGCTCTCTTTTTGCATTTCTCTGCTAATGCTAGTCCTCATGTCTCAGTATTATTTCCTCTTATTTAATTTGTACACTTACACTGTCTGTCTTCTTAATTGTTTTTTCTTGGAAAGACAGAATAGACAGTGTTGTACTCTTTGAAATTCCAGATAACTGGAAAAAGGGAAATATAACCTTCTATTTAAAAAGGGGAAGTGGAAGACCCAAGGAAGTACAGAGCAGTCAGTTTCACCTCTGTGCCAGGCAAGATCATGGAGCAGATTCTCTTGGAAGCTCTGCTAAGGCACATGGAAACAAAGGAGTGATTGGTAACGGCCAACATGGCTTTACTAATGGCAAATCATGCCTGACAAATCTGGTGACCTTCTGTCAGGGGTGACAGCACTGATGGATGGGACAGAGCTACTGACATCCCCTACTGGACTTATGTAAAGTGTTTGACACTGTCCACACAACATCCTTGTCTCTGAATTGGTGAGACATGGATTTGAGGGATGGAGCATTGCGTGGATAAAGAACTGGCTGGATGGCCACCCACAAAGAGCTGTGGTCAAGGACTCATGGTCCATGTGCAGGCCAGTGACGAGTGGTGTCCCTCAGGGGTCAGTGCTGGGGCCGATTCTGCTCAACATCTTTGTCAGGGACATGGACAGGGGGATCAAGGGCACCCTCAGCAATGTCACTGACAGCACCAGGCTGTGAGGGGCAGTGGATACACTGGAGGGAAGGGATGGCATCCAGAGGGACCTGGACAGGCTTGGGAGCTGGGCCAGTGCAAACCTCATGGGGGTCAATAAAGCAAAGTGCAAGGTCCTACACGTGGGTGATGGCAACCCCAGACACACCAACAGCCTGGGCACAGAAGTGATTGAGAGCAGCCCTGTGCTGAAAGATTTGGGGGTGATGGTAGATTAAAAACTCAGCATAAACCAGTTCAGAAAGCCAAGGAGATCCTGGACTGCATCAAAAGGAGCGTGGCCAGCAGGCAAGGGAGGTGATTCTGCCCCTCTGTTCTGGTGAGACCCTGGCTGGAGTGCTGCATTCAGCTCTGGTGCCCCCAGCAAGGGAAGGACAAGGAGCTGCTGGAGCAAGTCCAGAGGAGGCCATGGAGCTGGTAAGAGGACTGACACACCTCCCCTATGAAGGCAGGCTGAGAAAGTTGCAGCTGTTGAACCTGGAGAAGGGAAGGTAGTGTGGGCACCCCATAGCAACCTTGCAGTATCTGAAAGGACCTCAGGGAACTCAGAGAGGGGCTGTTCATCAGGAACTGTAGTGATAGGACAAGGAGTGATGGGTGTAAATTTAGGTTATTAAGAGGGTGTATGGTTGATGAGACACTGGAACAGGTTGTCCATGGAAGTTGTGGATGTCCCTACACCGGCAGTGTTCACGGCCAGGTTGGCCAAGGCCTTGAGCAGCCTGGTCGAGTGGAAGTTGTCTCTTTCCATGGCCAGAGTGGTCAGGACTAGATGATGAAGGTTCGTTTCAACCCCTTAGCATTCCATGATTCTGTGATTCTTTATATAAAGTATTTTCTTCAGTGGCTGAGCCAATTTTTTGGCTCTCTTCTGTGCTGCTTATGAAGTTGTACTTGTTAACTAAGACCTATTTTCCATACACATCTTTAATAATTGAAAATTTATCACTTTTTACAAAATACCCTTTTTTTTTTGCTTCTCTTTTTTTTCATGGTAGTAGTTTGTTGATACCAAGGCAATTGACCAGTAAAACTGCTGGGTAATTCTAAATCACTTTGCAAAGATTGGCATATTCTCAATCTTCTAATTTTTTGTATAATAAATCAAAAGATGAGGAGACAGAGAGTCACTCAGCTAATCCTTTTGGAAATTTAAATAGAAGTTGACAGATTAAAATGTGTGTATTTTTCCATTAGATGAATTCTAACAACTTCCTTTCCAGCTAATGGACTGAAAAATTGTGCACCATTTTTGTGTAGCACGACTCTGGTTTTTGCCAAACACAGATACAAACTATTTACATGTTTGTATCCGTCACTGTTGTACATAGTGTTGAGTTGCTCTATTCACTTTCCCTGTGAACCAGTCTGGGGTTCCTACCAGTGTTGTCATTTTTATGTGTTGCAGGATTGCGATTTGGGGCCAACTAACTTTACGTCTTTAAGGATTTTCAAATGCAATCACAATTTCTTTGCATTCTAGCATTCTCAATTTTGTAATAATTCTACAATCCTCCTATAATTTTTATCAGTGTTGGAGAACCAGCTCAAATGTCATATGCTTGTCAGCCAGTTTGCTCTTATTTTCTCTTTTATTTTAGTTTGTGATCAGTGGTCTCTAGGCAGTCATTCTCAATTCAGAAACTGACTAATCTTAATCTTGTAGTGAAGTCCAAAATCCTTTGTGTTGGTTGGATGCAGTATCAATGATTAAAAGGTCATGTTAAGCTATTTTTATCAGAAATTCCACTATAATTTCTGACTTTTCTCTCAGTGCCTTATTAACAGATAATTTTGGAGTATTGTACTTTTTTTGTTTGGGGTTTTATTTTGTAGACAACATCTCTATATATTCTGTTTTCAGGATATTCAGTTTTTTTAGTTATCAGGCTGGTCTGTGGGCCTGGAAAGCTCTTGGGCTTCAAAAGTATTTTAAAATAATTTCACTTTCCTGACTTTCTTTTACTTTACACTGTCTTTCTTAACTAGAATTCTAGTCACTGATTTCCTCCTAGAGTTTTCAACACTTCATATGTATTGATCCTGTAGGTTTCAGTAATGACAAATATATCAGTTAGCCAATTATACTAATTAGCATTATATCACTTAATACTTGGAATGTGAAATCATTCCTGCTAGAAATAAGGACATTGCAGTAAATTCATGTAATCTAAATGCAGAAGGGATATATTAGGTCATCTAGTCTGTCATCTCATCAGAGGGGGATTATACTCTTTCATAATCTCTAAAATTGTGGTGACAACAAAATGTTCAGAGTAATGGTATAATCGTATCTCTTAATTACTCCACATACAAATATGTCTTCCAGCAGCAAAATATTTTTTTGAGTGTGTGTTTTTCCTACTGAATTACTAAGTAACTGAACTTTGAGGTACTAGCAATTGTCTTGATCAAGCAGAACTGTTTCAGCCACATATTTCTGGTTTTGCTAGTTTTGTGCACTGTTCTTTCAGATGGCAGTGCGCTTTCATAAAATCCAGCTTATATGGAAGCTTCTAAACAGGATCTTTTGTGCAATTCTGATATCTTTTTCTGCTTTTATGAGGACTGCTTCAGTGAGTTCACGTGCCTTAGCCCTCTATATTTTCCACTGGAATGCTGAACTGTACTAATTTCATTGTCTCATTCACTGTTGATCCACTATTCTTCATAGTGTACTGACTTTTTACATCAATATGTGGTCATGCTCTTGGAAAAGTAGAAGAGGATCATCTGAAATATTATTTCATTAAAAAGTTGGGATCTTAATGTGTTATGACACTGTTTAATATTTTTTAGTCCCTCTGTGTGTGTGGATAAAAGTTTTTTGATATAGCTGTCTTTGTAATGTTTTTTTTCTCACCATTTTCTCTGAAGTCAAATAGCAATTTCTTCATTTAGTTGTTGATCCAAATGTTTTCATATATATAAAATACCTTAACAGTTACTTCTTTTGTTGTTATTAAAAATTATTATGGATTAATCATAAATGGTTCAGTGCAAATCCTTGACATCACGTAATGAGAAGTTTCATGGTTGGGCAGTATCTGTTTCTCTCCTTTGGTGCTAGGCGTTGACTCTGCTTAAAGTTGGCAGTTTCTGTGCATGGTTCATCACTAGCTTATAGCAGCAAGTAAAAACATTGCAACAGTACAGCTGTAATAGTGTGAGTTCTAAAACATAGGGCAAGATTCACAAAATTGCTTTTAATATTTAGTGAGCTTAAATAGAAGTAGGTAATGGCTCTATTTGCTTTTTTTTGTAAATTTTGGTAGTTGTTTCTACATGCAGTGCATACAGTTCACCTTCTGGTGGAGACATAGCATGCTGTGCAAATATTTCAGTGGAAGGTAAAAGCTGCTGACTCATTGAATTCAAAAGGCTAGGCTCTGGATTGTGTGGTAAGAGGAGAGGCTTGTTAAGACTGAAACTGGAGACAGACAAAACACTGTCCAAGTCTTAGAACTTCTTACGAAATACATAAACATGTAGCACAGAATGGAGGTGAGAGAAGGAGTTTGGAGGTATCTTAAGGAAATGAAGTTAGAGAAAAAGGATGCATTTTAATGAAAACTCACTATGTGTGCTGGAAATGTCTTTTATATGCCCCCCCAAGCAGATGAAAGGGTGCTTTTTTCTTTTCATGAATTGAGACTAAAACATAACATCACTTCTCCGCTGGAGACTCCTGTGGGACAGGTGTGGTCAGAAAAAGACTGCTAACACTGTCTGAAGAGAGGGAGTCTGAGTGAGCAATGCCTTGAGGCAGTTAACATTCAGTGCTTTGTCACATGTTTTTGCACTCATTTCCAGACCAGCATTTTTATAAAGCTTAGCTTGCTATGTTTTAGGTTATTGATTTGAAGTTCTTTGCATATAATTCCTGCTCATCTATATTGAAAGATAGCATGACAAAGCTGCGTGATATTAAGTTAATGTAACAGTCATGAAAAGGAACATGGACAAGCCAGAAGTTTCCAATTACAGGAACAACAGAAGAGCGAGTTATTTCTTTCATTGTTTCTATACATCAAAATGTTAAATCTGTAATACCAATTTAACTAAGTCTAAGTTTTAGAGTTCAAAACAGATAAGATACCAAGTAATAAAACTCATCTGCAAGTGGTATCTTGAATTGTGAATTTTTGAAGAACAAATATGTGATACCTATACCCACCCAAAATTAAAACAATACAAAACCCACCCAAACAAAGGCCTGAAACATGAATAAAAACGCATATGTAGCAGTAATGACAAAATACTTTATAGGATTCATGTATCTTCAATACTAAAAACTATTCAGTTAAGAAGTACTGTTTAATGAATTACTGCTTTTGTCCTTTATTTCCCTCAGCCCATCACTTAATATGTACACCTTTGCAGGTTTCAGGTATATATGAGAGAACATATATGCTCCTTTTATTCTCCTGGCTGCTAGTCTGTCTGATGAGATGTCAAGCTGTTTGCTAACTATTGCAGCTGATAGTTTCACAAACAAAATTATTACTGCTTTTCCCAACATAACAAGAGAGTCTCCACTCCTACTGCAACTTAGACATATTCTGTGTGTATTACCAATCCCTAAAATGTAGTGTCTTCATTCTTAAAAATAATGTTGAGTAGTCTGCTGTGCAGATCTTTTCAAAATCACTTCCCCCCTCCCCCGCCCCCCCCCCCCAACCAGATTAATTTTTTCTCCTAAAGAATTCCTAAAGCCATTCCTTGCCTGCATAAACCAGTTTGGTTTGCACTGGCATAGAATGCAAGATTGCCAGTTGTCCCAGAAGCAGCTTCATCCAGACTAACACTATGAGCTGTATTCAGTTATTGTTCCAACATTAACTTTTTTTAGTATGATGTAAACACTGCACTGAATTTGGTCCCTGAAATATTCTTTCATGATGTGCATTTGAACTGCAGGGTTGTTTTTTTTTTCATTTACATGATCTACCCTGTATAAATAAGTCTTTTTATTCATTTAGTTATTGTATTAATATTTAAAGGCTTTTGTCAATAAAAACTGGAGAGAAAAAAGTTACTTTTTGTATGTGTGTATAAATAAGTCCAACCTGATGGTAGATCATATTTGTTTTTAGGAAAAGAAGCATGTAAAAATTGTAAATGGCTGTTCTTTCTTTGTTGCCACTTGATGGTGTTGTCCATTTGGAAGATGCTCTCTTGATAATGATTTTTATAATTATGCTTAATATTCCTGCTGATATTGAAGCACTCAGCAAACTTGATAGTCTTGAGGATTATTGACGGTGAGGGTGTCAATACCACAATATGTAACTGTATTTATGCCATTTCAAGCTGGATCCTGTTTTAGCATGGAAAGGATACAGTCTTTGCTAGTGTATTTCCAAGCTATAGGTAATCAGAAAAGTGAGGTTGGAGTATAGATGTAACATGCAAATACTGAGCACAAAATGACAAGGTTGTCTTTAGAAATTAATGTAGTTCTGTCCTTCTTGTTTACTGTTTTGATAAGTGGGAGTAGGGAAAGCAGTGGGAAAAATAAGAGGACAGAAGGGGCTGTAGACTGACATCTGCTTACGCATGGTATCGCTTGGGAGTTTCTGGATATTATGGCAGAGGATGAATAACATAGGAGGCTTTGAGGATGAAGTTTTAGTTTCTATCTGGATTTTATAACAGAATTTCAATCCAGACAAAAGGGGCAGGAAAATAAAAATCAAAGTAATGTATTGGGGAGGGGCTGAGAAGTATTTATGTACAAAGCTAGACTGTTATGGGAATGCAGTGACTTACCCTTCTACACCACAGCAGATGCATGAAAGGCAGTTGCCTGAAGTCTTTTTACTTGTCTGTAGTAAACCAAAATTTTCATATTCCTTGTGTTCATAGAGTCTGATTGGAGTCAAAGCACGCAGACTTACACACTTGTGTGAGATCCATCTCCTGTTGGACAAATGTGATCAACAGTGAACATATGGTGTTGCCATATTCAATTTACTGAATGCCAGGGTAGTATTTTGAGCTAGTTGTTTCTATTACCTATACCCAAGGCAGACTCTGTATGTTTCTGTAATACCGATTAGCACACTCTTGTGAAGAAAAAAGGCAAAAGCTGACATTATTTTCTTATTTCCTATGTCTTTTCTAATGCAAAGGAAGATAAGACTTTAATCATCACTTAGAGTCAATTTCATTTTGTACTTATTTTTCTTCTCTCAAGTCTAATGCATTTCTTATACCTGTGCAATTTCAAGGCATCACTCCTCTCCAGAAGCAGGAAGTTCCATTACCTTAAAAATACAATTGTAATCAATTTCCTGTTTTTAGGAGGCGTCTTTGGAATTTAAGTTTAAAAACTACATATCCACTCATTTTTTCTTTCCTGAATGCTCTAGAATGTATTTCTGGAGAGTTGTTTTCTGCTTAGCCTGAAGGTAGCACCTTACCATATACTGCCAAGGGTATGGATGCAGTTAATACTTATGCCTCTCTCCAAATGAATTAATTTTCTAGTTTGTTTGTTTTTTTGGTAGATTTGATGCTGTATTTTAGTGATATTTATATGACATCTGTTTCTGGCTAAACCCTCACTACCTTGCTTTTCTTTCTTTCTTTTTACCACCATAATTTTTAAGGCACTGTTTGTTCTCTTGTTAGTATGAAATTCTTTGTGTAGAAAATGCTGAATATCATGAGGTAGAGGAAAATTAAGTAATTAGAAGACTGTTTCTTTTTCTAATGCTATACTTTGTGAAATGTAGCTACGAAGTTATATATTCCTCTATAAGAAGTATTTATTAATTTTGCCCTACCTACTTGAGCAGTTTTACTGCTTTCTTAGGAATGTTAAAGAAATTACTTTCATTTGTCATAGGGGTCTGACATATCTGCTTAGTGTCGGGGGTGGGTAGGAAGGGCAGACATGAAGCCTGGAAAGTGAAAGGCATGGCTGTTCTTTAGTAGGACTCACTTCTGATACTGCTGGTTTCAATCTTTTGCATACTTTAAACTAGTTGTGGGAAAACTTGTTCTGAATGAATTAGCCCTTCTTTTTAACTTTTAAAGTAGTTTTAGTAAAGATATTGATGAAAGTATACAGAATATGGCTTTTCAGTATCTCATATACCAGTCAGAAATGTTAAATTAGTACAATCTCTTTTTTTCTTATGTTTTATACCAGACCAAAAATTGTGCAATAATGTGTAATTTGAAGGTTGCTGCATTCTTTGTAACAAGTGCTTCATCTTTTGCAAGAATGATAACGCAAATATACAAAAGACAGTATTTGGCAATAGTTTACGTAAGGGTGAATTGCTAAAAGCAAAAAGAAGATGGTAGAATAGTCTGAAAAGAAAAATAACTGGTAGAAAGGCAGGAAAAACTGTTGCAAGACTATCTACTGGAAAACTCATGAGCCATGAGCCAAAACTGATGTCAAACACATTAATGTCTCACTATGATGAATAACCAAATAAGTACCAAGGACTTTTGTACCTAAAATAAATGCTAGCACTGGATTTACTGGATATTTAATTTTTCATGTATTTTTTAGTTTTAAGTTTCAATGTCAGAAATCATCTGGTTGGTGTTTTTCTTACCTGGTAACACAGTGAAACAGAAGAGTTCGGTGGATTCTGGCAGTTGCACTGACACAAAAGAGAAGCTATTAAGGACAAGAGAAATCAGTGTTATTCTTGTGAGGGGAAAAAGGATAGTTCTTTTCCTGCATCCAGGCTACACAAAGTTATGTTAAGTATCTACAGAAAGATTGCGTGAAAGAACTGGCTAGCTGCCAGCCTAGTGCAGGTTTCATTATCAGGAAAAAATAGATTTTTGAGGAAGGAAAGCTTGCAAAAGAAAGTGTGAACAAGCTTTAAAAAAAAAACCCTGAGAGCAGGTGGAGGCAACCTGCATGAATGATACATTTATGTAGCTGTGAGACATAAACACATGAGCACAGCAGCTTCCATATAAATAGGGAGTTCAGTTTTTCTTTATTTGCAATGTGCTCTTTTTAAATTGAATGTACTTTAAAAATGTTCTGAACATGCAATTAATAGTTCAGTGTTTTCATGGTTTAGAGAACACTTTGATCATGTTATGCCTACCAAAATCCAATAAAGTATTGCTGGCTTTTAAGGGCTTGTGTTATATACACAGTTTTAAAAAAACTACTCGATGATTTCCTATTAGTGCTTTCTTGTATAGTAATCGCTTCAGTGGATCACTTAAAAAAGGTATTGGCTGTTATTGAAATCTCATGTTGAGAAAGATTCTGAAATAGAGAAATTCTTTGGAACGTAATGAGTTACAAGAAAGTTTCTTCATGTATTACTTGCTTTGCTATTAAAGCTTTGTTTAACTGAGTTTGGTTTTACTAATTGTGTCATGTTCTGCAATATATGTCAGTAGTAAAAATCATTATTTATCTTTTCTTTCTATGTTTTGTTCTTGTAAGACTTATTTTAAACAAAATGTGCAATGGTTCATGACTGCTTGATCATTTCTGAGACTGGATATGCAAGGGAGATTATTTTATACAGGTCACTTAAAAATTATTTATAATGTATTGCTGGAGAAACATTTATAGGCCTGTAGCCTATATATTAATACATTATTACTTCATAATACAATGAACACTAACTGTTTCCTTCACCTAAATTATGTGAAATATGAATAGTAGCCTTGTCTTGGGAGTCAGAATTTTAAGGATGTGATGGTGCAAATAGTAAACTCAATTGGGAGCATGTTTTGGAAGGCGTTTTATCTAAAGTATTAATCAGCTTCTCACAGAGTACCAGACTTCTGCATTGGTACTGAGTTTGTGTTCCAATGGCCACAACCCTGAAAAATTGTAGAATTGTGGAAATTTATGGTTTTGTTCACTAGAAATATTAATTGATTTGCAAGATCATGAAAATAGCTGTCTTTTCTTTACAAATTACTTTTTTTACTGTACTTACTAAGGAATAAGGAAACTTTAAAAGAAGCCAGTTATCCATTTTAATTTTTTTATGCATTTTGAATACTAAACTTGACAGAAAATCTGCTTCTAAAGTTATCTGTGCTAGTTTCATTATCTCTTTAATTCCATTCATTTTAGAATTACAACTGAATATGGCCTTAACCAAGTGCCTTCTGATCTGGCTTACCAAAAATCTGAATGTTGAATTGACATGGTGCAACCACAAGATAAATTGCCTTGAGAAGCTGTAATTCACATTTTAGTTTAATGTTAAGCTAATATGCTTTATTTTGTATTTGTGATTGCCTGAGCGTATATACAGTTATAATTGATCAGTGAACACAAGGTCATTTCTTAAGCTTTAGTGTCTACTCATGTCCAAGGATGTACAATAGCATATTTCTTATGGGAGTTTTCAAAGAACAAAACCAGAAAAGTTCCAAGATGCTGAAAGGAAGGGCAAATCAGAATATTTGAACTGCATATCAAAAATACTTTCCAAATTATGAAACATAAAGAAATTATAGTTTCAGATATTTATACTAAGAGTACCAAAAAGTGGTACGTGTCTTACAGAAATCAGGAAACAGATAAACTAAGTAACCTAGTAGATCTTCTGCATTTTCTTCATCCAGCTTTAAAAATAATTTGGTACAAATTTTGAACTATCCCTTTTTAGCTGTTCCAAAAATCAGTTTAACATTTGTCATGTCATTTTTGCAGTGAAACTTCAGCCAGGACTGGTATGATCAGAATATTAATTCCACTAAATTTTTTAAAGAGAACTGTGAATATAGACACAATGCTGTCTTTAATTAGTTTTGTTTGCATTGTCTGTGGGTTTCACGTTACTACTTGGTTCTTCCTATTGACTAACTGCACTTTTAACTATCTTTCCTAAATTTTTTTCTTTCTCATTTCAAGACAGAGTTCATTTCTGCCCATATTTTACTTTTTAGAAGTCTGTTAATGCATTTCTGTTTTCTTAATGCAGATAACAATTATTTAGTGTCTGCAGATTTTTATTAATACACTGTTTACTGTCTGATTTGTACTTTAGCCAAGTCAGTTCACCCATAATAGCTAGTGTAGAAATACAGAGTTATGAGAAATACCAACAAATTCACAACACAAATGATCACTGAAAGGTAAGATTTATGGCACTGAATGAATGATGACTGTGTAAAAATCATAAGAACAAGAGCAAATATTTCTGAATAATCTGGTTGCATATAACATGCTTATCTTGTGTGTGTTGCGTCAATATAACTGCAGCTCAATCATTATGTGAAATGAAACACTTTTTACATGAATAGTATTTAGTCTGAGCGTAAATGCAATTCCACTTTTGTGGAAGTGCAGTGCATCTGTATTAGCAGACATACAATGATTAAAAAAAAAAATCTGCTAGCAGATGGTGTTCAACAAAGACTACTATTGTTTCAGTATGAGATGCTTCAAATGTTCTGGGCATTTAGCCCAGACAGAGCCATTTTTCCTATAGTATGTGATCAGGCAATAACAAAAAGAATGAAAATAGAGGTGTCAGTCCATATAAAAATATTTTTATAACTTAATATATCTAACAAGTCAGTGGCAATTATTAAACCAAGTTAAATTAACAAAACTGATAAGATCATTCTTTTTACATTTTCATGTCTCTCCAAACAGTTATTTGGCATTCTACCTTCTAGGAAAAATGAGTTTGGAAAGTTAAGCTACCTGCTGGTACTGTTTAAATGCCCACAGATAACATAACTCAAGCTGTCTGGTGCCTGAAAGTGAGTGTTGGGGCAATCAACAGGAACAATAAAAATCTGTTCAAACAGAAAATCCACAAATCCCAAGGATTTGGAGCCTCCCTGTGGATTTTCCACAGATTTTGCTGTTTTCAGCAGAATCTAAGCTTTTATTTTAAAGGTGAACTGCAAAGCTGAAAAGAAAATTGAGTTAATAAAATATGTGCTGAATCCCCTGCTCTCTTTTTGCAGCCTCCTAACTGAGGCTGTGTGCCACATATGTTTCAGGTTTTTCTTTTTATAAAAAAAAGCATCAACAAACTGTGTTTAAATATAATCTAATACTTACTTGTTGACCTCAAGAATAAACCTTATCTCAATAATCTATTAACACTGAAGAGTTCCTTAAATCCGTTATTTTGTTTTCTTCAAGTGATGTGTCTGCCATCCCTCAATTTAGTCTTACTTTCTTTTTTCTTCATTTAACCCTTTGGAATATGAATTTTTGAGCATAGATCTGTAACCTTCTATTTTTAAGAATATTACAGATACAAAATACTTTTAGAATAAAATATGGTGCAGCTGGCTTGAATGGGGAGTGACTACTGATTTTAGTTTACTAGCATTTTTCCAAGTATTTTTAGATTTAAATTGTAGAAATCAGATGAACTCTCACACAAAATTTGATTTATGGTAACTTAAGTGATACGAGTGTTTTATATGAAACATTTCAATGACATTCCTTACTTGAGAATATTTAGTGATAATCTTTAGTAGTTCAGTGAAAACAGGAATAGGATTTTACTGACTAATCAACAAATGAAAAACAGATCCCAAAATGCTGATAATGATAAAAGAGAAGTAACTAATACTCTCTACATTATAATACTATAAATTTTGAAGTCAAAAACCCTAAATTATTGTGTATGTATTTTTTATGTTGTTATGCACAGACTTCATGATAGAAAGGAAATTTTTTAATAAAAGGAAAAAGTAACATTGAGGATCATGAGACCCATTATCTGTGTCCAGTGATCTTTATTGTTATAGCACTGATTAACAGGTGCAGTGAAGAAATTAGACATAAAGTGAAAAGCAAAAAAATATTGGCAACTTTCTTTACTTTATGTTGTTGTAGGAAGACTACTTTCATTATGATCTTCTTATCTCTTTCTTTCTAATATTCTTTTTCTTTATTAACTGTCAATAAATGTTCTTTGCCAGTAATTTTAGTAAGAAAATTTAAATGGAAGGGGCATCCCTTGATTTCTAAGTGCAGGTGTCATTATTATTTTAACTGTCTACCTGACTTTTTAAGCACTGAGTTTTATTGGTTTATGGTTGACTTTAGTATTTTTATCTGCATTCTATGATTCTAAATTCAAAGCAGCTTAGAGATAACACACTGTTTAGTGCTGAGAAGTTGGGACAAACAGACTTCTGTAAATTCTAAGACTTTTTCACAAAACATAGTTCACTCTTAATGTTTCTATACTTAATTAAAACCCGTGTTGCAAGCATTGTTATGATGCTACATACCTGGTTTTTTTCCAAAGTAGACATGAATCAGTTATAACTTTCTGTATCTTAACCCAAATGAACACTGTCTTCAGCAGGTCATAGAAATATTTCTGTGTGTTACAGCTGGTTTTCTAGTCTGCTTAATGGAACTTGTCTATACCAAGAATAATTTACATTACTTCATAGAGTGTAAAACACTGTAAGGTTATAGTATGAGTTATGCTATATAGTATATTATTTAAGCAATAGTAAAGCAGTTGCATGTTTATTAAATCAAGTACTATATTTATATGTTCAAAATATTACTTATGTGATAGTGTGTTAATATTTGATGAACAAATGTCCTTTATAGCCCTCTGCTGATCAGATTAATGTCAGTGGTAGCATTTTTATGAGAATTGTTCTTGTGATATGAACAATGAAAATGTTACCTATGTCAGCTTAGGTATAGAATTTAGTCAACTGCATTATAATAAATTCAACAAGTAAGGACAAAAACTTAATTGACTGAAGCCTAAAAAGTTGAAACTTGCAGGTTACTTGCTGCTTGAAGCAGTTATACATGGGATAAAATGCATGCTAGCTAACACCTGTCTTACAAATGCTCAGATATAAGGGTAGTTGTCCTTGTGTACTTACAGCTAGTTGTTTGGAAATGTTTCAGCCTCAACATTTTAAGCATATGTAATACAATTAATAGATGTGTCCATTTTTGGGGAGGGGGTGCATTTTATTTCATTTTGAGATAGGTATAATACATTAACTAAACTTATAATAACCCAGTACAATTATTTACATATAAAGCAGTATATAAATCTGGAGGTTAGGAGACCGCACTTATAATGCAAATAATTAACAGGGTTGTATATGGCCATCTGTTATCTCTAATGTGCTATGGCTACTAGAATAGTTGAGCATCCTTGAATAAGTTTAATACAAATAGTGTTCATTATTAGCCAACTACAAATCTTTTCAATCACACCTGAGGGTGAGATAGTCATCTGAAGTAGACTTTTATTGCAACATAGTGATCCAGGTCCAGTTTCAGATCTACTGCAAAAATAAAACATCTTCGCCATTTGATTTCATTTTTAAGATGTGCTATAGCTCAATTTAGAAATTCTTTTCATCCAGCCTAAAGAGGTATCAAAATGTTTTTTCTGGCTCACATGTAGTCCACGCTTAATTGATGTGCAGATGTGGGATAGTAATGTAAGAAGCATTTTGGAGCCATTCTTTTTTCACATGAGCAGGGAATGGGTAATGGGAAGATACTAGAGATGAAACTACTTTGTAAGAATGTGAAATCTATCTGGAGTATGTAGCAGATCAGCTAAAATATTCTTCTGTAAAATAACCTAGAGCTGAGATAGTGCTTGTAGAAGTCTGAGATAACAGACCTTACTTTTGGTTATTCACAGATTATAATAATTGTTATAGAAACTCTCACTTTAATTTTATCAATTCTTTCGTAGTAGTCTTGCTGTGATGCTAATTTGTTGCTAGTTTTTGTGACTCATATAGTTGAAATTAAAAAATTAATGTACAGAATATGCTAAGCACTGAAATACCTGCTTTAATAACACTGTGGGAAGCTGGAAGAGTTTTTCTGATTGTGTATACATTGGTGTAATTAATTCTATAGTGTTTAGACATTCTTCAGATGACTCTGCGTCAGATGTGGCATGATGGTTGTGCATTAAGTGTTCAGTATGGAGGACATTCACACAGGTCCTAAATACTGAGTCATGCTTTGATTGTATTTCAAAATCAGTCTATTGATTATTAATCTACTTCCTTATTTAATCATTGATGCATTACATAAAATTAGAATGCTTTTCCTTTTTGTTTTACCATTGCATATCTCACAGTTGTTGCTTTCAAAGTTATATCAGGCTTTTCCGGTTACATAAAATAAGAGGATGATCTTTCTGGGAGCTGCAAAAAAACTTAATTCCACTCCATTCGGAAACAGAAAATGACAGATCATTTTCTGTGAGGAATATTTCTACATGAGTGATATTTAATTCCTAAATCAATTTTTAAAAATAAATGCATGTATGCACCTTCAGACATGGAGCTCTCCAGTATGTCAGATAACACTCCACAATTGTGTGCTGCTAAGTCAAGATGATAAATGTAAGGTTTTAGAAATCATAACTGATTTAAGAATAAATTATGCCAAATTAGATCAAATATCTGTTTAGCCAAATGTCCTGTCTCTGATGGTGGACAGAAGCAGTGTAGTGCTAAGATACTACCGCATCTTTTGTTTTTTATTAACAAAGTGAAGTTCAAGGCTTATTTAGTCAGGAAGTTCATTTGGCCTTTTCTGTTTAATGTTCTGTGATATATTTTTCTTCTGTGACTAGACCTAGCTACTTTGAACCTGTTCATGCTTTTGATCTGTTTGGTTTCTTGTGGCAATACATTCCTCAATTTAATTGTAAGCAGTGTGGACAATATTTCCTTTTATTTCTTTTAAATCTGCTGTTTTGCAGTTTCATTTTATACCCTCAAGTCCATGTCATATGAAAAATAGCAAATAACATCTGTAGCTTACATTTTGTTGAAGATTATTTCTGTCCTGTGTTTGTTTGAATATATTTTTTTAGGCTCATTCAGATCTCCATTTATATTGTAATTCGACTTCCATAAAAAATGTCTGTACCCAGTATCTAATCGCATCCTGTCTCTGATGTCTAGAATCTGATTTATGAACAAACTTTGGCATGAGGATCTCTTCTTTTACTGGACAGCCAGAAGGACTTGATGGCCCATTCTCACCAAAATCCCAGTTGAAACTGATCTGCTCCTTCTGTCAGCTGATTTAGAGAGAGGGGGTCATAAAATTAAGGCAAGGGGTTTTTAAAAGGTCCTCATTACCAGCTTGTGTTCTGATACAGAAGAACAGGTGTAGAAGCAGGTGTAGACTGAGCTAACAGTGCTTGACTGATGAGTGAGCTACATAATTTTTCCAGAGACAGAAAATTTACAATATATTACTTGGCTCATTTTGGTTGTATTCTGTTGTGCAACTCTGAAGGGTAATTCCCTGAAGCACCATGTTTACTGTGTATGTCTCTGTTTTCTACCTTAAACAGAAAAAGCGAAACAAAGAGCAGGATGCTACCAGAGCATCTCATCCAGCCTGTACCTAGCAATCTCTGTCTTCAGGAGTCCCTCAGAAGAAATATGATGTAAATTGTTCTGACAGTGGAAATCCTGGCTTTTGACTTTCCCATAGTGTCCTATATCTCCATCCTGTCACATCATGTACATGTGGTTCCTTCATGTGACAAAAGAGGGCTTGGGAAAAGCAGTTGCTGCAGCTAGGTTCTTTTCTTGCTGCCAGAAAAATTCTTTCCAGTCTGCTCTCTCTTGTCTGGATCAGAGGAGCCCCTAGAAGAGGGGGCAGCCAGGGAGGATCCTCAGGCTGGATGAATCACCCTGTTGGATCCTTTGAGGCTCAAATAGTACCATTGGAAGAAGGAGGGGTTTTTTGTTTTGAGTGAGACTCAGTGATTGTTTCTAGACTTGAAACTTTCTGCAGACGCTGTTTAAACTGGCATTAAGTTGATGACATTTTTATGTACAAAAAAGCAATTTTATGTAAAGTTGACATTTGAGAAAAATTAAATTATTTTCTGTTCAGAGATCTACTCATTTCAAGTCTGAGTAATAAAAGAAAATCTGTAGTTGCTTGTGGAGGAATACATTAGGTAGATTCTGTAGAATGATTGGCTGATCTTTCAGGCATTTCAGCATTGATCCTGAAAGCACCTCAAGACATACTTAACTTCAAGCCTTTTTTACATTATTAGAACTACCAGCTACTGTGTACTCAGAGTTCCCAGTTGTAGTCTGGGAACTCTGTAGCAAATCATTTTAACATGATTTGGTTTTTTAAAATACATGTTATATAGAGACTGCAGAGCAGACTCACTCAGGAATGGTGTTGCCATTTTGTAATAGGGAAGAATGTTAAAATCTATAAATGTTTAGGCCAGCTAACTCTACGAAAGAGTTTTGGCAAAATTCTTTTTTAATATGGTCCTTCAGTGTAGTTACAAATAAAATTTGTTTATTTAACATTGCTGCTGTAATAGAATTTACTGTTTTGTATTGACAGGTAATATGGCAGATCAAAAGATGACTCTGTATGTATGTGGTGACTATGTTTTACAGTGCCTGATAGGTTTTTATGGAAGCCATTTGGTGATCTCATCAGCAACAAGTCTATTGTTTCATTACTATCAGATTCAGTGGGTTTGTGATTAAATCAGCAGAATGGAGAACATGAAGGGAGTGCTGTTCACTTTGCAATCATTTCCATCTGTTAAAAATTTTTATCAGATGTTGAGAAACAGCAGGCAAAACTCAGAGCAAGTGTTTTATCCAATTTCCAAGAAATGATGATATATAATTGGCATATATTATGTTCTTCGTTTAATCTGTCCAGTTAGATGTTTAAAATAACCTATGGTATACCACTATTATTAGAATATATAGAAAGCTATTTCCATCATTCCTCTTATTACATTCTTTTGAAGACACTGGTGCTGATACAAATATCTTGGTACTTAGTAATCATGAGCACTGATGACACATTTCATAAAATGGAGAGTCAGAGTGAGACTTGCAGAGAAAAATTTCCATTTGGCATATACTGCAGTCTGAAGTGTCTTTGCCTCCATTGATGATGTAGGAATCTGCAAGTGGAATTGTCTGGCCAGTGGCCAGTACCACTGGTCTCAGAGAAGTGGGAAAGGAATCCATCAGCAATACCCATAAGCTGATTTGTAATTGGGTGGTCCCAAGGCATGGAGTATTCTTTTTCTTCTGAAATTCGTTTTTAGTGCTAACTGTTCTAAATAGATGTTCTTGGTTCTCATGTGAATGACGGACATACTTTTAATAATGTGAAGTTTTTTCACCCCAAAGAAACTGTGTGGTCTCATCTGAAAAATAACAAATATTTTATATTTTCTAAATTACTGAGATATTACTGAGTGCCTGCTTGCCTAGATATTAAAGGTCTGCAGTAGTTGTGGTTTTACCACATTTCTTCATGTTTCCTCTGTCTCATCTTCTTCTGAAATAAATAATTCCTTTTTTCTCCATTTTCACGTCAGGAGTGATTTTTCATGATGAGAATAATCTTTGTCATCTTTTCTGGAGTTTCCTGTATTACTGTATTGGCCATTTTGGCATGGGATATTCAGTCTCATTTATAGTATTCTAAATGGAGTAATATTAGCTGTCTCTTGTAGAGCCACTACAGTAATTCTTCGTTTATTCTCCTTAAAAAATGTGCATTTTCTTTTAATTGTTCTCCACAACTGGAATTGGTAGAGGTCTTCACTGTGCTGTTACTAGTAAAGTTCACAGGCTTTTTTCATTAACTTGTTCTGTTACTTTAGAGTAACAGAGTCCTTGTGAAAAGCAGAAAGACTTCACTCTGCAGGATCTTCTTCAATTTTGTAAGATAATTTGATTAGAGTTTCTGAGAACCTCTTTGTTCCATTTTCCATTCCTGAGCTAAAACCATGAGAAATCACTATATTTTGTCTGGAGTTGGCTGAGTTCCTGATTTTGGATCTTCTGGAAATGTATCTCACTCCGTTTATTCAGGATATTTAACTTGAAGTATTAATTTAGTTATACTGAAAGGTAATTGCTTATTCTTGTCTTAGTGTAGCTGATTTTTTCACTCTGCGCTTTATTTTCAATCCACTTTTCACCCTTTTCTCTCTCTTTGACATTGTTAGACCTTTTGGATATCTAAAGTTGTTCACCTTGTTGTCCATGACCTTGTTCATCCATGCCTTCACCAATACATTTGAATGAAACTACTGGATTAGTGAGAAAACTTAGAGACTCACTGTTCAAGATGATTTTTATCTTATTAGTTACTTAAAACAGTTCACCAGAAGCTATCATAACATTCACTGTGCCATCTGTCGTCATCCCTTTTGTTCTAGAGGTACAGTGTTTGTTACTACCTTGTCATCTGGTACAACATTGATTTTCAGGTGAGTTAGTGGAACAGTAATTTCTGAGTTCCTTCCTGAGGATGTACTTGGAGCTTTATCACACTTCAGTTTAAAGTTACCCTTCTGACACCTCTCTCTGTGGTCTTGTCTCATCTTTATATCCAAATAAGATCAGGCTCTTGGAGAGTTATCTCCCTAGAATCTTCTTTTGAGAAAGCTGACACAAATCAATCATTTATCCAATCAGCAGTGATTTTGTTTTACTTCATTATTCCCTTTAATCCCAAGTGACCTAGTGACCTCTTGCTTCTTTTATGTTTTCTTGTTTTAATTAATTCAGTCATTTTAGTATTAAACTTTCAGCTGTTTCCTCTTTAAAACTCATCATAACCCCTTTAACACACCTTCTAACAAAAGACCTTTTACAATCTATTCTGACAGCTCTAGCTTTAGGTTTACAGATGCAAAATTCTTCTAAAAACTTTTTTACAACATGCTAGTCTCACTGTTTAATTGCTTGTCTTTCTGGTCCATTGTTTTGTGAGATTTGCATTGCAGCTAATACTTTTGGGATCTTTTGGTTTACACCCTTGCTTACTTCTAAAGCATTTATTACTTTTATCTAAGATATTAGAACCAGTTTGACTTTCCTGGTGAAACCAGAAACACTTCTAAGTTTTCATATCAAGTTACAGATTTGGTTTGCATCCCCTAAGATAGAACAATTATAAGAGAATTATCTAGATACATCAAGAATATTAAAGATGCTTGTTAGTGGCTAATACAAAAAAATGTTGAATTGGTTTACTCAAAAAGATTCTGATAAATTAACCTGCCTGTAGGTATTTCCCGAGCAAAATAAGCTTTTTTGTAGGCTAAATGTTAATGATAAAATTTATTTGGGATTAATGTGGAAGAGATGGTTAAAATTAAAGAGAGGGAAATACAGAACAATAACTGTAAAATTAGTAAGAGGTGGTTAAAAGAGAACATAAAGTATGTTGAAAGCTATTGTTTTGGGTCAAATTTATATGCTAGTTCTAATTCCAAGTTTTCAATAATACTTTAAATATTAAAAGCAACCCACCACAGTTTGTTAAAAAAAGCTTATAAATAATATAAAATTGGAAAGTAATGTTAATGAGACAGGAATATCCTAACACAAAATTGTATGATCTCAAAAGCTTGAATGATAAAAATGGGGGGAAATTTAAGAGTCATAGAATCATACAGTAAGGAACAAAACCAAGAATTCCTCCTGCAGACCATCATTCAGAAGTAAAAGAGTAAGAGGAAAACTTCTTAATTGTAACAGTTCTGTTGGTCTGTAATGTAGTGTGTTATTTAAAAAAAAAAAAAGCAAATCCAGATTGCAATCCAGATGTAGCATTGGTCTGGATGAGAGATGCTGTCAGTCTCCACTTTTTCTTGTTTTGTTTAACAGTTGTTAACTATCTTGCAGTAAGCAAAGTTAGGTTTTCCTCTTAACCAGAGAAAATTTAGGGTCTGTTCCAGAATCTGCTGTGAACTTAGAAGGTCCAGATAGGGCATAAAATCAGCTTTAATACATGTGATATACAGTATATGCTTCTATGTATGCCCTAATGCATACATCTGCATTTTCTGGCAGTGTAACTGGTGGCTGAACAATGTAAGCAAAGAAAGTTTATAGTGAAAGCTAATACCTTTTATTAAGCAAACTGTGAAAGAGAAATAAACTAGCTGAAGAAGAGCTTGTGTGCCCTGAAACCTGTAGGGTTTTTTCCTTCTACATCTGTCTTAGTAACCGTAATAAAATGTATTGCCTCTGCTTTAGTGTCTTTCTTGTGCAACCTTATACTTCAGCTTATGGGCCCTGTTGTTTGCTGAGTTTCTCCCATTAGAGTAAAATGGTGACAGTCTTCATCAGTTTCAGCCTGTGAGAATTCATTGCACAATACTGGGACTGCTGATGTACCACGTAGCTTACAGTCCAGTATGTATAATTACATTAACATAGATTGCCAGTTCTCTGAAATGTTGATGATGTGATGCACCTACTTATGGTAATGAAAAGACAGTAACAATTGCCCAGTTGTCTTTAATAAACATGCCAGTTCCTTTAGATTTCATCATTGAAATCTTTGCTAGGTAAAATATATAAATACTGGCAATTCATTCATAAATTCATTCCGTGCAGAAGTTTTTAACATTTTTTTTAAACACAGTTACAGTTCTAATTGCAAACTGTAGTATACCAGATATTGCTGAGGTCAAACACAACACTAACTGTCATCCTTACTGTTAACACAGGTGGCTGTACAGGACCCAGCAGCTGTATTAAGATATTTCATCTACAGGTTTCCAGTGACAAGACTGCTGAATATGTCTGCCACCATTTTATTTTATCTTATTTGAGATACAGCTGCAATACACCATTTGCACAAAACAGACAGATATATGTCTGATATCTACAGCAAAACCAGGCTGGCAGAAAGACAAAGTGCATATTCCAAATCCATAATTTTTATTCTCATATTTACAGTTGTAAAATTCTTGCAGTACCAGAGATGAACAGTAATGCAATCCAGACAAAAATAAGATTCTTGAACCCTAGAAAAGTCTTAGATGTAAATGCCAAATGGGGAATTCGCTGTCCATTCCAAGAATTGCATGTTCACAGATATACCCTAAGGAGCAGAAGGGGGAATATGAGAAAAGGCTTCAAAACTGACAGTGTAGAGCAGACATTCACCTTGATTCTTCCATGCATTCTGTGAATCAATTAATTTTGCAAGCATGACATTTTATATTGTTTTGTTTTATCGTTAGGGTTCTCTATTTGAAAATACCATTTGTATTTTAACTTAGAATCGGAACTCACAACCAGAATATTATGCATTTTTCAAGAGTGTCTAGCAGAAAACAAAGCTATTGTCTGAACAGAGATTCTTCCTCATTGCCTCTGATATTATTAAGGTACCTGCTTGTCAGTTCTAGAATGACTTTTCCATATAAGTAATGGGCATTGAAAATTATCAACAATAGATAAAGAACATGAAATGTGCTTTTAATGGAATTAATATGTCTGGGGAAAGATGTGACTGCCTGTAACAGGAGGGTATTGAATCCAGGACTTCTTTCCAGGCTACTAACTTACATGATGAAAGACTAATATTGTACTATAGCTTGATTTTTATTTGGTTTATCTAAACCAAATCTCTTTTGCTGTGAAATTAACATGAGCAATGTCGAAGTACTTCAGTATTTATTTTATTTTATTAAGATAGTATAGGATGCCGCTCATGTAGAAGTTAAACTTATGTAACAATATTGACATATTTTTATTATTTATAACATTCTAAAATTACTTTTAAAATCAATAAGAGTATTTTGGGTTATTTTCCTTGTTCTGATATGCTTACTTGGAACAACAGTTCCTAAATAATGTTACCGTTTAAGGATAACCAGTTAGTAATATTCTTTTGATGTTACTGAATGAGAAGACAGCAAAAGCAAATGAAAGGAAATGGTCTTTAAAAATATAAGCAATGTAATTATAATACTAAAATAGGAGAAGGGAAAATAACATGCAATGCCATCAAAAATAATAATTTAATTATTACCACAGCACTTCCCTGAATTAATTCTTGTTTCAACCACAGCTTTCATTTTAGAAAAACACCTGGCCCAGTGATGAAGACACCGTGACCTTTCAGTTGTTCAGTCTCTGAATAGTTCCTCCATTATAAATTTACATTTATCTCAGTAAATCCTCTAACTGTGAGGCTATCTGTATTGTTTTCCCACCACCTAAATACTTCAGTTTTGAAAGAATGTGGTCTTGTTTAATATTGTTTGTACCAGCATCAGTGAGTGTCTGTGTGCTAGGGTAACCTCAAGGAGTTTGAGTCTCTCTAGGGTCTTATGTGGAGTTTAGAGGGGGAGTAGTGAATACTCTAAATTGTAGTCAAGTTTAGACTGGAGTTGGGGTAAATTTGGGAATGCATAGAAGGCAAAATTTTCCACCACTTTGTGATTGGAATATGGCATCAAATGAATTCTAGCATCTGCTGAGATTTGTCATCACTGAATGGGAATAGCTGATGACAATCTTGAATATATGCAGCCATTTTTTTCCCTAAATCACAGTTGAATAAGATACTGTGCCTCTCTAGGTCTTATTTGTGTCTGTATATAGTATATGTTTTATTTGTTAGAAATTTAGTATGCTTAAATAAATACAGGCAGTTGTGGTTTATTATATACATGTATGCAGAAGCCTACATTTACAAGGAGACTGATATATGTATGTAGAGGAGGAGGAGTGGTTTTGGACTTGTGCATAGCAAGTGTGGTCATATGGTCACTTACACCAAAGTCACAATTACTGTTTATTTCTGTAATCGGTTATCTTTTCTTTCGCCAAAGTGAAGTCAAATAAAGAGCTTCTCTTTTTTCAATTAAGTTACTTTGTAGCTTCAGAAGACCCTTAATTACTTTCAGGAAAACACCTTCAGTACGTGGCACTTAGAAACAATTTTATCCATTTAACTTATAATATGTGGCTAAATTTCCAACTGATTTTACTTCATACTGAGTATTATTCTGATCTAAAATATAAGAGAAAAATAATATATATACATATTAGAAAGCTGAAGCATGGAATATATGTTGATAAGAAGATAACTGCAGAAAATAACCTCCATTTCTCTGCTGGCCACTCTGCTTTTGATGCAGCCCAGGACCCAGCTGGCTTTCTGGGCTTTGAGTGCACACTGATGGGTCATGTCCATCATTCTCACCCATGAGCATCCCCCAGTCCTTCTCAGGAGGGCTGTTCTCAAATCCTTCCTCCCCCATCTTTTAAGATTAAGCATTTTCAGATAACAGGGTTAGCTAACTTAAGTCTAAGAACTTTGGTGGAAATGTAATGCTTTCTGCTCTACTAGTGTTCATTTTAATAAAAGTTAAAAAATGACAAGAATTCAAAGAACATAACTACTGTTTCATAGTCCCGTCTTGGTGATATGTATGATATAGAGAATGAAGGCAAGTTAGCCCTCCTTTACTCCTAACCAGGTATAATAGAATGGTTTGGTACACTTCAGAAAAAAAAGAAATTACTAAAGTTGAAATTAATGCTAATTAGTGTGATTTTTTAGGTAGTAGATAACTGTATTGCCAGAAATTCACTACAAATTTCTAGGCTTATCTCACTATAAATGTTCTAGATAAAATAATTTTATTGTTCTGAGTAGAATCTGGAAATTCTGGAGTTATGAACCATTTGGCCAGACTCTTTTCAGTCTTTTGCAGAGGGAGGTTGCGTCTGCTCTGGCAGTATCTGTGTGTGTAAAAAGCAGAAGAACAATTTCCAGGCTGCGGAAACTTGAAAAAAGAGGAAGAAGCATGAAGCAAGAGGAAGATGAGAGCCTGCAGTGTAGCTGTGGAATCAAGGGAGCAGTGAGACAAGGATGGAGCAGAGAGCTGTGCTTTTACAGCAACAAGAATTTTCCAGGGATAGCAGGCACCTACATAATTGATTACAAACTAACAGCTATGTTATATGAAACCTGAATGCAAATTTACTGCATGCAAAGACCTAGGCTTCAAAGATGAAAGGGACAGGTACAGACTGTAGTCCCTTATTTTGATTCTGCTCTGCCTTATGAGTTTGCCATTTTCCATTTTACAAAGTTAGGAGTCATTTCTAGTTCTGTTCCAGTGAATGTGGTTTGTGAAGGTAATCTGACTTTCCTATTAGCTGGTTGTGACTTCCTCTTTAGTGTGAAGCCTTTTTGGATTGCCTTTCTCACCAACCTAATTTGCCAAAGTGAGCCAAGGAATAAAAAATACACAGTGTGGAGTCTAAAGAACCAAGTGTCAAAGATGTTTATTGACCTAGCAGTGGTCATAGAAAGGACTTGAAAAAATATTTTGGAGTTAGACTTTCTATGAATTAAGATTTTCTATGTTCTGTACAAAAACATCTTTCCACTGGGGAGAAAGAAGGGGTGGGGGAGCTGAATAGTTGTCACTAGCATTGTTCACAATGCGATATTGTTTCGCTAAGAGAAAGAGTAAGTGGGTCCCCCTTACAGGAAACTTCTGATGTGCTGGGCTCTGTTATTCCCAAGTGCCATTTGTAACTCACTCTCTCTGTGTTGTTCTCACTCTAAATATTTTAAACATAAAACCTTTTATTGACATGTGTCGTTCCTGCTGTGCAAATTCAATAAGAAAATGTTGCAGTATACTATATTAGTATTGAAATGCAGCTTGTTTATAGTGCTATCCCAAATTTCTAGAAAAGCAATGGAGATACTTAGATTAAAAATAATCTCCTTATCTCTTTTTCCCCTTTGAATTTTCTTTTCAGGCAGAAAAGTAGAACTGTAAAAGCTGGTAATCTTGCTTAGTGTAGCTTCTACCATGCTGTTGAAAATAAAGACCTGCTGCTGTGATTGACTGAATAACTTTACAGTGACAGTCTTCTTTGCTAGTGCTTTTTGCAAGCTCTGTATTTGTGCATACATACAAATGACAATGAAAATCAAAAGTAGTCATCCCCCAACAGTTCCAAGTCTTTTGCTTAGAAAAGGCTGTAGTCAGTAATGGTATTACAGATGAAAATCAAGGTACATAAAACAACTTCAGGGAAATGCTTGCATGTCATGTTCCTGCATTGTAATAATGTCTGCAGTTCATTGATTGTGATGAAATTTAAATAAATCAGAACTTAATTTGAAATTGAAAAAAATCTGGAAGTGCAAAATACAAATTCTAAAATCAGAAAAATTTGAATTAATTATCAGTTCTTTTCCACAGGTAACCATTAGATGGATACAAATAGGCATGAGCTGAAATAAAGTTTAAATTCAATCTACAGAAGACCTTTTTTTTGCACTGAGGGAGGTTAAGAAGTGGTTGCTCAGAGACATTTTGGAGTCTCCATTATTGGATTTTCTAAACCTGACTGGACAGTGCTCTCGGCATCCTCTGGTATTTGGCCCTCATTTGAGCAAGGAACCTGGACTGTATGGTTTTCAGAGGTGTCTTACAAATTGTGATTCTGTGAAGACAAATATTTCATTTGATATTGGCACAATGATTTGTAAATTTTAGTTTCTTCTTTCTAGTGTTCTCACATGAGGTTTTTGTAAAATTTGTAGAATGAAATTAATTTTCATATCTAATAATATACGCTTCCATACGTTACATGTCTTTGTCACTGAACAACTGCATTGCTTGTCCAACTGAAAAATTCAGCATACTAAGATCTATTGCTTGAGTAAACTGAATTTTATAACACATGCAGTATTTATTTGGCAGTACCTCTGTTTCAGATTCTCTTCATGTGGTTCTCGTGGCTAATTAGAATGTTAAAATTCAGATGGGGATTGCTGGTTTCATTATTCATTTCTTTAACGTATTTCTAAGGGGGTCTTAAATGAGATGTCTGCAAATGTTCTTTTGTTGCCCCTGCTAGTGAAAATATGGACTTTCTGAGGTCCTAATTGATTTTTAAGCAATGTTCTTAGCATCATTGAGTCTGTACCTTCCTTTTGTTTGTATCAAAAATCTACTGCCCATTAACTTTGATTCTGTTTCTTCTGAGTGGTTGTACATCTCAGAAGGTTATATTCTTGTAAATATTTCTCTTTGCAGTGAGGAGCTACGGAAGGAAGCCCGACAGCTGAAACGCGAACTGCTGGAAGCAAAGCAGAAAAAAGAAGAAAGAGCTTTAAGACCCAAAGAGAAAGAAGGTAAGAGGTTATGTACAGATCTCCAGTTAACATACTGGTTTAAAAGGTTTCTTTGGTTTTGTGTTTTATGTACATAAATGTGGAGTATTGTTGAAACATAGGTTTATTTTTTTTCTTTTACTGGGGGTGCTAGTAATGTAATGATGCCAGTATGTAAGGAAATTGTATAGGTAGTATTTGTTCAAAATCAGGTAGTATTTCTTCTTCCAAGTGTTTTTTAGTTACATCCGTGCTGTGACCTCTTGACTTGGAAGGTCTTCTTGACTTGGAAAGGTTCTTAAATGCAGATGGTTAACCCTGAACTCAAAGCTACTGACTTCAAACTTTTATGTATCATAAGACACCAATGGAACTCAGATTCAGAAAGTCACTACCATATTTATTTTCATTAAACCTTAGCAAAATGGGATCTTCAGCTGCCCACTTTGCTAGACAGTTTTTATATTCTGTTGCTTTTTAAATGTGTATGAATTACTAAGTTTACAACAGTATGTAAGGTGCATATTTTAGTCCAGATGGATGGAACACCCTTTATTAGCCAAACTGAAGAAACAAAAAGGTGTCTTTAAACTCTCTGGGGTTGTGAGACACATTTTTAGAGTGGATTCTTAGTCCAGTTCTCAATACTGTAGAAATCTGAAAGAAAATATACAACTATTTTTTTAAAAATTCAGATAACACACAATTTACAAGAGTGGTAGAAAGTATAGCATAACTTTTAGAAAAATTCATGGACTCTCTTGAGTAACAGGTGAGCTTGATCAGCAGCATTTTAACAAAATAAAAAATACAGTATCATAAATTTGTGTATGAAATCTGGCACCAAATGTTAAAAATTGCTGCCTCTGAAAATGTTCTAATAATCACTGAAAGAATATAAGCTCTCACGGCAAAATAATGAATGCTGTCACTAGCCATGTTAAAAAAGAACTGTGAGTAGAGGTATAGCAGGGGTAAAGTGTAGTCCTTATGTACATATATGATAAATTATCTTGAATAGTTCCATGTATGGCAGTTCTTACACTATTGCTTAAATTTACCCCTATTCTGGTGCCAGTCAGTGAACTTTGTAATTTGAGGAAATTCACCTTTACAGTGACAGACTAAAGTAATACTTGGGCAATAGTTACTACTATGGTACAGTTTAGAAGGATACCTTTTATTCAGGCAAAGGGAGCTTATATACTAGGGTTGGTGGGGGGCTTGTGTTTTCTTTGAAATAAATAGCAGGCAGGCTATAAATCAGTTTAAAATCTGCAGCTAATAGCTAATGGTAAAAATAATCTTGAATCATCTTGGCTTTCCTTTTTGTGGTAGGAAGGAGTCTGTTCCAGTACCTGTTGAGAAAGATAGATGGCAGAAATGAACCTATTGAACTAGTTAGTCAAGTACCTAACTAAAAATCTTAAAAATAAACATGTTCTAAAATTTAAGGCAAAATTAAAAGGATATTAAATGAGATGCAAGTAGTGAAGGATAAAATTATTGATGAAAATGTACTGAAAGATTTCAGGTTTGTACTAGAAAATGAACTGAGCATGAATTTACACTGTGATGTGGCTGTCACTGTGTGGTTGTTGTTACAAATGTCAAAAACCTGTAAAAGTGCAGTTGTATTATTGCACTCAGTTCCAAGTATTGTACCACCAAAAAAGATAATGAACAATTCAGTAAAAATGGACAAAATCAGCAGAACACTGTGTGGACAAGTTTATTAGGAGATACTTGCAAATAACTGTAATTTATGTAGGGAGGAGGATGGAAGGGGGTAGAGTCTTAAATCAGAGGAATGAAGCATACCTTTATTGTGAAACAGGATTTAAAACTGAGGAGTAATAGAATAGACTTTAGAAAGACTTTATCTTGTATATAATGAACTCTAACAGAAGTAGAAGTGCTGTACCAAATAAGTAATTTTGCCCCAAAGTTAAAAGCACTGAGTAATTTTTTATTTATTGGCCTGAATTTTCATCAGTACAGTAGAGCTATCAACGTGGAAGACACTCTGCTAAATGTATAATAGTTCACCTATTCCACATTAGTTTACGTATAAGAAATTGTATATATTTAAAAAATACTTCTATCAGGAAATTGATGTGTAAGTAGCAGTAGATTTTTCCATTGTTCTCTGCCCGTCCTCTTGGGGAGTGTGAGATGAAGAGTGCGTTGTGTCATGCTGTATCAGGTATGTCTGTGCAGATGGTGCAGGCACTTGCAGTGTGTCTGCCTATGCTTTGAGCTGGCTGCATTAGGAAAAAATGTTAGTTCACAGGCTATGTAACCACATTAATGTGATACTATGCTTGATTAATAAGTGCTGCATCTCAGCCAAAACTTGCAACCATAGTGGGAGAAACTCACTGATGATCACAGAATGGTGAGAATAAGGCTTAGGTCACACTGGACAGAATTGAGTCTTATTCTGAGAGAATGCTAAGGAAGGGTTGGCAGCATGTCCACTGCACAGATCTTTATTAGTACTGGCATACATTTAGTATCACTTCTTCAAATTGTTCATATTATGTTTACCTAATATTTTTCTGTATTTGGAGATTAGATTAATTAAGGAAGACTGTAGAGTGAAAATTTAAGTGTTTACATTGTTTCAAGAGGTCAGAGAAAAAAAATAATTACCTCTGTACACGTTTGATTATAACCAGTCTTCCAGTTTGTGAATAGTGTTGTTTACTATGCCAGACTGCTGTCAAGACCTTACTTTAAATAAGATGTTTTTCTTTTATGTGACATTTGTTGTAGTGATGCCAGAAATTACATCAAACACTATAATTTGAGTGCTGAATTACTTCAGCATTTTGAAGTACTTGGTCAAATATTCAAAAAAGATACACTTTTCTAAGTTCTGTAGAGTAAACCTGGGAATATACTTCAGTGAAATCTGCTTCAGACATATAGCATCTGCCCAGTTTATTATATGTTGGTTTTAAATAGTAGTAGTATTTAGGAAGTAATATTTTAGATTTTCTTGTTCAAACATTTTTGTTAACTGTCGAATAATCTGTGTATGGTGAAATTTAATTGTCATACATGAGAAAACAGAAAAGCTGTAAAATAATGTCTGTGCAGGGAAACCTAATAACTACTGTAAAAACCAACATTCAAGGGTAAGAATTCTACCAAGGCATGTAGTATTTTCTGCTTTGTTTTTAATTGTGATCTGGTAATCAAATGATTAAAATGCTCAGAAAATTCTCAAAATCAAGTGAAGATTCCAGTGTAAGATTATATTTTATTTCTGTTTTATTGTAAAGTTTGAGTGATGTCAGGGGCGCTCAAAGAATTAAGCCCTGTCTTACATGGAAAGATACTTTCTTGAAGTCTGGGACTTTAGTAGAATTTTGTGCCCTTCAGGACACTCTAAAAATAAGAAAATCCAAATTTTGATGGTTTGAGAACTTTGCTGCATAAATGCATTAAGTATGAAGATTTTTTCAGTATATACAGTAAAGCTGCATTGTATCGAATGTGTCATATTTCCACTATTTAAATTTTTTTACACATTTAATATCCTAATACCCAGCACCCCTATGCAGTGAAAGTGAATGCTTTTTTCCTTCTGTCTCTCTGTCTACAGAAGAAAACAGGACAAAACCTCACTATAAGCCAGCTTTGATTTTAGTAGTAATCTTAAGCAGGTACTCAAAACCCACCGACATTTGAAAATTAACCGTATTTTAGATTAGGACTATGTGCCTAAAAGCTACCAAAGTTCAGAAAACATTTATTAGATATTTGCAGTTCACACTGTTTTGCAAATCTGCTCTGGTCTTTCAAATAAGTATTTTGAAGCTCTAGGAATTATTTGTAAGATTTTATTATTTGAGTTGGCTAAATGAACTAGTAAGTTTATTCTAGAACTGTTGCATTTTTCACTGTAGCAAACTGAAAATCAAGTAATCAGTCCAACCCTGGAAGCTCATTCTGTAAGCAAATCTATTCAGTTGTTCACAGTTGCTAAATGTTTCCTGACTCTTACCTAACTTCTTGGCAAACAGTGGCTCTTTAGGATCCTAGATAGGCCAGAGTTATAGCTAAGGTAACAGTTCTTGAAGGTGAAAAGAAAACCACAAGTAGAACTAGTCCTAAGCGAAAATATACAGGAGAGGGTGTTACTAATTCTTTCAAGCATAAATTTATTTCTTACTGTTTTTCTGGTGTATTAATTTTTACACTACTTTACACTACACTATGTTTTACATTTCAGATACATAGTATTTAAAGTTGTAATCTTTTTTTCCTAATTCTGGAATAAGTGAGTTATTTGTCTTGGTTGTTAATTATCCAAAATGTATATAAGTTCTGTATTTGGAACTTCTGATAGGAATTCTATTTTAATTCCTGAAATATTATGGCATATTAGAATTTATTTTGTAATTTGTAAGGATTGTATTTGGTTTGGAACAAAAGCAACTTCTCTTTTTAAGATTTCAATCTCAGTAAGATTTTTAAAATCAGTACTGCATACCTTTACAATTCCAAAAGAATGCAATATAAACTGAATATTGATGAGCTGAAAGTGGAATATACTGAACTAATACAGGAATGTGCTTTAGGCCTCTTATTTTAATTCGCCAAAACATTCAATCATAATTTTTTCCTCTTCAAACAAGAAATTTTTGAGGTTTTTTCCCCTTTGGTATTTAGTCTAGCTATGCCATGCATTTCTCGAAATTTTTGTCCAGTAAGTCTTTTATCATACAAAATGTGTCATCTGAGTTGCTAAAGAATAAAGAATTTTAGATACTGAAGAAAATTTATGGGCCCACAATATATCTAATATAACCCTGCTAAATAAACTGCGATGCCTTGCAATATAGATATCTTTGTACATTCTCCTTGTTATCTTACCTCAGTTCTGCATAAACTCATGGGTTCATATGAAAATTGCTTTACAATAGTTAATGGGATTACTTTAGTATATCAGGAATGTTTTGTAATGTAAGATGCTTAAGTGTGTGTAAGAATCTTCATGCTAGCTGTAGCTCATCAAAGCAAAATCGTAAGTCATAGATCTTTTTCAATGTTACAGACTCTTTTTCTGGTGACATTAAATCTTCAGAATCAGCATGTGTTTTTCTCTGTCACAATACATATTGTTTCTACCCTTCATATGTGTTCCTGTTAATACTTTCGCCAAACCAAATTCCCTTCTTTTTCCAACAAGTGTTTTCTGCAGAGCTTCATTATCTCTTTCTTTAAAAGGAAATAAAATCTGTAGAATTTTATACAGATTCTAAATACAAGAATAGTAATTACTACACAGTTTTTTTAAAAAAGTTTGTACTGTGGAAATTTGTATGCATACTCTCAGACCTGAATTTCTGTGAAATTGTACCCTATCTGTGCCACAATTGGTGGACTTGTTATGGCAAAGTCACCCTACCTGCACTGCTAGAAATGGAGCCCAGTTTTTAGGGGGAATATCAATGTGAGCATAAGCAGTGATCACACTGTTCTGATCTACCACAGGCAGCTGAATTTGAATTCATATTGCTTGGTTTCATTAAGTGGAAGATAAAATCACGGTTTTGAAAATAGACCACTTCTCATACATATTTTGTTGAGTGTTTGTTATGTTGTTAAATGTACCAGATGCTTTAGGAATTAAGCTTAAAATTACCAAGCTTTCTTTTCTGCTTCACTTCTTATTAGGAATTGATCCATCCCTAAACCATCCACTCATTCCAGTTCAATGCCCTTGGATCAAGTTTTGTCTTTGCTATACTTGTGCCGTTGTATAGTTAAAAACTGGCATCATTTGAACTGTTCCTTATTTACGTGTGAGCAAAATAAGGTTTTCCATATTTTTTTAAAATCAATCTCTTCCTTTCTCGTTTAAAGACTTCAGAATTTCCTCCTTAGTTTCAGACTAGCATTGTAAAACATGTCCCAAACCCAAAGTTGTAGGTTAGATTACACCATCATGTTGGCATGTATTGGCCATAATTCAGGATAGAAGAATCTGTCTGAAAGAAAATAAATTACTTAAATGATAAAGTGTTTGCCATAGTAAGATGAAGACTTTCTTGGTAGTAACCCAAGCTAGGTTACATAAATAGCAATGTACTTATAAATTCTTTTGAAAATAGGATTAAATGTATTTTCAATAAGGAAGGTTACCTGGTTTTTTTCCCTCACCTTCCTTACTGACCCAATATATACGACAGCTTGTTCAAACTAAAGAAGAAATTTTTTGCTTCATGTTATTTACACTTTGTGGTGAGGTCCTCCTAGGGAGCAAGTCTGCAAGATTCCTTAACTTAAATTATTTTCTGCATCTTGCAATACCTAAATTGAATTTCATTGTTATTTCACTTTTGTGTATCCATGTCATTTTTCATTAATTTTTGTCTGCATAAATCCTCTTAGATTAAGGAGATTAATACCAAAGTCATGATCCTTGTACTGTTGCTGAATCAGCAAGCTAGACCTAAATTCGTCAAGCTTGATGTGAAGGTCAGGCCCCTCATACAGTACTGTTGTTCCTCTTGCTTTCAATTCAGCTGCAAAAGACTTGCAGGGAATCTGAGTTCTGGACTGGGAGATGCAACGAAGTAGGCACCAATCTACTTTTACACTTGAAAAGGTTTCTTCCCATCAGGTCTGTCTTCTGCATTTTTTTCCTTGCTTGCTAATTACCAGTCAGACACAAAGTATTTATTAAATAATTCCTGCTTATCAAAAACTGAATATATAATTTATATTAAAAAGTACTCTGTGGTTTTGTAATTATTGGAGTTTTCAAGTTTTAAAATGTTAAAAACCCATTGACTTAGGGGCTCTTGAAAATCCTTCCTGTTTTGTTGCTTGCTTTGAATGTTGAGTGATAAACTTTAAGACCTCATGAAGAAATACAAGCATGTTTTTAAATCATTTTAATGAAAGTGCAAAAATATGATGCATAGAGGTGCACAGGTCTTTTGGTTGAATTCCTCTGAAGTTAGTTCAAGTGGATCTGATTATCTTTTGTCTGAGTTACAAAGAGGCTTTCCTAGGAGGCAGAGAGCATGAAGTTGAGGATTAGAAAACCTCTGACAGGCAAAGACCCAAGAAACAATAATCTCAAAAGAAGGCTTTAACTGAAATTTAAATTATTTGTATTAACAGTAAGTGGCAGACATATGAGTGTGATAAAAATATACAAATAAACATCTTCAGGGAAATTTTACCCTTTTTGTGTGAAAATCGCATTTGAGCTGCACTACGTTAAACGAAATTTTAGTCAAAAGACCTATATGACTAAGGATCACATATTTAAATTCAACTTATGTATATCAAAGGGCAGATTCCAGGTTTAAATGTTTGTGGCCAGTTTGTGACTAGCATTTTCATACATATTCAAGAACACTCTTCTCAGTTCTTTGGCTTGTCATAGATGGGCAATTATACTGATCATGAGGTAAATGTGATTCCCTTCAAAGCACTCATTTAAATAAAGGTCACCTGAAGCGTTGTTTTTTATTAGGAAGCAATTGGTTTTGTACTTCAAATTAGTTATCTAGGGGCTAAATGTTAGTAAAAGAAGATGTTATGTTGTTTCCAGATAGTCAACACTTTGGATACATGCATTGACAAGGGGCTAATCTTGAATTAAGAATGGGATTTTTAATTAGTAGAAGAGATTGACACTATAGGGGGAAATACTGCACTTTGTCATGTGTGGTAGTTTCTTCGTGAACTTCTGTTCTCATCGGTTCCTCTAATACTATGCTGCAGGAGATTTTATGGCAGATCTGATTTCATTCGTGCAGCAGTTTAATCATCCCTAGATGTGTGTGTGTATACATTTATCTGGTTTGGTCATTCTGAAAGATGGATTTTTCTTTCTTTATCTTGCTGGTGCCTGTCATGCTCTATTCATCATATCCGACATATCAACTGGAAAACGGCAAAAAATCCCAGCTCTGAATGGTATTATGTATGTTTGAATATTTTCCCTGGTACCCTTTAAATGCAATGTAGAAAGGGTTTAAATGTTGTTTAAATGCAATGTAGAAATTAAGATAAAAAGGAAATATTTTATTTGTAGATACGTCATTACAGATTTGTTTCCTTTTATTACAAAGTGCTGTGTTTATAAACTTCATAGAAAACTTCAGTTGCAATAGAAATTTAGTTTGGAATCAGAAACTTTTACTGTGTATCTGTCAGCAGTAATCTAGAAAACCTGATGACAACAAATTCATTTAGATTTGCAGTTCATCAAGCAATGTATCCTGATATTTGTTGAAACAATTTTCTCCAGAAGTGTTTTCTGTTCATCGTTTGCAATGGACATCTAAGGGGTTTATTCTTTTGTTTGTTACCAGGAATAACAATTGTGTAATTATGTGAATGTAAATTTTAAGTATACTGAATCAATATGTACAATGTCTTAATGCTATTCAAGAAGAAGAAAATGTGAAAGTATGGTGTTGATCAATTTTCCAGTTCAGTTTTTGTCCCATTAAATGATTAATGAATAATTTAATGGGACAGTGATTACTCTGTAATGAAGACATTGTTAAAAAAAAAAAAACAAGAGTAGCTTTTGAGTCATCCATATATCACTTCGTTATATAAAAAAGAGTTTTTTCCTGATTGACAAGATGGACTCTGTTTGAAGTTTAAATGTTACTGGGTTTTTTCCCTGTTGCAAGATCAAGGACTTGATTTGTGGCTACTTCAGCCTACAAAAGAGGAAAACTGTGAATTTTTCCATAGATTGTATCTGTCTGCTTTTGAACAAATAGTCATAGGATATTAATACACGTAACACTTCAGGTGCTGCAATAAAGATCTTCAGAAATGAAGATCAACTGGTTAAAAGAATTTCAACAGTTTTCATCAGAGGTTTTATTTCTGTTAACCTGCTTTCCCTGGCTCCATAGTAAAATATAATTGAAACAAAAATCTTTTGACTCATTCTCTGCCCTCTACAGTGTTGTGTTTTTCATTTCAGCAAGTAGCAAATCATTCTACTGCTGAGAAAGCAGTACAACTGAAATGTTTTATGGGAGTGTTTTGCTTGGTATTTTATCTCCAAAAAGACACTAAATCATGAAACCAAATTAAATTTGTGTAACCAAGTATGTTTCCTTATTCAGAGGAGGAACCTGCTCCAAACAGTGTTGTTGAAGAATACCTTCAGGAGAAGAGAAAATATGAAGACAAGCGAAAGCAGCAGCCAAAGAAGGGAGTTTCCCGTGAAGATCAGGTAATAGTTTGATAGCCTGGACAACAAAAATCCAGGAAAAAGTTCTGAAAGTTTTTATCTCTTCATGTGTATAAAAGCAAAGTTTTAAAATCTGTTGTTTCATTTTCCAGTAAAAGAAAGTTATTATTCATAAAAATAAATATTTTAATTACCCAGGTAGACAGGTAAATGAATTTTCAATGTGTGTTTGAAAGGCCTGCCACTTTAGTTACTAAAATCTTCGGAATGGAAATGCTAGTCATGAAGAGGTGTCCTTGATTACATTTGTGAGAGTTTCCATTTCTTCACCTTATGCTTTCGTTCCCATAAGGTAACACTGAGACAGAAGTTTGCATACTTGGCATTTGTTCTATCTAGGATTTTTAACATTTTAAATTACAGTTTAAAAATACTAAATTCATCAGTACTTCTTGGTGTTGTGAAATAAAAGAAATAGTTTATAAGTATTGTAAAAAGAGAAGCTGTTTTAAATACAATGAACATTATTATTCAGAATCAGGATATCTGTAGACTTTAGTAGGCAAATATGAGCAAAGTAAGGTTTGCATTACAAAAGTACTTTGTTTTTGTAAAATACAAGTCTGAAACAGTTAAATATATGAAACTGCCTATGAAGTGGAAATACCATCAACTTAAAATGTGTGCTGTACATCAAACACATTGGTTTGTAAGTGCATGTCAGTTCAGCTACGAAGATGTTCCTGTTCACATGTTGAATCTAGAAGAGATTGGAAACTTGAGGCTTAGTAACTTCAAAGCAGCATTTGGCAAACCTTTGTATATGCAGCAAGCTGATTTAGCTCTAAACTAAGAAGTTTATGGAAACTTTGTACATTCAAAATCTCATTATCTTTGAATCAAAGAGTACTAAAGCTCTGTTGGCAGTGTGGATCAAGGGTCTTAAAACCACATCTAATTAATTTATATCAGCTCTGTCCTGGACATCACAGGAAAACAAGATGAGATGATAGGGATATATATTCTAGTAGATCTTAATTTTTATTTACGTAACCCTGCTGACAACTATTCAACAATAATTAATCAAGTTCTTTGTAATCCATTTCACTTGTGGATAGCCTCTTCATGTCTCATACCTCTTGTAACTGATCCTGCAGCACAATACCATTTTCAATCCTCCGTGCAACAGTTAAAGAAGAGGGAGAAAAGGTATGTTTCCCTAAAATACTAGATAATGGAAGTCCTAGCCCTCCTATTCTACAAGGGTCAGATTATAAAATTATTCAAAGCAGAGTTTATCATCTAGTGACTCACTGCAAAAATGCCTACTAAGATATTTCAAAATTATTTCTGTCATCAGGTCTATTCACAGGAATGCTGTCACCAGAGAAAATTAGACAAGACATAAGGAATGTGGCTTTTTTTGGTCACACTTTCATTTTTAAAGGGTCTGTTTGTTTCCTTCTGATGGCCTAGGCTAAGATATGCTGTCTCAGGTGTTGCAAGTACAGTGTTTGCAATAGTATGCAAAGCTATAGAACTAGAATGATTTGCAGGCCCAGATATCCTCAAAACTTTCCTCTCTCTCATCTTAAACAGAAGATTAGACAGCAAATAAAGAAAGTAATTGCAAAAAAAGTCCTCCAAAATCTGCCTTTGGCAGTGCTAAAATATGTTTTTGAAAGAATTCAAAAGCCAGGAAACTCCTCAAGTTAAGATTGCTCCCAGAAGGAAATTTGATTCCAGTGAACACTTCTGGTATTTCCTATTTCTGTTTTCTATTCTTGTTTAGGTTTTATTCTTTTAAATTTGAAAAACTTGACCAAACAAAACTACACAGCCATACAGAGGTGTTTTACAACATAGGTTGCCAACCTATCACCTACAAATCAAATGTAGCCTGCCACATAAATTCAGTTAGGCACTTATTCCCTGATGCTTTCATTTTCAGGAATGTCTCAAATATCAGAAAAAAAAAAGCTGTGGGCTGTGCAAATTATTCATATGCTCTTTGTTTTTTGCTTTTTTTTTAAGAGCCCCTTTCTCACATCACAAGGCTCAGGCGTACACCTTTTGTATAATCAAACTCCCGTTTGAGATGATCAGAAACAAGAACTGTGGTATGATCTTCAGGTGTTATCTGAGATTTGGTGACTTCATTGTCCCTGAAAGATCAATGTCAGTTTGAGAATAAAATAGCAGATTTAAATGAGTGTGAACTTTATGTGTGCAGCATAGGAACCTGTATCTGCAGAATTAGTTAAGCTGGTTCATTTTATATGAGGTAAAAACTTCAAATTTTTTCAATATCCACACGTAATTTTAAAATCAACATGAAGTGTATAAATATAAGTTAAATTGGGTCTTCAAGGCTTGAATAGTTCATAATTTATACAGTGCATTGCTTTAAAAGAGGACAGTAGCAGGTCCAAAAAGTAAAATTCATTGTCAGCAGTGTTATTTCATCAGCTGTTTATTCTGTAAGTGGCTACAAGTTTTTGCTTCTTACATGTGCATTTGTATGTCACTTGATGGTGAGAGGAGTGCTTTTTCACTGAGAGGCCCCTCCCTGCTTGCTCTTGTTGCCTCAGCATTGCCAGCCCACTCACTCCATTGGGTGCTCTCCATGCAGTCCCGTTCTCACACCCACCATCACCTCTTACTCTCTCACTTGCCTCTCTAAAGTGTTTCTTCTAAATTTATATGAATGATCCCTCTCATTGTAATTTTTCTCAAAATACAAATGTATATGCCTGTTGGTACAAAACCGTATGTTTAATTTCAGACACTGGCATTGTTGGACCGATTTAAAACAAAGTTAACCCAGGCAATTGAAGAAACTCCCGAAAACGAGCTTTCCGAACCTGATGTAGATAATGACGAAGGATGGTGAGTTTTTTTGTTTGGATTTCTGTGTTTACCAGTGGAAATCCTGCTGTACTAACAGTCTCACTGGTAAGCATAAAGCAACAGAACAGTCTCACTGGTAAGCTGAGCAACAGAAAACACCAAATGTGAAGGCAGCTGCTTCATTATGGGTCAGCTAAAATGTACTGGTTTAGCACTCTGAAAAATAAGGCATAAGCATAGATGACATTTAACTTTCTGTAGTTTTAAATCCTTCTCAAACTGTATGCTGGGGATGGTAAGTATTTTTAAATGATGGATGAGATGAAGATAGACTGGCTCATCTGAGGTGTACAGTGACCCTAAGGAAGTGGGGTATTACTGAAGTTGATAAAGCACTGCAGAAGGTATTGCCTCAATGCCTCCCAGTCAAGGAATCTGTGTGTACCCTCTTGTCTCATGTTCATCTTTCATGCAAACTACCCACCTTAGGTAATCAAGGGGATAGAAATCAATATGATTTAAAGTGTGATTTGGAAGCTCTAGACTGCATGCTGTTAGATGCTCATAAAAGTATGCATAATGCAAAAATGCATAAAATGCCTGGAAAAAAGAAAAGAAATCCTAGCAAAAGAGTTTTGTAAGGGTAGGTCGTCTCTGTTTATAAGGCAAACACTACAGCTGGTCCAACAAAATAGACTGTCTTTGCCTACAGTTTTTTCCATAGTTGCATGCATAAGCCATCGCAGCTACAGCAAAACTGCCAGTAAAAGAGAAACTTTAACAAAGTTGTTGGCAAGTGTTTCAAGATAACAAGTATTTCTGTATCTCAGATGACTTAAAATTATTTTGTTGCTTCTTCAAATGGTGTTTTCTTCCTTCATTATGTCTTTTCCTACCTCAAGCTCTTTGAGGATGAGAGATAACAGACAATATAAATTTCAAGATCCTTGGATTTCTCTGATATTTTGAGATCTTTCTGAGCTACCAAAGTGCTTCTAAGTCCTCCAAGAATTATAGAGCAACTATTTCAGTTGGAAGGGACCTACAATGATCATCTAGTCCAACTGCCTGACTGCTTCAGGGCTGGCTGAAAGCTATAGCATGATGTTAAGGGCATTGCCCAAATACCTCTTGAACATTGACAGGCTGGGGGCATTGATCTCCTCTCTAGGAAGCCTGGTCCAGTGTTTGACCACCCTCTTGGTAAAGAAATACTTCCAAATATCTGGTCTAAACCTCCCATGTCCAGTGTAAGATTCCCTTATCTGGCCTTTCTATGAACTTTTAATGAACTTGATCTTAATGTCAAATATTTTCTTGTCACGGTAATACAAGCAGTCTTTTAAATATTTCTGTAGAGTTCAAATATATCTTTCCTATTTCTTTCTGAGTAACTGTTGATACCTAATTGTCATTAATGCTATCCACTGTAATTCCTACTGAATAAGTGCTGTAATTTCAGATTATGAAGTTGTATTTTGTTCAGAATTGCACTGAAACAAATACTTAGAATAATATGAAACTATATAATAGACTAATAATTAATATAGTATTAATTTTGCAGCTCTGTAAGTGTTCATTTTAACTTTACAGACAGATGAGACAATCTGTTTTCAAATAATTTACTTTGAGGCCAAGTAAATTGTAAAATGTATGTTACACAAACTGGCTATAAGCAACATTAACAAAGCAATGAAATCTGAAAGCTATTAATTATTGTGTGAAGCACTTGGAAAGTTAAATTGCATACTTTGGATTAAGTGTTTACATTTTCAGTATCTTTGTTGTATAGAAATATTTGAGATAACTATAGTAACTTTTGCATTTTAAATCTCTTAATTTGAATCTACTTCTCAAAAGACAGTAATTTTACTTTATTTGATTTTTATGAAATACAGTTAGTGAATGGCATATGCATATAGGATACACACAAACTATGTGATTCCTCCAGGCCATTTTGTAGGTCATGGTTGTTGTTTTTATGGGAGGGGAAAGCCTGCCAGTGTGCTTTGCTCTACTGTCAGGGTGTGTTATCTGAGGTAAAATGATTGCTTCTAAGACATTTTTATGTGTCCATGAGTGGCCACACATTGAGGTATAATTTTCATTCTCTGTCAAGATAGAAACCATTACCAATTTGTTATGTTTTCTTTTGTTTGGCAAACTTCTCTCTGCATATTTGGCTGAGCTGCTGTATTGGCATGGCGTGTAGTAGACGTTCGGGCACTTTTCAGCAGGATTCTACTTTTTATGCAATAAAAAATGAAGAAATATGACTCTATTGTAAACAGTGTGTATGGTGTTTGGTAATTATTACCAGATTTTACTGTCTAAGAACACATCTGAGGAAATATTGTGAAGAGTACTGAAGAGAAATACATAATACTAAGTTTAAATGTGGAATATCAGAATCTTTGCTGAGACATTTTATTGCAACCTCTACTGCTGTGTGAGAATGATTATCTATATTTGTCTGCAGCAATCAAAATCCAATTTCCCTTACAGAATTCCAAAATACCATAATAAACATGATACCTGCACAAAGAAGGGGTCAAAGAATGAAAATGTCTGACAATAAGAAAGGGAACACAATTTTACAGCATATAGAAAAGACATTCTTGATCTGAGTTCTTCCAGGCATTATTTTCCTTGTGGCTTCATGTTGAGAACTAGTGCTTGTGCTTTCCTCTTAATGATTTGTTAGATGTCTTCAGTACTATTTGATCACTAGTTGTTCTTTATGTGCTTACATTCCAAACAAGGAGTCAGATGCATTATTTGATTCTTCTCTTTCATAAAGGTTGTATAGAGTGCTACAGAGGTAGGTAGAAATTATCTGGCAGAACTCAGTTACATTCTCAGCTTAAAATCTTAACCAAGAAGACTTCCCCAAAATGTAGGTGAGATCAATCACAGTGGCAGTGGGGTGTCATTTGCTTAGAGACTAATATTAGGAAGACCAAATATGTCACAATACAAGACCCAGCTGGAATAGTTTATCTACTTGATACTTGACACTTGGATTACTCCATGGACCTTAGTTTGAAAGAGAAAACACTGCACAGGCTACACTTACTCAGAGCACTGCTGCTACGTATCTTATTTAGGACTTACTGTAACACATAAGTGCCTGCATATGATACCCATTCAGGTAGTAGTGACACTTCAGGGTTCTGATGATAATATCAAATAGTTACAACTGCAGTCAAACACGATTTCATTCCAGAAGGTGTTACAGCAACTGCAGATAATGAAAGTAATGATGCAGATCCTGTGAACATGACAAAGTATTTTTCATAGAAAGAATCCAGCAATGGGATAAAAAAATTCTGATGCAATCAAGTACATTCAAAAATTGATTGTTTCAGTTAATCTGTGCAAAATATTCCTCTTCAAATAGGATGAGTGTACTTTAGTACTGTAAAACACCTTTCTATCAAGTAATTCTGAGAGTTTCAAGTGCTTCTTTCAAAATGTGAAATCTGAGACTAGATACAGCACTCAGCTAAGTCTTTGTCCATGTTGTGTGGAAGGATTACTTTTTTGTTGCTGGGCTTTTCATGCCCAGTTTCCAATCCTTTCTAAGCCACAAATCCTTTCCTAAGTTAGTTTCCTAAATGGTTGCCTAACTTAGTTCTGTCCTGTGCCAATACTGTTGATCAGTCTAATTGGTATTTAGCCATTGTGCTTTTTAAATTGTATCCCATTTTTCATAGTGCTACGCCTGTTTGCCAAAGTCACATGAATTCTAAATACTCCAATAAATATTCAAAACTTCATATTATACATATGTTCTGTAATTATATTCTTCTCCAATATAGTGATAAGTGGAAATGAACTAACCAACCATTACCACATTAAGCTTTTCACTTTTGACATTAAACTATGGCTACCTACTTCTAAAAGCAGGGCTCTCCAGCTAAGTTTTTAGGAACCTTACATGTTTGGGAAATACAAGGAATATATCTACACTTTTCCATATGGAATACTGGTTTATGTGGAAGAAACAGATTCTCTGCTATAGAAATCCACATGTCATGTCCTTAACCAAAATTCTGGACTGTCTTACACTCTTCTCTCTCTGATCTTTTTAAACAAGTGGAGGCTTCTTGAAATCACAAGATTTATTGACATACTGAGGTGTATGTAGTGCTATGACAGCTTTTGAGTTGGTGGGATTTTCTGTAGTAAAGAAGCCACCACATTCCTTTTTGAAAACTTGCTTGTTTGGCAAGTCAATTTGGCATATATCTATGTGGGATCTCCATTATTTATACAGTCTCACAGACAAAATGCACAAAAATGTTCAGGAATCAACTCTAGTACCATTCTTGAATTTAAAACTTAATTGTCCTTATCAGGTAACTGAAATCTCACAATGATCATCACTCCATACCACTAAAATACCATACATTGCACACAAAACCAGTCACATTTACAGAAGCTTATAAGACATGGAAGACACACAGGTTAGGAAATCATGATGGGTTGTTTTTGGATTGATTGAAAAGACATGCCCGTTCATTCACTTCTTGGGCCAGATGCTCTTTAGTATCTTTATCAATGACAGAGATAGTGAGACCAAGTGCACCCTCAGGACATTTGCAGGTGACAGGAAGCTGAGCAGTGCTGGTGACACTACAGAAAGATGGGATGCCATCCAGGGGCACCTGGACAAACTTGAGAAGTGGGTCCTTGTGAACTTCATAAAGTTCAACGAGGCCAAGTGCAAGGTGATGCATAAGGGCCAGGGCAATCCCAGACAAGAGCATAGACTGGGAGATGATCTCCCAGAGAGCAGCCCTGCCCAGAAGGACTTGGGGGTGCTGGGGAGTGAGAGGCTGGACATGACCCAGCCATGGGCACTCACAGCCCAGAGAGCCAAATGTGTCCTGGGCTGCATCCAGAGCAGTGTGGGCAGCAGGGCCAGGGAGGGGATTCTGCCCCTCTGCTCTGCTCTGCTGAGACCCCACCTGCAGTGCTGCATCAGCTCTGGGGTCCCAGCACAGGAAGGACATGGACTTCTTTGAGCTGGTCCAGAGAAGGAACGTAAAAATGATAGGGGGCTGGAATACCTCTCCTGTGAGAGAAGACTGAGAGAGCTGGGGAGAGAGACTTTTTACTTGGGCAGAGAGGGACAAGATAAGGGGTGATGATTTTAAATTAAAAGAGGAGAGATTTAGATTAGATTAGATTAGATTAGATGAGATTAGGTTAGATGCTAGGAAAAAATTCTTTGCTCAGTGGGTAGAGGCATTAGAACAGGTTGCCCAGAGAGGTGACAGATGACCCATGGCAGTGGAGTTGGACCTTTAAAGGTTCCTTCCAACCCACACCATTCTATGGTTCTTTAATATGAACATTGCAATGAGGCAAAATTCTTTTCCTGCTTGAAAACTATTTCCACAGTGATAATATGAGTTCTGGTAAATATGGTTTTATATTGTTACTTCTTCAGTTTGGACTTAATAGAAGATCCCAAATTCATCCTGTTGGACCTTCAATATTCAGTGTAGAAACTGAAATATTAACATGTGAAAGTTATTCCTTACCAGATGAACATGATTATGTGAAGTGCATTAAAATTGTTGCCACCAAGGAATCAGCCAAAATCTGTATCATCCTCAGTAGAAGGATTTGGTCTGTTATTAATCCCATCAGTTCACAGGGCTGCAAGTAGACCCCCAGTTGATTTTAGAGTTTGTGTTACAGTGAAGCCCAGTAATTTTTCCTTTATTCTGCACCTGGCTAGAAGTTTAGGATTTCTTCTTCAGGATTCAGATCTCATCACTGGCCTTTATTTGCTCTCAGTAATGCACTCTGCAACCCTTTTAGAGTTTGACTGAGACTGCCAGCATGCTACATAGTTCATTTAATTAATAGCACGTGATGCCAGTGCTTCATAACTGAACCACTGCAGTGTTTCCTGGGTGGAATGTAAGGTGTTACATGTGAAACATAAAGCTTCTTAATCTTTAGAAGAGATCAGCTTTTTCCTTCCCTGTGGAGTGCTGTCACAGCTGTAACTAAGCGACAAATGTAAATAAGTCACTTAAGTATTTTTGGAAGTATGTCTAGACTCTGAAACTTAGTCTTTCTTTTTATTTGAAATAACATAAATCCATTCAGCTTTGCGATATACTGTGGGACAAGAAAGAATGAGTAGAATGGGAATTTGGAATGAGGTGGTGGTTTTTCAGTCTAAAATTCTTCTGGTTACTTACCTTTGTTGAGTCTAAACTACTCTGAATGTTGGTTAATTTGAGGTATAGGAAAAATAGACTTTTTTTTAATCAAAGTGATAAAGTCAATACCTGAAAATACTTTCCAATTTGCATAAAAAGTTGTGATAACTGTGGGACAGTAAAGGTCTTCTATTTTAAGCTAAAAGGTATTTCATGTCTTGCTTAATGGATGGTTTCATGTCCATGTTGTGTAATTACTAGTGTTCTCAAAAGTATCGTCCTGTAAGTTGTTTGTAGAAACCTCATGTAAGATAATGAGGAATAAAACCAATTCAAGTGAATATAATGACACTACTTACTTTAATGTACTGCTTAAAATCTCATGTGTCTTAGAAAGCTTTTCAACATATCTTCTTCTTGGTCACAAAATATTTTGATTTGCATGGTGATCAGATCTATCTGATTATAGCAGAAATTGAAGGGAATAGATCTGTTTTTATTAATTTATTGGTTCTGTGGACAAAAAACTCGCAGAAGTTCAGTGCTAACCATTTGAAGTGTAACTTGATTTATGTAAGTCAGATACTGTAATCTGTTCCCAATTCTGAATTTCAGAAAACTGTCACTAAGGCCTCTTAGGTACTGTGGGAACGTTGAGTGCTGATGCTAAGCTCATTTTGCCAGGGCGTTCATTGCAATTTAAGTGTACAATTTTTTACCAAGTTTGTAGAGATATTTTTATCCAGAACAAACAAAAACTAAATCTGTATATTGAATGAAGGTATTCTTTATCCAGCATCAATAGTTAGGCCCTCTATCTTCTTTAAGAAATGTTTTTGTTCATAATACAAGGAAGATTCCCTTCAGAATATATATGATTGGTTTCATGAGAAATATGGCACAGTTAGGAGTGGAAGCACACAATATTTCACTTACCTTGTATTCTCACAGTAAAAGGCTTTGTCACAGAGAGAGATTTGAGTCTTAAAACAGTATCAAGGCATCACTTTTCCATGTCTGTTGAAGCATATAGGCTAGAATTGCTTTGGGCTTGGGTCTTTTTTAATTGAAATAGCAATTTCAGAATCAGGTAAAGTTAGCCAGACTGTTTTTATATTACAATATTTAATTTCTATTAAGAACTAAATCACATTGCACACTGTTAGTATTTACTCCATATACATTTGATAATGTGTTCCATTTTATTTCCAGGATTTCCTATTTACTGCAGTATATACTATTGAAATTTGCAGGGTGAAGTTCTTCAGGATAGACATCTAAAAATACTGGTTATATTTCTTTTATAAACCTTGTTTTATATACATTTTATAAAATGCAGTTTTTTCTTACCTACAAAACCTCAGATTTAGGATTATGAAATACGGCTTCCTCAAGATTAGCACCAGTCTTTGCAGCTTCAGTTGCAGAAGCTTAACTGTGACAAACACAGTAAACCCCTGAAAACTAAGCTGCAGTCTGTTTTACATGCTGATGCTAGCTTGGGAAATGACAGAAATAAGTGCTGCTGTAATTTATGCCAGTGAGGCACAAAGATGGATTAAAGCCATGTTTGCTCCCCTCCTCCCATCCAGACTTGAGCCAGCGTTCCTTCACTAGTCTGGAAAAACTGGCTCTATATTAGGTCTCTCCTGCTAAGGCCATTGATTTACTCAACTACATTTTTTAAAAGTTGACAAAATACTTGCTTGATTGTTACAAAGGATAAATGAATGCCAGAGGTCTGTATTAGAAACACATTGGAAAGAGAGGTTTCTTTTCTATTTGGCAAAAAAATAAGCGTTTGTTTGGGTTTTAGTACTGCCACTAACCTTTAAAGGAAAAAAGAAAAAAAAAGCTTCTGCTGTAAATCTTTCTTTTTTGCTTCAGTTTTGTCTCCATCTTCACCTCTGTACTGCTAGAATGTGGTCAGACCTTGCTTGATCTGTAAATGCCAACCCCTACCCCACTGCTTCAGTCAGTAATTCATATTAACAAATTGTTCTTCTGCTGACGTTGTATATTGATTGCCTCTAGCTGTTCAGCATGCCTGAGAAACTCAGAGCATTTAAAATAGGGTTTTTTGCTGGTTTATTTTTTGTTAATTCCTCTATATCTGGGCTTATTTGGGCTAGGCTTCTGAGTTTTTGCTACTGTTTGACTTAAATTCAGAGATGATCCATGCTTCAGTCAAGGGATATTTAGTGTTAGATCTACTGTCTGGAAATCTGACTTTTTTATTGCCAGAAAATCTAGTGAAGGATGAAGAAATAATCTTCTAAATCTTTATTAGCCTGGCTTAAGCTGCCTCCATATTTACACACCTTTTCAAGCACCTGAACTTCATCTCATTGAATGACATATTTAAGAAGTAAGGAATTGGATATGTTCAGGATGAGAGAGAGGGGGACAAAAGAAAAAGGAGGGTGTCCAGAGAAAGCAGAATGTTTTGAAAATCTGAGTATTTTTGTGCTAGAAATACTCTCCTCTCCTTTCTTTTCGCTCCAGCTCTATGCTGTGGTGATACAGTAACGCCTGACTCCTTGTGTTAACTTGGGGAGGTGATTTGCTGACTGACTTCAGAGTATCAGATGTTATACAAGCTATTGCCAGAGAGAGGATGCTAGACTGGATGGATCACTGGTCTATTCTGGTATGGTGGCTCCCATGTCCTTGTAGTAAATGCTTATGTAGAGTTTTTTCTGTACTGGTGTGCTGTCTGGAACAACATCTGGAATTTGCCTTTTAGTCTTCCATACCAATCTACTCCACCAGAAGCAGTTGTCTACTTAATGCACTCATCTTCTTGCCTCAAACTACATAAGATTTTTGTGAAGGGTTCAAGGATGTAGTGTCAATATACTATATGTATGAATTGTTATAGAACAGAAACAATATCAAGATAGGATAAATGAATTTTATAGAGAAAAACACTTACTGCTTGAAAAAGAAAGTCATCACAGTTTTACATAGTTCTCCTGATACTATGAGAATTCATCACATTTTCCCACAGATTATCACTGAATAAAGTGAGCTTTTTCATAGTTAAAGTGATTTCCCCTTCTCTTAGAAGCTTACTTACAATTAAATGTTCTTTCAAGAGAAAAAGATTCTTAGTACTGTCTTGAGCAATCCAAGGATACCATATATATTAGTCTTCACCAAGATTAGGTTACTTTGCTGTTAGCTTTGCAAAAACTGGTATCTTCGGGGTTCTTTTTAAGCTGGAGGTCTCACGGTTAGTGAAACTGTTAGTTCCTTCTTAAAATTTTTGCAGTGATTATTTTGTGGTAAAACTAAGCATATTGCAGTCAAATAAACTACCTCAAAAGGTATCATTTTAGAAACACCTGCAGAAGTTCTGTTCTGATCATTTTGTGCTGTAGGCCAACACAAAGAGAAAATATCGACAATTAATTCTTTGGTCTGTGGAGGACTCAAAACTTGCTGGTTACTCTGAAGAGATTAAGCCAATTTTCAGTGCTCCAGTAGCTGTAATATACAAATTCAAAGGGCTAGTCAAAGTTAACAGGAGTGTACAGGTGGATTTTGGGTAATATTTTTAAAGTGTGTTTTCATCAGTTTTATTTGCTAAACACTGGGGACAGTTTTGCTTTGTTCAAAAGCAGCAGTAATACCTCCATTGTTGTGGTTTAACCCAGCCATCAGCCAAGCCCCAGGCAGCTGCTCACTCACTGCCCCACCAGCAGGGCCCAAGAGAGAATGGGAAGGCTAAAATCTGAAAACTCATGGGTTGAGATAAACAATTTAATAGGGAAAGCAAAAGCCCCACACACAAGCAAAGTGAAACAAGGAATTAATTCCCTGCTTCCCATGGGCAGACAGGTTTTCAGCCATCTCCAGGAGAGTAAGGCCCCATCCTGCATGACAGTAAATCTGTGTCATAATCACTAACATGGATCAAAACAACATTATTTTGATGTAGTAAGTATTTGATGTGAATACTTAACATTTGAAGTGGACTGCAATATGACACATAGCCGTATTTATAACTATTTTCTCAGTACTCTTCTAAGCATTTTTTTAACATTTAAAACTATTATGGAATAACTATTTATTTGGATTTTGCTAGATCTGAATAGGAAAACTTATTTCTCTTTTTAAATATCAAGTCAATAAACATGAAAAGTACAGGGTGTTATGAAAGCATTAAAAAAAGAGACAAGATATCCAATCATTAGGAAGGGAGATGAGGAAAGAGAAACAAGGAATGTGGAAAGGTGAAAACAAGTCCTGAAAAAAAGAAAGAGTGAAATCTCTTAGTGGTAACAAACACAGCAGAAACCTATGACCAGAAATTATTACTAGAAAGTATTGTGTGAGCCAGTCTCTTCTTCTGGTTAACGTGTGATAGGACAAGAGCATGTGGCCTTAAGTTCTGCCAGGGGAGGCTTAGTTTGGATATTGGGCAAAATTTTCTTCACTGCAAAGGTTGTCAGGCATAGGAACAGGCTGCCCAGGGAAGTGGCTGAATCACCATCCCTGGAGGTATTTAAAAGACATGTAGATGTGGCACTTCAGGATATAGTTTAGTGGGCTTGGCAGTGCTGGATCAATGGTCAAATTTGTTGATCCAAAAGGTCTTTTCCAACGTCAGTGTTTCTATCGTTCTCTGATTAGTTAAAGTGAGATCATATCTGGTTTGGCAAACCAGGTGATACAGTGTAAGGTTTAAATACCAAGTGCTACAGACGGGTACAGGCTTTCATACGTAATTTAGCATAGCTCCAGTACTATGAGTTAATGAGACAAACAATACTCAAGGAAGTTGTTTTCTGAAACATCTGTTTTGAGACAGAAGTGGCTGTGTGAAAAGTGTTAGTTAGAGAGATGAATCCATCTTTGAGACTGGGTCTGTCATGGTACTTAGGATATCAACCCTCATTGCTGTAAGAATTAAAACCTATTTCAAATACTTGGTAAAAATTGTTTTTCTTTTAATGATCTGTAAGGGAGAGAAACTTGTATTACAAGACTCCTTTGCATAAAAAGAGGGGCGATGAGTTATGTTACACAAGAAGAAGAATCTGGGTGGTGAGACAGGGCAGACAGAAGCTACAAAATTTGCTTTCAAGAGTTGTATTACACAGAGCACTTAGTGATAGTTGCAGATTTCATTAAAGACATAAACATACTTCCTCTCTCCTGCTGCATTGTGTTTACAAAATGATTTGTAAAGCTCTTGGACACACTTATGCAAGGAATAATGACAGCAGCTTGATCCAAGAGGCTTATTTTGCCTCTAGCGTCTCAATTCCAAAAAAAAAAGGCTGGAAAAAGATTAGATGTTATTAATATATTTCCTCCTTCAAAATTCCCTTTGTTTTATGGCTTTGACATTCTTTTTGCCTTGTTTGTACTGTTGTTCTCTTGCCTTGATTCAAAATTTATGCTTATTGTGATTTTACAATTTTCTTCACTTCATTTACATTTTGATCAGTCTCTTTCTGTCTGGTTTTGTTTCTCACTCGTATACTTCTTTTAGTCTTCACCTTCCTCTATTTTTTTGGCAGTCTCTCAGCTGCCTCTCAGTGTTTTTCAAATGTCTCTCCTCTTCCTGTGCCACCCACTACTCTACTGGGAGTGGAGAAAGTGCCAGTGAGTTTGTTCTTCCAGAGCAGCCTAATTTTTTTCCTTGGGAGAGAGATCTCCTTTGCTTTGATCTGTGGATTTTCATCTGTTTTCTCATCTGTAACTTGAGTTACTTTTCTGTCCTCTGCCTAGGTATCCTGAGGATGATGAAAGGAAAGTGCTAGAATGTTTCCTGCATTAATAATTAATGCTTGCACTTCAACATTCCTTATTTGAAGGAAAATGTTATCATCAAGTAGAATATAATTTACAGAAAGCAGCAGTGTTTGAGTACCTCTCATTGTTTTTATTTTAAACACGGGATGCATTGTGAAATTGACAAAAATAGGAAGCATGTTACTTGCAAGCAATGTTCAACTCAGAAACAAATGGTACTTCTAAAAGTTATGGTCCATACTGGTCCCATTTTTTTAGACACCCTATACAATGCAAGAAGCAACACTGAATTTCTTGACACAGATCCTTATTCCTTCTGTGTTCATTTTAAGCAACCTGATGGAAAGAACCAGTAAGCGTCATAAAATACAGCCATAATGTTCAAAATGGTGATACTCTAAATTCCATAACAACATGATCAGTTGTATTATTTATTTTGTGTACATTTAATGCAAAAACAGGAAGTATGGCACCAACTGCAGTGTTTTATGCAGGCATCTCCAGAGTGCCTAAAACTGCTTAAGAATTTACTGCCGCTCTGCCAGAAGTTGCTACCCTTACAACAGAGTTGGCAAGATGTAACTTTTGTTCACACCTGTTGATGATTTCCTGTTTAAAATGCTGATGTAGTTGAGTGCAAGATAATGTCCCAGGTTTCCCTGCAGGCACCAGGAGGTTTCCTCTGTAGGGCCACCTGTGCAAGGAAAGTTGAAGGGAGCAGTAGGCAGGTGATAACAGCCAACAGCTATATCAGTTTGAAAAACAAGTGTGGTCTTAGGCAGTACAGCTTTGCACTTTCATTTCAGTTAGTATAAAAATCACTGATACATGGGTGCACCTGGAGGTTTCAGCTTCATCAGTAGAGCAAAAGCATAGTACTTCCTTACTCTTGCCAAGATTCAGAATTATTCAGTTCACTGATTGTCACTTCAGTTTCTCCCAAAGGGGGTTCTGGAAAGGCCAAAACTGTTGGACTATGGAGCTTCTCTTTATGCTGCACTTAACATGGCTACCACGTGTCAGCAGCTGGCATATAGTCCAGATCCAGTGCATGGCTCACATATCTCAAAAGCACAGGGATTACAGTATATCATATCTTTTCTTATGAGTACTGACTCACTGGAGTAGTTCAAAAGAGCCTGATCTGTTTGCTGACCTGAGAATGTCCCTAGCCCATAAGAGTATCCATGTACCTTTGAAATCCTGTGCTGTCTCTGAAACTGTCTTGAATTAATTCGTGTATTTCAGTCTAAAGTTTCAAGACATTCCATTTTTGGAATACAGAAGAGAGCCAACTACTGAGCGTTCTTTAGTAGCACTAAAGGAAAAAAACGCAGGGCAGCAGGACAGCTGCTCCCCCATTACATGGGATAGGACCATGGTCAGCCTTTAGGATGCTGTCATCTGGTCATGGTAAAAATCAATAAATCCATGCGAAGATTGCTCATTCATTTCAGTTAAGAAAATAATTTTGTGATTATGCCTTCCATTGAAGAAGGACAGCAACTTGAGCACCTAGGTGCTTCAAACCCAGAGTCATCAGTTTTGGCAAGCTATTTTATTTTACAGATCTTTAGCAAAAAAACTGAGCTGCAAAACTGAGGGTTTGTTTTGAGTTCTGCTTGGTAGAACTGACTAATTCTTAAAATTTTGAAAAAAAGTATACTTTAAAATTTAATGTCTCCTCTATAAAACGAGCTGTCAACAATCAGTGATAAGCACAAGTTACTGGGTTTCTGAAGATCAGAGATACAGAGATGAAGTTACTGCTTTCAGCACAGTGACTGCAGAAATGTGACTGGGCAGCCAGCTCCTCACCAGAACCAGGAGCATGCAGAAGAGAAGAGAGCTATAAACTGAACAAGGAAAAGTCCTATGAAACCTGTGTTTGTGGAACTATGCCCTAACTCTGCACTTGGAAAATTATGCAAATGCAAACATCTGTTGGAGGAACTTGAGTAAGACCAGTTTAAATTAAAATGGTTAATATAGAAATAATTATTAAATACTTCCTATGTTCCTTTTAAAAAATCCCCAATTTTAATTGCTTTTGAAAAGCAGTATTCTCTGTGATTCACCATTTATATAGATACAGAACAGTCTATCTGTGAAGACATTGACTTGCTAAAATAAGCTTCAGAGAAGGAAAATATTTCTTAAAATCTCCACTGCAGTCTGAGTTTATTTTGCTTTACCTCTGAGATGCTGCACGTAAAATTGATCCTGGGAATATCAAAAAGTTTCTTAATATTAGCTTATTTTTAATCACAGCTGAGACTATCTTAGTGGAAAGTTAGGAATAAGAGTCAGAGACTATGACTGACTTTCAGTTCTTGGGGAGAAGTAAATATTCCTTAGTCTGAATCTGTTGCATCTAATTTGCGAACTGCTTGGGACACTGTATGGCCTGACCCAAGAATTAGAGATGTGTTTAATTTTATTTCCTATTAGTTGTATCCTGCAGGTTATGTCCTGTGCTGTAGTATTCTTGGAAAACCTGAGTTGATAAAAGGACTAAGTGTGACTACACGTCTACTTACACTCCTATAACACATTTCAAAACCATGCATCAAGGAATGACTCCATCTCTTAGGCCTGTACTTTAATTCAGACTAGGATACAGGGATTTGATATGTGTACTCCTTTTTAATAAATTGAGAAGAATATGACAAATGCAGAAAGCATGTTAGCCAAAATAAATTACTTCAGTCTCTCCACTGTGAGACAATGTTTTTATAATTAAACTACAAATATGCAACCCTGAGTCACTCTGATGGTACATTATGTTATTCTGAATTGTAGAGATGACTAAAAAACATAGGTTTGGGTGTTATTAGTGTAGACAGGATTATAAACTACCTAAGTTTTTTACACTAAGTATTAAGTATTTATGAAACACATATGTCAAGAATCAATTGTGATGAAAATTCTCAATTTTTGTTTTTAGGAATTTCCAAATTATTCAAGCAGATCACGTATGGTCTATAGCTTTGAAATTTTTCTGGTTTCTTTAACAGTACTGTATTGTAATCTGCAGTAACTGAGCTGGTTCTCCCTTTCTTTATGTATGGAGATTTGCACTTAAGCTGTTTGGAAACTTTAGTTCAGAACATCTTACATGTTGGAAGAGACCAATAAAGCAGTACTTCATTGGCCACAAAACTTTCCTTTTGAAACTTGCTCATTTTTCCTGATTTCTCTGTCACAAAGACTGTTGACAGAGACATGCTAAAAAGATTGATATGCTTAGATTCAGATCACTATAGTTCTTAAGCTGTCCCATCGAAGTCAAAGATGTTTTTGAAATTGATCACACAAAATCCAAAGATTAAGTGTGGCTTTTGCCTAGACATGTGAGTTTGCCCTTAAAAAATCATGTACCACCTCTCTGGGCAGCCTTTTCCTGTGTTTCACTGCCTTTTCTTTCTTATCTCATCTGAATCTGTGCTTTTTTGGTTTAAAACCTTTACCCTTCGCCCTGTAACAACGCGCCCTGTTAAAGACTCTGTCACCATGTGTCCTAGTAAGTCCTGTTGTGTACTGAAAGTCTGCAATAAGATCTCCAGAGAGCCTTCTCTTCTCCAGGCTGAACAGTCCCAACTCTCAGCCTGTCCTCACAAGAGAGGTGCTCCATCCCTCTGATCATCTTGGTGGCCTCCTCTAGACTCTCTCCAGCAGGTCCATGTCCTTCCTGTGCTGGGACCCCAGAGCTGATGCAGCACTGCAGGTGGGGTCTCAGCAGAGCAGAGCAGAGGGGCAGAATCCCCTCCCTGGCCCTGCTGCCCACACTGCTCTGGATGCAGCCCAGGACACATTTGGCTCTCTGGGCTGTGAGTGCCCATGGCTGGGTCATGTCCAGCCTCTCACCCACCAGCACCCATAAGTTCCTCTTGGCAGAGCTGCTTCAATCCTTTCTCCTTGCAGCCTGTGTTGATATCAGCAGTTGCCCGGGTGTAAGATGTAGTACTTGGCCTTGTTGAACCTCCTGAGGTTCGCATGGGCCACTTCTCCATTATGTAACAGTAATGTTTTCAGATTACTGGAAATTTGCTGAAATTATGAAATATCTAATGGGGGGAAAACTTCTAATCAACAGTAGCAAAAACATTGAATTGAACAAGGCATTCTTTAGTCTGGTATTCAGAGAATTAAAAAGCATGATCTGAACCAAGTTAATGTGGAGCAGCAGGACACGAAGCATTCCCCTTTTGATCTTCTGTGTACCTACTTCAAGTATTTTCCATGTAAACTCCTCCCCACTTTTGTAAAACCCTCTACCCTGGGGAAAGGTGTCTAAAGTGACTAATAGGAAAACTTGAGAAACACTCCCTGTTCCTGGGAAAAATTTGCTATACGATTTGGAAGATATGCGAAACAGAAAAAGACAAGAAAACAGAGTTCAGTATGTGAAATAAAATCCAAAAACATCTCTATCTGTATTTAGCTGCATTTTTCAAAAGGAGTCTTTACAAAATTATCACCTGGTAATATAAGGGTCTTCTAAGAAATTAAAAAAAAAACAAACTAAACACCAGCAAAGGAAACCCAGGTCAATTCTTTTTAGTTATGCCCAAAAATAAATTAGAAATCGTGCCATGCATATCATAATTACAAATCATAGCTTCCATTCTTTCACTGAGTTGGAGTTTGGTTTTTTTTCTAGGATGTCACATGTGCTTCAGTTTGAAGACAGAAGCAGAAAGGTGAAAGATGCAAGCATGCAGGATGAAGACACTTTTGAGATCTATGATCCACGGAATCCTGTAACTAAGAGGAGAAGAGAAGAAAGCAAGAAGATAATGAGAGAAAAAAAGGAAAGGAGATAAAAGGAGTGTAAAGCTAGCCAGAGCTGCCTCGGAAAGTGACTGCAATAAAGCACTGGCTCTTTTGTAAGCTGATCCTAAAAATACCACTGGACAAGTGTGAAAAGGAATCTCTCAAGAACCTGTCGTGCAGTTTTGAAGCAGAGCTATCATTTGTTTCTTAAGTTGTGCGGTCAAGTGCTCTCACTGCATTCATTATCCAACTTCTCTAAAGTTTTTTCGAATGATGTATTTAATAAAGCAACTGACTTGACTTTTGTCTGTGTTTTAATTACAATAGTCAGAATGATTGTTTAATCAAAATATGGTAATCAAAAAGTTTCCAACATAAATGAATGAGAATTTTTCTAAGTGAGGGTGAAGTTAGAAGATGGAAACCCCATCTGCAGGCTTTTAAGATTTTTTAAAGTATAATTTTAATTATTTTCATTGTTCTTGAAAAGACATGTAAACTTTTCCTACCTAAACCACTCTGACGCAGAATTAAGATGATACGGTACTGTTTAGAATGGTCCCAGCTTTCTTGAAACAAACTGAGTTTCATTTGAGAATCTGGCTATCGCCTGCTCCTTTTGAAATACACATTCCAGTACAGATCCCAGCTTGGGAAGCTGGGATAATACCTTTTAGATGTATTATTTCACTACCCATACCACATGAATAAAAAATGAGAATCTGAATATGCTGTAATGGTTGCTTAAACCACTTGTTGCAGTACCAAAAACATCCCTTTGGTAGAATTTTCACTGTAAAGTAGCAGGTAATGAAGATTGGTTTGTTAATTAGTCCAGTACAGAAACAAAAGAAACTGTGATCAGTCTCATTAAAAACACAACCCTGCTTTTGACAACTATTCTATCATCTAAAATTGAGCAGCTCAAGCTTCCAGTTTATAGATTTTCCTCATATTTTACAACACTGGGTGTTAATATTTGTACAGATAAACAGGAATTTTCATTGCTCCTTCTTCACAGCAGTTCTGGTGCTACAGGAACATGAATTACCCAAATGGCCAAGAGCTAAAGAAGAGGAAACAAGGTCATTAAAAAGTGCCACCAGAGCAGTGTTTTTGCTGGTGTTGTTTTTAGAACAAGTTCAGTAAGGTATGGTGTCCTTATCAAGCTGCCACTGCCAAATTTCATGATAGGGTTTGAGGTGTGAGATACATAAACCTGCATTGGTGGGTTAATATGGCCCAAATGTCAGAGGTTAGATTAATACAGACTATTGCTTTAATGCACAGTGCAACCTTTGAGATAAGGAGAAAACTTGGAGGTGTGAAGTGAGATCCTGTATAAAGCTGTCATTATCCTCCTCTTAGGCTGAGTGAATTATACTGTGCCATGGTGTAAAGAAGTTAAGAGGGGTTACATTCCTTAACATGGCCATTCACAAACTAGTGAGTCAGAGTTTTTTAGTCATTAAGTCATTTCTGTCGGGCTGCTGCTGGCAAAGTGAAGAACATCTAATGTCACATGCTGTTACCTCTATTCATTGCTTTGTGGAGAAAATTTTAAATCAGTCATTACAGGAAATGAGCTTATCAGACCCCCATTCTGGTGGAGATTGGAGGGAGGAAAAGGTGGTGAGCATGGGTAAAGTGAGGGCTAGATCTGAAAAGAACCTTAAGCATCAATTCCAGGACAGTTACTACCCCTGTAATAGAAAAATGTTCTAATTACATATTTTTCCTGCAAGCTAAAGCAGGATGCATGAGTCAATAAATGGACAAGTTGACTAACACCCTTCTTAGCTGAGTATTTTTGCCGACTACCTGCAGCAGCTCTGAGTAAGCTGTATTAGATGATTCCCAGTTTTAAGCACTAAAGAAGCCCAAAGAGGAAACTTAACTTGGGGGTTAAAATTCTGCTCAGTTAGAAGAGGTTTGAAAAGTCTGGACCTTGCATACACAGGACTGGTAACCTGAGTGGAAGAAGAGAGTAACGGTGTTGACATTTTCTTGGTAAGTGTGCACTGAAAATCAGATTATCATGACTAGTCACTAGAGTCACTTAGAAATGGGCTAAAGTGTCTGAATTTTATTCATTTCACTGAAGCAAAAGTAATTCTGAATTTCATTTATGAGACATCTGGAGCAAAGTTAAGAAAAACTTATGTCAGAAGTACATTCTCAGGTAAAGTAAACACCAAACAGTAAGAACCTCACAGGAAGAAGCTGAAATTATGACACTTGTCTGAAACAAGTAGTGGGCAGTGTCACAGGTAACTCCCATTCTGCCAGTATCAGTCCTGCCTGTTTCCCATACTGCCAGGCTAGAGAATCATTTTAACTCAAATCTATTTCATACATCATATGGCATTGCTGTAATTACATGAAATGTTGAGTGGTGTTCTTTATAGATTGTGAAATGTGTGTGCTCAGAGTTACACCTTTTATTTGGCAGTACTGAAAATCAAGTGGGGAATACAATTTGGGGGGGTGTCTCCCTCTCTGTGAAACAGTCATACTGAGTTAGGTTAGTGGCTGAAAGATGAAGGAACTTCTGGTTTTGTGGCTGAAGAAAGCATTTATTGTATGGTAATGAGATTTTTGACTGATTATATTTTCTTAAATCTTTATTAATCATCTCCAGTGTTCCACCATTATGGCTACCACCTCAGCTGTCTGAACAAACATGAGCATAATCTCTACATAGCTGTAACATGCAGCTAAAAGCATTTGTCTGTGCACTACCAATACAAAAGCAGTGTCTTAACAGTTGCTTGTGAAGCTTTACTTCCTAAAAAATGCTAATTATGTGCACAGATTGCCCAGCTTGGAGATGCAAACTGCAATGCTGATATGTAATAATTTCTGTAGAAAAGTCAGTGTTTAAAATTGCTGGTTATGCTCTTACTTCCCCACCATCACCACCTGCTCTTTGGTTACTCATTACATTAAGCTAAAAATGTGTAAGTCCAAACTATGATTGAATTTCGAGTTAGAAATGCCAAAGTTAGATCTACCAGTTTTTAGTGGCAGCTAACCTGCAATTTCAATACATGAGCTTTCCTACCAACACAGTGTTGACAAATGTTCTGTGAGACAGTCCCTCCAGTCATCCCTGCCTTTCTTTTAATATAAGCATTAATGGAGCCTTTATTTTCATTAGAGGGAATGTGACTTTCCTAACTGAAAAGAAGGGGTGGGGGAAAAGCTTTTCATCCTTGCAGATACCATTATGTTGGTAAAGTCAACATTTTCATTTCCAAACCAGCTGGATTTTGAGTAGATAAGGTCCTTCTAGGCCACATCTGGTAATAGGAAGATCCTCGAGAAGAGCTTAAAGGTTCGCCTCAAATGCTGTCAGTGATGCCAACAGCTAGTACAATGTGCCCTTTTTGCTTTGGAGCTAAAAAAACCCTGAAGTGCAACAGAGCCTGGTTTATTTCTGTCAAATAGCCACTATGCCTGGGCTGCTAGGGGTGTAGTCTGCAGTGCCACATTACGTAGCTTTCCCTGAGCTGCTGGCTTCCAGCATGAGCAGGTTTGGGAAGAGGTTTTTCCCATACTGTCTCTTTTCCCCAGCAGAAGAGTGTCTGAACTATAATGGTTAAAATAACTACACAGCAATGTTGTCTGCTTTCGTCTAAAGGACAAGGAGTTTGCAAAAGACATAATTATGTTTTGGCAACATAAAAGCTAGCTTCAGACAGAAAGGATAGCTCCAGACTCTGCCTCATTCTGGCAGAGACGTGTGTCTGTCATTACTTAAATGATGACAGACTTGGGCTGTTAGAAGATGAGGGGACTTCTTACCTGAGTATTCTCAGTAAAAGATGTACATATTTGCTTACATCTTTCACTGTATCAGAGAATGAGCTGATCATACAGTGGCTATATTTATAAAGTTCCTGATGATGTACATACAGCACAGAGAATGTAAACTGAAAAGTTTTTGATCATCCCTTGATAGCACACTCCTGCCCTGCTGGTACAGCAAGTACCAGAAGTTTGCTACATCCCGGTCGAGTGCTATGAAGTGATTCCCTTTGGTTATCCTGGGCAGATATGCCACATTACAGCTTGGTAGTCACAAATTCCTCATGCAAACTGACAGACACCTTGTACCCACAGAGGGGCTCTCTGATGGATAAGTTCTGATCTGCAAGGCACCCAGGGCAGGTGGCACACAGCCTGTGCAGAGGCCTGTGCACCTCAGCTGCTGTCACAACAAAATATTCCTCTAAGTTCATTTTCTCAGTACATTTTCTTGGCAGGATTTCACTTCACTTCAGTATCCATCACAGATGGGGTTTTCTATTTGATTTTTCACTTCTTTTGGTCTTTTAAGAACCTGCTTACACAATACAAGTGTCATTTATAAGTCACAGATTAGAAGAGTGTGTTTGAAAAGCTACTGCACAATTGTGCAGGTCTTTCTTACACATCTCACACAGACACATCAGAATTGGTTCCTGCCTCCACAGACTTCATCACCACTTCTCTTGTCATCATGCCTTCCCTGTCAGCCTCTATTGCCAAGGGCCAGAGAAAGGATTTCTGTCCTCCCCCCCTCAACCTTCCATGTATAGGTGGCCTCTGCCCCACTGTCCTCTCTAGCTCTTTGTGTGTCTTCTGGCTTCCCAGTGAAGAGCTGGAGAACCTGTAAACCACCAGACCAGTCACATGCAAGACCTGAAGTTGCGTTTTGTTTTATTATGTTCATGTGAAGATTCTGTACGTACTACAAATGCAAAAAAACATGAAGCTAAAGCTTCAGAGAGTAGGCTTAAATTTATATTTAAACTTTTCAATGTTTTAAACACTTCCTCTATATATATTTTCTTTTTTAAATTGTTATTCCTGAAACACATACCAAAATAGCATTGTACCCAATCTGGCCACAGAATGAAGATCTGCTGATTGTAACCTACAATTGTTGTCTGGTTTTATTCCAGAGCAGTACAAAAGCCTGAAAGCTACTTTTTTGGGAAAAAAACTAAGGCCTTTTTTAAAACACAAATTGATTGGTACTAATAAACTTCTACTCTTAAAGCACTGTTTTAAAAAAGCATAAGGAGCCTGCCTTAACAACTCTAAATTTACAGACCTGAAAGAAGACTACAGACAAGACAGCCCCTTCTGGGAAACAAAATTATCCTAAACCTCGACACAGCACAAAAAAAATTACATTTTTATGACTAATTCACCAAATCTAAATGAAAAAAAATTTCATTATAGGGAAGGTGGATGGGAAATCTACACTACTTGACCTAGAAGATCACATGGAAGAGAAAACAAGCCCTGATATGAACAGCTTTTACTATCGCTCCTATTTCTAATTTATGAAATGCACTGGCTTTGGAACAAAGCAAGATATGATGGTCATATTTCTACGTCAATGGGTATTACACACTTGAAAGTCCAGTCCAATATTCATAAGGTTATTTAAACTGTACACTTGCCCTTTGTGATTTGTTTGTAGTAGTAAAAGGGCACAGTTACAGAATAGCCCTAGGATAGCCTGTAGTTTTGGCAGTTTTATTTGGCTGCAATAAAGCATTGAAAGCTGAACCTCTTTATATTGAACACAGTCTGGAAGATCACATTTTTGCAGCCACTATTGAAACTTGGTTCCAAAATCACATATGGTCTTCTTCAGAAGTAACTTCTGAGTCAAACAGATTTTAATACAACATTGCATTCAAAAGATACTTCCTTCACCTGCTTAAACAGAAACTCTCTACAGTCTTGGGAAGCATGGTATGACCTGCATAATGGGGTATTGCATCCTTCCATCTAAAAAGTTATTTCACTGGAACAGCAGAAAATAACCGCCAGTATGTGGTCAGTCATTTTAAAAAAAGATTTCCATTACAGCTACAGTGTGCTCTCCCTTACGTTTACAGAATACACAAACCAAAGAGTTTACACATTTAGCACATGAATTATTTCAAATGTCAGAGCATGAGTTGGTCCTAAACGTTCAAGTAGACTTGGCAAGATGGTGTAGTAAGTATGAACATCTGGATAACAATTCAGGGGCATGAGCTGGTAAATGGGGTCATTAACTATAATACCTAACCCTGTCCTTCAGATTAGGAAGACAGTTTTTAAGATGATTGACCCTTGAGGGGAAACAGAAATATGTATCTTGTGCATCTTCTGCAAGGTGTTTTTATCTAGGGCACCCAAACAACCAAGTTATCCCAAATGACAACAAAAAAGCATTTGAAAGACCTATAAATGGGGGAGGAAAAAATAATTCTGACCCAGCTATTCCAGATTTACTTATATTTATAATGTAGTCAAAACATTTTCCTCACAGTGTTTCATATCATTTTATTTTACAAAGACAAATCAGGCAGGAAAACCACAGTAAGCAGTGTTTGCCTTTGCCAAACAGAATTTACATAAAAGTTTGCAAATAGATTTAAAAAAAAACCAAAAACTCAGCCCAGCTTTCTGCAGCTTCTAAATCAGATGCACATTACTGTTTTTGTTTAATTTCAGGTGGTTTCACTGCCACAAGATGAGACCTCATATACCAGAGAGACCAAAATAGACTACCTCACTGTCATGTAATTTAGGCTCACTCATACCTCAGACAATATTTTTACAAGGTCACTTTGCAAAAGTATGTCTAGCCTATCCAAATGACAATATTATTTATGCCAAAGGTTTTGCTTTACAGATGGAAATATTCCAACCACTGTTTAATAGGCTGTATGGAGAGGCTAAGAAAACATCATTTGTTGCACACATAGCTTAAGTATACAATACAGAACTAAAGTGTACAGACTGATCATTGGCAACACGGGCTAAAAGTGGCCTCAGTGAAAAAAGCCACAAAAGCAATGAGCTTCTGAGTTTTCCTCTCTGATATTATTTTTGGAATTCCTGAGCTTAACCAGAAATATGAATGCACAAGTGAGAAATAGATGTGAATTCAGTTGCTACCTGGATATTAAAAATGCAAAAAAGATATTTTTCAAAAGGGACTTTGTAACACAGACATATGACTTCACAAGCAGACAGGACAGCACATTCTCAGCTGCAGCCTCAGAACAGGGAATGGATAGGAGAGTAATGACAGGAACTCCAATAAAAAGCTTTTTTAAAATACTGAGGTGAAGACAACACAGTCTTCAAAGCCAAAGTAATTAGTACCAGGACCAAGTGTTTCTGAAGGCAATTAGAGTGAAACAAGCATGTTTCTTTCTTCTCGAGCTCTATTCTTAGAAAACACTTTTTGTCCATTGACTTTACTTCTAGTCAATCTGTAACAGTTTTTCTGGCAAACTCTAGTTCTTTAGGGGCTGAAACTTGTCATTGTTGCTGACTAAAATCATTATGAAAATTGCTAAGATTACAAAATCCACACCAGACAAGCACTACCATATACACCAGAACATTATAGCATGTGAAAATCAGCTGGCACCCAAACAATCTCAGTGCATTAGACTCATTAGGAAAGTGTAATTAAGATTTGGAGGAACAGAAGCACAGTAGAGACCCCGAGGGCTGAGGTAGGAGCTGGAAAAGTACTGCGTCTGTGTAAGGATCTTAGCCAGGCAAACATGGTTCACAGGCCACTGCATAATATTCTGTAATAGTTCTGCTTTCAATATGGAAAATTAACGTTTATTTACCCTACAGAACTGTGGAATAGCTGCCATTCTTCCTCTGTTAAAGTGCCTTTTAAGTCCATGCTTTCTGACAGCACCAAAACATGCAGAAATCTGGGACTTTTTACCATATGATAAAAACTTCAGCAGGGTAAGCAACCTTTTTCATTGTTGTTTAGTTTTGAGAATACTTCTTGTGAACTGCTGGTCAAAGCAGCAACATTACTGAGACTGGCAGCAGATGGTGGAGTGTTGCTCTTTCGGTTCTGGCTGTTCTGATGTTTTGGTCTGATCTGTATTTCAAAAATATAAGTTGGTTTTTCAGTTGTCAGACCACAGGTTTAGTTCAGGTTCCAGACAGAAGGGGGAGAAGCAAGTAAAGAACTTCCTTAGTGACAAAGTGTTTGCTATTTCCACAATGTGGCTTTTGGAGTAGTGGTCCCTTGTGACCACAGAAAGCCACAAGCATTCAGAGCCATTTGAGTAAGCCAATGCAGTATCACACAGCAGTGGACAGACAGCATTTGGCTTCTGGACACCCTGTGTGGAATGTAGCTTTAGAAGAAAAATATGTTAAACTCTTGGTTAGAGGGCAAGTCCAAAGATATCTTACACAAAGAAAGACTCAGTGCCTGAAGTTATCTATTGATTTCTACCTTGAATACCTAAAGTACACATTTATAAATAGCATGAATGTACCCAAAGAGTTTGGAGGCTGTTTATTCACAAACTAGTGAACTGATTATTGTGCGTTATTGCACACCAATTATTGCACTTCAGAAATATAGGCAGCATTAGGAAGGGAGAATACAGGCTGCAATGTTAATAAGGGGAAAAAAAGGATGCTATTGTACAAAGGCCAAACAAGACCAAACAAAAGTCTAAAGTCCTTTAACAGCAGTGAATTAATCAAGAATGTTTAGTACCAAAGCTACACCAACACCTAATGGGGCTACATATGAAACAAATATTCCTGAAACTTCTCTTTTCATGCTTTTTTGGCTCTCTGCTTACATATAGCATCCTATTTCTACTAAGTTTCCAAATAATAATAACATAGCCATTAAACATCATTTCAAGTCAGAACAGACAGGACATAATCAGATATACTTCCATAATTTAAGAGAGAGGTTTGTCTAACTTCCCTCCCTCAATACTCCACATGTTTTTTTTCCAGTGCATGACTGTTCTTGTCTTCAGAAATATTTTCCTGAAATCTTACCTAAATCTCTTTTGCTGTAGCACAACCCATAACTTCTTGTATCAGTCTGAATAAATAACCTTTTCCGCTCTGCAGCAATATTTTATGTATTGAAAGATTTATCATGTCCTTTTTCTCCTCTAGAATAAACAATCTCAAAATTTTAGTTCTCTCCGTAACAGTCATGTTTTGTATATCTCTAAATCTTTCCTACTAATCTTCTCTGGCTTTTCTCCCAGCTGGCCTACATTCTTCTTTACCTGCGTTACCTAAAGAGAGCTGGAAACAGCAATCTCACCAAAGCCTGATTTGTGCTAAGAACAGAGGAATGAATCTTAACACACGACACCCCTGTCGGTTCATCCAGGCATGGGCTTTCCTTTCTCCTCCATTTGCACAGGTTTTTTTAATGATGTTTAGCTTTGAACCCTTATAATTCTCAAATTCTTTGCTATTAACCTACTGATTAGCAGGTTGGGTTTTGGTGGGTTTTTTTTATTGTAGCAATTGATTATTCATAGGAGTGGTGTTTGATATTCATCCATATTGGACTGCACTCTGTTGTTTTGGTGTGTTTTATCAAATAGTTGCAATTGTTATGAATTTGTCTTGTTCTCCAACACGCTTGGAAGGCCTTCTAGCTGTAGTTTCACCAACTCAGTACTTCACAGATTGCTTATCAGAATGCCATATGAGACAGGTCAAACCATCACACGATCAAACTTCATTACTCCTCTACTACATGCAAGTCCTATTATCCTACACTAGACTTAACTTAGGCAAAGTAAATTTATGCTATCAAAACTAAGGTCAGTTTTATCATGTCCTGAAGAATTATATGAGGGAGGAAAAAAATCTACTCCTTGAAAGGAAAATATATTCTGAAATGCAATTTATCCTTAATATTACATAGACTATGAAATATAAGAAATGCTTTCCATACTTGACTAAATCCAGCAGCAACTAACAAAGCGAACACAAAGTTGAGGTTTAAAGCCTGATTATCCAGTCAGTTACAGGCTTTTCTCTTCCCCAGGTGTGTCATGAGCAATAGCAATATAACACCTGGCTGCAAATGGCGGGTATTAGTATACCTCAAACCTCAAGTCCTTTAAACTGTCTGGATGAAAATGTGCAAGTGAATAAAAAGGCAGCTCTGGGTCTGAACAGAATGGTGTGAAGGTGGTAAACACTCCTGAGCTTTCTTAATCTTTTCATGTTAGCAAAGGTATGGAGCTCCTGAAAAAAGGGAATCTGTAGAGGCTTCTTCCTTGTGTTGACATGGCAAATTGTATCGCGTATACACAGTAACTAAAACAATTTGATTTCCTGTATGTCCTCATATGAATGGTTATAATTCCTCTTACCAAGGTAGAAAGAGAAAAGGAAAAGAATTAAAGTGTCAGAACAACTGTTCTCATCTGTCATTTGATAACCGATCTGCCATGTCTGCACAAAGGAGGAGAAATGCCCCCAGCAATTGTTCTTAGACAGATTTCACATGGTTTTTTACACTTTAGTCAAGTGCACTGCCTCTGAAAGGAAGCCCAGATGCTACAGAGAAGGAAGATAAGGGAGACGCTAAGTGTGTGAAATACTCAGTAGTGACTGTGAACGTAAAACAGCATTTCACATTTATGAAATCCAACTGCACATAGGGTGAGATAATGGGATGTTTTTCTAAAAAGACCCCCAGCCTTGCATGTGAGAACAGAATCTATTCAGTCAGCAGTCAGGCTGACAGTGAATCTTTCCTCTTTTATCTTTTGAAATACTGGACACATAAACAGAACACATCTTGTATCTGAATTGTTGTAACTATTCAGGTCCAAATACATTTGTCCTGTGTAGTGCAGTCTTTGGTGTAACTAACCCTTGATTCTGGCCCCTTCCTCTGCACATTAGTGAGACTTTAGATAGCTTGATTTGGCCATCTTCTCAGAATCAAATGGCATATTTTTGTGAATGGGACATGCTAGTTCATTAAACAAAATCCAAGGAAAACAATACCTATTGTCTTGAAAAGTCTGTTGAACTGGGAGGCAATTGCCCTTCCGTGTTCCTGCTGGTATATTTGTATAGTTTAGGGGAATAGGGTTTCCATACACTGCTTTGATCCTGGGAATTAGCAGAGGAATATGTTACAAGTAAAACATAGTGATAGTTGTTTCCTGAGAGATACTGGACATAAAATGTGATTACTCCTTGATTACACAGTCTTCATGCTCTGCTGTTGATACCTTCTGTAGAACTATCCCTTCCCATCCTCAAAATTTTGACCCTTCTTAAGTGAGACACTTCTTGAACAGAGCCACTGCTTTCCTCAGACCCAAATATGATATCATCTGAATAAATGAACACTTCTGCATTTCTTCAACAAGTCTTTTTCAGTGGGCATTACCTAATCAGAACAGATGTGACTATTGAAAGAGTAGTTTGTGCCTTAGGACTCCAAATTTTTGTTCCCTGGACAATAAGAAACAGCTGGCCAAACAACAGTCAGAGATACATCTCCTACAAAAGACACACCAGTCTCATTTTTTTGAAATGAGAAGATTTTTAGCATGGTAAACAAGACTGAAACCTTCTACTCTAGGATTCACACAAAAAAAATCTTTTCAGGTCTAAAGAAAGATTAAATATTCATCTTTTTGTAACTGAATTAAAGCAGTCCTACATCAAGGTTGAACTGGATTCATACTGCATTGCCAGCCTCTCCCCTCCCAAGCAGAACTTAGAACCTGTCAGGCAAAACACAGCCATGTCCAAGTGCTGCAGTCTGGGCTGTACTTCTGAGAAGCACGTTGCAGAAGCTCAGTCTGTTTTAGCTGGAAACACCTGCATGCTGCTTCAAACACAGGGCTAACTTATCTCCTCTGTCTGCTTGCACCTCATTTTGCTGTGATGCTGACCATTGAAAAACCATTGTTTTCCTATTAGAGCAAAGTACAAGGTGTCAGAGGTAGACAGCACTACTTCTTTATACACTGGTTTCACCAAAAGAGTTGCTTCTCTTTTACATAACATATTTTTACTTACTTGGTATTAGAAGTAATTGTTACCAAGAAGCTGTGTTTGTTTTGGGGTTTCATTTTTGGCCAAAATCTGTCTTGGAAGAAGACCAAACAGAAAAACATGTATTTAACCTCCCATCTTATTGCATGGGTTTTACTAAGTGTTTTTCCATAGCACCCATGCCAAATTTCTCTTAGGCTGTAGGGAGGCAGAAGACAGACAGGGACAATGCTATTTGGAACCAGTTTAAGTCACCTCCAACGTAATGCAGCTGCAGTCTCTTGCTACACTGGCCCATACTCACTGACAAAACTTAAATTAAGTGCTTGAAGACAGCACTTCATTCCTCTAAAATCCAACAGAATATATCCCTGCTTGGTACTTGGATCCTGATTGCATTTTACATGCAGATAGAACTAGGGGAAGTTTTAGATATTGAGTACTGATGTGGTATTTCAAGAGCAGCTCTCAAACTCAGGAATTTGGTTTTAGACTACCTAGAGACCTAAATCCATTTGATGCACAAAATAGATTGAATGCAAATACCATTAAAATAGATTCAGATGGATTTTCTTCATTTATGAACAATCTGAGGAGTGTCGTCATATATCATTGGAGGTTGCTGAAAGAAAAGGCTGATTACAGCTTTTTCTCCTTCACCACAATCAACATATGGCAAGACCACAGAGTTAGTACTCAGTATTGCACAAAAATTAATTGTGAACAATAAGGTAAGGCATATGACTGTTTTCTCTCTGAAGTGAAAGAAAAGCATGTTTCATGAAATAAAAACAGGTTTAAAAGCCAATGGGACAGAAAAATCCAACTAAGGTCTCATTCAATCTCTTCTCACGTAAATTAACCTTACAGCTAAAAAAAGATATTGTTGCTGTAGAAAAGTTATTCTTTCTCTCTATCTTGTTATAAACTGTTGAATGGAAATTCAGCTCCCCTCCAAGGAGTCACCGAGGAAATAATTTCATTCTTAGCCTGTAGACTTAATTACTCCATGGAATTTTAAAAAAATACTGTGTGAAATAAATCATAGTCATTCTTTCAAAATAATTGTCATCATACTCTCTAATCTGGAATCATTACTGGACTTCTGTATAGCATAAAAGGTCTATTTAGAATTATATGTCTCACAAGAAAAACAAAAATTATGAGGGGATAAAACTCATATAGGTTTCTCAGCTCAATTTCTCTCTCATTTTCTCTCTTCTTTTATTTTTTTAGGGTTTCTCTAATAGTTCCTTTCTCCTTGGCCTTCCGTATTTTCAAAAAGGTTTCTTCTATGTCTTCTTTTGACCACCTTCAATCATTTACCATTAGTTCTGATGAACCATGGAGTTTCCAGTGGACTGGAAATTAGCAAGTGTGATGCCAATCTACAAGAGTGGCTGAAAGGCAGATGCAGGGAACTAGAGGCCTGTTGTTTCCTTTTCCCCCAGCCTGGAAAAGAAACTCGAGATCATTTTAGCAAGGAGGTAATATAAAAGGGGATCTTTATTTTTAAGGTCTTCAGGATCAGTTATGGAAAGGTGTCCATAAAAGCCCCCCTTCAGGGGTGAGTACATATTTATAGCTTTTAGGAAATTAGCATAATTGATTAAAAGCACCAGTAAGGAGAACAAGTGCTGAGTCAATTCCCCCCCAGGTCCAGCCCCTTCTCTGGAGCCCCCTCTCAGCACTGGCTCTACTTTGTTTATGAAAATGCACCTCAGAGTTGTTCTCAGCCTTAATTCCCAGGAAGAACCAAGACAGGACAGGGGCCTTATCCCCCCCATGGCTTGGAGCTCTGGAATTTGTTTTGTCTTTCTGCTTAGGGAAATACCATGGAAAAGTACTGGAAAAACCAGCTATTAATACAATAGGCTACAGAGCTACAAATATATGTGCAAACAGTACAGAGAACATATAAAAGAAAAAAGGCAGAAACCAAACAGCATCACTGTCAGCCTGACTTCAGTGCCAGGGAAGGTTAAGGAGCAGGTTATCTTGAATGTGATCATGCAGCTCAAGCCAGACAACCAGGGGCTCAGGCCCAGCCAGTACGGTTTTGTGAAATGCAGGTCCTGCTTGACAAACTTGGTCTCTCTCTATGGCAGTGTGGCACACTTCGTGGATGAGAAAAGCCTGTGGATGTTGTCTGCTTGCACTTTTCTAAAGCCTTTCCACTGTCTGCCACCTCATTGCCCTGGAGAAACCAGCTGCTTGTGCCTTGGACAGGTGCAGTTCATGGATTAAAAACTGTCTGGATGGCTGGGCCCCAAGAGTGGTGGTGAATGGAGTTACCTCCAGCTGCTGGCCACTCACAGGTGGTGTTACCCAGAGCTCAGCACTGGGGCTAGCACTGTGTAATACCTTTATTGATGACCAGGTGCACCCTCAGTTGAGTTCATGCATGACACCAAGCTGGGTGGGAGTGATCTGCTGGAGGGCAGGAAGGCTCTGCAGAGGGATCTGGACAGGCTGGATCATGGGCTGAGGCCAATGGTGTGAGGTTCAACAAGGCCCAGTGCTGGCTCCTGCCCTTGGGTCACAAAAACCCCAGGCAGCTCCACAGGCTGGGGCAGAGTGGCTGCAAAGCTGCCCACAGGAAAAGGAGCTGGGGGTGCTGGTGACAGCAGCTGAACATGAGCCAGGGTGTGCCCAGGTGGCCAAGAAGGCCAATGGCATCCTGGCCTGGATCAGCAATGGTGTGGCCAGCAGGAGCAGGGCAGGGATTGTCCCCCTGTACTGGGCACTGGTGAGGCCACACCTTGAATCCTGTGTCCAGTTCTGGACCTCTCAATTTGGAAAGGACATTGAGGGGCTGGAGTGAGTCCAGAGAAGGGCAAAGGAGCTGGGGAAGGGTCTGGAGCACAAGTCCTGTGCAGAGCAGAGGATGGAGCTGGGGGTGTTTATCCTGGAGAAAAGGAGACTCAGGGGAGATCTTATTGCAACTGTCTGAAAGGAGGATGTAGAAAGGTGGGGTCTGTCCCTTCTCCCAGCTAACAAGTGATAAGACAAGGACCACTTTGTCTTATGAGCTCAGATTAGGTACAGTTTAGTCACAAACACTGAGAGAAAGCTCCCCTTTTATGGGATCATCTACAGTCCTTCATCATCCATTCAAAATAAAGAACCTCTACATCTTAAGTAGTGGATTTAGGCAATGGGAGATTACTCAGAAAGGACATAGAACATAAACAAGGACCATTAGCAATATATAAGAAGTAAAAGCTATGCCTTTCATACAAAACTTATTATGGAAGTACAATAAATCTGTCAGAACCCACAGTTCCTTTTGTTTTTAAACTCAGAATCTCAAATCAAGACAATAGGCCTTCTCACCAGTAGATCAGTGAAACCCATTCATTATCACAGTCTCCAGAGTGATATAAATAAGACATTAGCCCTTTGGGGAAGGGAGAAGTTCTTTTGAACAATAGAAAACAACAACAACAACAACATCAACAAAGAAGATATTACTTCCTGTCTCTAGTGCTTCTGCAGGTTCTTTCAACAAGCAGCTACTCCTTCCCTCCATGTGCAGGAACCATGTGCAGTGATTTCACCCAGTCTCTCCTGGGCTAATATAAGTTTACCAAAAAAATAGCAGTAGAGGATGGAAAATCTGTAAATAAATGTAATACTAAAATAAATTTAATAAAATTAGAAAGCAATAAATAAATGTAGATGTTAAACATTTATGAAACGGGATATGTTACTGAAAGTATCTGGAAATGGTTTAATCTGCAAATAGTAGATTATCACTTGATAGATCTTAGAAGGAAAGGACAAGTATAACTAAACCTTTAGAATTCTTACTCTTACATAACTTTACATACTTTATCATTTCATTAAATTACTTTTACTTTTTCCATTTTCATATGCCGAAATAGGGCCTGATTGTTTAGATTGATTTCACATTTCCCAGTCTCCTGTGCAATTCATTTGGACTCAGACATTTGCACTCAGCCAATATTCCTTCCATTCCCCCTCCCACACTAAGGTGTTAGCACACACACAAAAAAACAACTGCAAACAACCAAAAACAAACATGCCACACACCAACTTTAGAACATGCAGTGAGAGCTTTGAAAACTGCAAGCAATGTGACAGTCTGTTTGTTTGGATAGTGATAGGACCAATAGGCTTTTTGGTTTTTAGTTCTAGGCAATCAATAAAAAGAGGTTTGAATCACTTGGCAAGGAAACACATATTTAGAGTTATTGAAATAGCTACAGGTAAAATAGATCCACATTTAGCTACATGGGCAGTGCTTTTTGTGTGCCATTTTGCAAAAAACATGCACCATAAACATGAAATAACATAAAATTCTGGGGGAAAAAAAGCAGAATCAAGGGAGCAGAAGCAAGGGAGAAAGAGCAGGTTGTCAGAAATTCATGTTTCCCAGAGAGGGAATAAATAAGGCATATAGGATGTAACCAAAGTAATTATAACATATAATTAAGACGGTTCCTAAATGGAAAAACAACTAAAAAAGGATAGCCAAAAAAAAAAAAAAAAAAGCCCACACCAAAAAAAAAAAACAAAGCCCAAAAATCCCCAACCAACCAACCACACAAAAAAAACCCCAAAAACAAAAAGAAAAACATGCCATCAAAACAAAACAAAATTATACAGGAGGAAGACTAGCTGATCAAAGAAGGAAGCAAGTGATAGATGGTCAGTATGTTGCAGGTGTACTATTTTTTTTCCTTGACAGTCCACACAAGAAGAAAGAAGATAGCATCCAAGGGACTGAGGTATGTTTTCTTAGGCTTGGGGGAGTGAATTGTTGAAAAGTTTTACCCTCATCATAAAACAGATAAGAAGGCAATTAGAACTCCTGAAAGCCACTAGACCCAGATGACTTAAATACCCAGCGGAAGAGAGGAGAACTGTAAACCTTATAGAAAAGATTTATGACAGGTTACTGAGAACAGGGTATTACAAAAGAGCTGGGGAAAGAATTGATGCAATTACCACATTCATTGGAGGAAGGAAGGAGCCAGAGAACAAATGCATTGAGCTGTAGCCACAGATATAGGAAAGGCTCACTAGAGAAAATAAAAAATTTGTGTGACACTGATACAAGATACGGAAATAATAAGGAGAAAGGGAAGACAGGAAACTCACATTTGCAAAACTTTTCTTGTTTCTTTGGATATGTCTTCACCTTTAATATCGATCACCTAGCAATAGAAAAGGGGACATGCAGTAAAGGCCATTTATCTGTGTTAAAGGCAAGAAGATACATCCCATATCTGTGTTCATGCTGATTGTCACAGGGCATTTTTAGTTGAAGAGAGCAGTTCTTCCTGATAAAGCACCTATCACAGACAGCTGCATCAGTCAGTTCAGCATGAGTGTGTTCACACCAGTGGCAGGCTCCAACCTCACAGAAGCAGAAGTTAATTGAATAACCCAGCAAATATATCTGACCACTTAAGAGAAATTTCAGAAGTACCACAAGCCATGAAGACACGTAAATAGTGCTCAGAGATTACAGAGCAGCAGCAGAACACCACTGAAGGACGTATGAGTCACAACTCAGTGTTGAAGGGACACTTTCAGAAGTGTCTTTTAATATGTAAGCACTGTTATAAATGCAGGCACTACAATTTGCATGGTCAAAGTGAGATAAAAGAGGAAAAATTTAAAGAGATTCATTTATTTAAGGTCAAAAGACTAAAAGTAGTAAGTGGATCTGTGCAATCCCTTCCCTTTCTCTTCCAAAGCACTCCACCAAATTAATTCTTCTAAATTACATTGTTATTTGCTCTGGAGGACATTAGTTTGTATTTTTAATTTGTACTTTCTATTTATAACAATTTACTATCATCAGAAATTGAAGAATCTATGATCAGAAGAACATACTTACAGTTCTCTATTTCTGCACTTGGACTCTTGAGTACAAAATTTGAACTGCCAAATTTAAAAATACTCCAAACACCAATTTTCTTGCCATGATGTGATTTGGCACATGGAGCTGAGAGTCAGGTAATCAATTAGTCCACAAACTTCTTTAAGGATCTTCTCTCATACCACTTCACATTACTGGTGGAGGAAAGAACTATACAACCATGAAAGATAACTTTTTCAAAGCAGAAGTATGAACATTTTTAACAAGATGAAACTTTAAAAAACATCGTCGTAATCATAGGAAGAGGCTGAGCCACAAAACAGCCTTTATACTTAAGTAAAAGCCTTCAGCCTTCTTATCAGCAAGCCTGTGCACACTCTTGTCCAGAGTTTCTCACACAAATTATCTTTACTAGAGGGGGGAAATAGTTTCTGTGGGAAGTGGTGTTAAAAGACTGGCACACTTCATCAGTTTGCAACAATTAAAGAAATACCACTATTTTTAGTTTCAGTGAGATGTTTAGTTCATTAAGTGGCTCTTCTAACTGCCCTAATCACCATGTCAGCTTCTTGTTATGGACAACATTTCTGATCATCAGAAAACAAAAATGAGCTTGGAATACATACATCATAGAATCAGAGAGCGGTTTGGGTTGGAAGGGGCCTCAAAAGTCAGGAGGGTTCTATGACAGGGATGCCACCCACTAGACCAGGTTAATCAAAGCCCCACACAGCCTGACCTTTGATAACAGCAGTGATGAGAAAGAGCTGAATTCACCGAGGAAAAGAAAACCAAAAGCAAAGAAAGATTTACCATGCAGTAAGAAATGCCGGTACAAGCACGAAAAAATTTGCAACCTAGAATCAGGGTTTTTTTGGGTTTTGTCTGTTTGTTTTTTTGTTTTTGTTTGTTTGTTTGTTTGGGGGTTTCTTTTATTTCTAAAAATGCGTGAAGTATTTGTGTACTAAATCTGTGTACCAAGATCACAGCAAGAGTTTCATATAAGGTCATATATCAATTAACACACAAATTCAGCAGAACTATGTTTACCCTAGGAGAGCAAAAGCACACTTGGTAAAAAAACAAAGTGCATTGCATTAGGGAAGTCAGGACAGATGGACAAGAGCAGTGCTGGAAGTTCAATACAATTTATTTTTAAATGTAAAAATTGTGAGAAGAGAAACAATAAAAATAGCCATCTTAGCATCTCCAATATTTTATAAGGCCAGCTCTATGTAGCACCATTCTGAATTGTCATCATGCATCATTTAATATCTGTGTATTCTAAACTACACAGTTAACCTCACTGGAGGCTAAGAACCTATGGACTGTCTTTCCCCTCTTTATTCCTACCATTCTCTTATAGCCTTTGAAAACACTGATTGAACAAAGAAATTAACACAGATGATGTTACAAGTATGTTACACAGTTGTATGGACCACTTGCTAGTTATGTACAGTAAGATCAAAAACAAGTAAGAGTTGTGATGTGGTTTTTTTTTTTACTCAACACAGAATAGCTTCTAATATCTTTTGGCACTCTTTCTCTGCATACACTATTTTTTTTTCTTTTTTTCTTTCTTCTTCTTTTTTTTTTTTTTTTTTTGGTGGCTTTTTTTTAGTGTTTTGTTTTTTTTTTTCTTTTTACCTTATATTTTCATTCTTCATTTTAGCAGGTCAGACCGTATCATCTTGGATAGCCTCAGGGGCCTCTGAGCAATCAATTGCACAGAGTACAAAGGTTGAAAAAGCAACTGCAGGTGCAATCTATGCTATCTCTGATCCCATATGGTGCACTGTAATCATCCATTTCTTAAGGCTTCAAAAACTCCAAGCTGACCTTGTGTTTTATAAATCATGCCACTTTCACAGAACTATCCCCTTCAGCTATTAACTGAATTGTTTTGTATAAACATGTATCAAATCTTATTGTTCCTTTCCAAGATTCCAAAGGGCATAACTTACCCCAGAGGGAAGAGAAGCTAAGTGAAACTTGGAAGACAGTTTTAAAAACTCCAAACACCCAGTTACTATATTTTAGCTAGTCAAAACCCACAAAAATCAATGCTTATTCTCAGAAGTCATCCTTCTTAAAACAGTTTCTGACGTTACTTAAATGCAGTGTAGGTTTTGCAAGAACATTCAGCTCACAAATATATTAAAACAGATTTTTTTTTTCATTCCTAATCTTATTTAATTAGCATGAGCCAGGAAAATGGTTTAAGCCTGACCTTCAGCCAAACAAAGAGAAATATTTTTTGGTTACTATCAGAACAGGGGAAGTCAATATATTAAGCTCATAAGGAGGCTCAACACTTGCATCCATTTAGATACCCATGAAAACCTTGCTCCTTAAGCCTCCCTACCTATGTCTGTAAATAACTAGTTACCAAAGGCAATAAGAACATTTAGGTATGTACCTAAATGCATACCACTTTAGGTGCTTTAAGCAGGGGTGAACTAGGTTAATCCTTACATGCAGAATAGAGATGTTGACCTTTTCTCACTTGTGGGTGTATGCACTCAGACCAATATATATTTCCAAAGAAGTCACAAAGGAAATATCATTATCTCATACCTTGTGATTATGACCAGTGGAGACCAGGGTGCATGCACTTATGTCTGTCCTGAGGCTTAGAATCCATACCTCACCTATGCTTTTTCTCATATTTTTTTTTCCTCAAACACCAAGCTATGGGACACCTTAAACCAGGGGTAAAGGCATGTGCCACTAAGGGAGATATCCCATTACTCTGACACAACATGCTCTTGTGCATCTAGCCATTACATATTCTTGGAAATTACCCCCGTAGTATTTGTTTACATGGCATTTTGCAGGCAAGCACATGAAAATTCCACCCAAACAGAGCCAGCAGGACATGTGCCAGCTCTGAATGAAAAGCCATACTGTGCATTTAGCACATTATTGAGCCTCAAATGATAAACTCCACTCAGCAGTAAGCAATTTCAAATCTTAGCATTTCTTAACTTTTTGCTGTTTTACTACAAAAAAACCCAAGGATGCCTGCTTGCAATATATTAAATAGCAAGGTTAAGGATTTTCCTCTATAGCACTTCCCTAGAACTTATGCTAATTCTAGTAATAAAAGACTATATTTTACTTTGTGTCCCTGTCTGTAAGAGGTAAAGACTCACACCTTGACAATTTGTCAGCTTTTTGTAAGACAGTAATGCAATCTGAGATCTTGGGAGGAGCAGTCTCTGCAGGCAAGCAGGCCATACTTAATGTACCAGTCAAAATTATCCAGCTGTTTCTGAGAAAAAAGTTTAGAAAAAAAACAGAGAGTTTTAAAAAAACATTATCTTAGTGAAAATACTCATCTTTGACTTCCCTTTTCCCTCACCCACCTGATTCATGAAAACCACTGTCAAAACATCCAAGGTCCACATAGAGGACAGCAACCTATTATTGCTGCCAATTATTTGCTTAATTCAAAGTGCTTGCTTTGATAGGCTGAAGATTTCAGACTATTTTGAATGAAAAAAGCACCTTGGAGAAAGCTGTATGATTTTCAAAATCAGTCACTCAAGAGTTATAAAGATATGAAACTAAGACTTGCTTATGCAACATTATTTCAGCTACCTTTTTATGTGTGCTCAGGTCAGATCTAACAGGGAAGGGAGCTGAAAGGGCATCAGTCTTTTACAAAGGCATTTCTCGAACCCAAGGCTAGTAATATTCTCTGCAAAATTATTACCATACAGAAAGTTACTTAAAACCATCCTGTCTAGTTTCAGATAAGAACTAGCAAAAGTTTGTGCATGCTTTTGAAATTCTCCGTTTGCCTATTTGAAAAATAGGTTTCAGTTTACAAAGCAATTATACATGCACTTAGAATCAAATCCCAAATCATCCGTTCAAAATTCCTCTCACAACAGTGTAACATTTTGTATATATTTTAGCAGCAGGACAGTCATTAAAATTTCTGCTTATGTTGGGAGCCTGAAACTTGCCCCAAGGGCTCTTCTAGTCCAAGGCAGGTAGGGGTTGTGAACAAGCCACAAGCACAAGTGACATTCAATTCTGAATGTGCTTGTATTAGCAAGAAAGGGGGCTGAATCTGAGCAACACCTCAGGGCAAGCTCAGTATTACATGTATCATTTTATGTACGAGACAGAATTTGGGAGGGTTGAGTCTTAGTCTTGATGTGAAGTATGAAAGTCTTCCCCAGATGAACGGAAAAAATCCTTCAGGAGTTCATCTAAGTTAACTTTGTAACTGTGGAGTTAATCCTGAGGTTGGGTAAATAGCTATTTACTTACTTGTCTAACATTTTCTTGTGTAAATGTTGATTCCAGTCTAAGAGACTAAACACCACTGCATTCCTTTCCTGTGAACGTGGCAATTCCTAAAACGGAGAGAAGTAATAGCATTTCAGCAGGGAGAGCCTGAACCTCAGGACACTCCCTATGAGTCTGCAATCCTCCCTCCCCTCATCTGTCCATGATGTTATGTTGCATACTTTAATGATCACAAAACAATTTTTCATTAATGACCTCTGCCCCATTCTGTATGTTTGAGGCTTGGAGGGTGAATCAAGACTGCATATGAAGTACAAAAGACTGTCTTCTGAAAGCATTCTGCTTTGGCCAAAAACGCTGGGAGAAATATTTGAACAAAGCCAGAACTGCAGAAAGAAGAGTCTGGTTTCATAGTCAGGGCTGATAAGCGGTAATCTGGAGTATTTTGCTCTGGATCTGTCTCTGCATAAGACTTTTCATTTTAGTGAATGCTATACAATGCCATACAATGCTACATGGGCTACAAGAAAGAAAGAAACAAACAAAAAACAGAAAAAAAATTATTCGAAGACTTTGGAAACTGAACATCCAAAGTGGGTTATAGAGCTGAATTGCAAGACTTAGTTCTGATCTATTAAATTGTGAAATATGGAACCTATTAACCTGTTTAAAGTGTTTTGAAAATATTAGCGATACTTGACTATTATTTGAGAATGCTTAGATACCATTGCATCAATTTCCATAAGAAACAATCAGAAAGTTAACAAAACTATTTACTTAGCAAAATTTTTAAAAGCACAGGAAATATGGTCAGGTTTAGTTGTTGATTTGCTTGTTATTTCATCAACAGTTACAGTATCAGAAGTAACAGAGCAAATAAAGTTGCAGAATGTATTTGGCCCTATGTGCAAAACTCCTATGCATTGCATCAAGGACCTGTTCAAAAATGATGAGTTTTGTTAACAACAGAATCCAGAATTCCAAACAGTTTTCCTGTTAGCACTATCATCCTGGTTAGTAATTCTTAAATTTAAAAAGCTGAAAAACAACAGCAATTCTGTGGAATTATTATTATTTTTTTATACCTTGCTATTTTTATACCTTTTTGTTTTTATACTTCATTAATTTTATACTACGATTAACAAATAAAGTATTAGAGGAAGATGAGATAGAGGCCATTTTCTTTTATTTTGTGCAAAGCTTCTGAATCTCTAAAATATCTAATATGATCTTCTTTGTCTTAAACACAAAAAACTACATTTACATTTTTATGTCTTTAGAACTTCAATAATGAAATAGCTCACACTAAGGAAACAATACTTATAGGCCTTTTTATTTTCTAAGGTTTCACAGGACAGGTCTTTAAAACTTTTGAAAGTGTAAAACTGTATAGAAAACTAATGTCAGATAGAAGGACCTCAGCAGTTTGCAGAAGAGCTCATTTCTCAGGACAGAAAGTACATTCCTTCTTTGTGGTTTGTAAAATACAGAGAACTCTATTACAAAAGTTGACAAGTAATTACAAGGTCAAGTAAAGATTTTATTCTTTTTTTCCTCTTTCTTTGTTATAAACTGCCTTCAGCTGATACTGGTTTGACCACAAGGCTTCAGGCTACATATAATCCAAAATCATTGCAAAACACTGAACAATTAAATTGTGATTTTTCTCCTATTCACAGACAAATTGTGGGTTTCCTACATGGATTAGTCTTAAAATGAGCTGTTTTGTTTCTTCTCCTTCTTACTTTACACTTCATACCTTCCTTGATTTTTTTATTGCACCAGACGTGGGAGAAAGAAATTTTGCTCTCTAACACTGAACTCCAGGTTGTCCATGATTCAAAAATCTTTCCCTAAAAATTGAGTGAAAGTGAAGTGTGTCTTTGGTTTTGTAAGTGAACTTTAGGTTCATGACCATGTGAGGAACCAGATTGTACATAAGACTGTGGGACCTGATGAGGTCCATCCCAGAGTCCTGAGGGAATAGGCTAACGTGGTTGCCAAGCCCCCTCTGTGGTGTGTGAAGTCAGGTGGGGTCCCCAGTGAAAAAAATTGAAACATTGCACATATTTTTTAAAAGGGTGAATGGAGGATCCTGGGAACTACCAACCTGTCAGCGTCACCTTGCCGCTGTTTGCCTCTCTAAATGGAGAGAAATGGATTTGATGTGTGGACTGTTAGGTGGACAAGCAGGATGGTGACCTGCGGAGGGTATTGGTTAACAGGACAAATGAAGATCAGTGATGACTGGTGTCCCCCAGGGGTCTGTTATGGGACCTCTGCTGTCTGATACCTTCTTTAATGACACAGATGAAGAGACCAACTGCAGTCTCAGCAAGTTTGCAGATGGCACCAAGCTGAGTGGTGTACTTAACACACCTGAGTGATTGGATGCCATCCAGAGGGACTTGGACAAGCTTAAGAAGTGGGTCCACATGAACCTCAGGAAGTTCAGCAAGACCAAATGCAAGGCTTTTCGCCTGGGTTGGGTGAAAAGCCAGTATCAGTACAGGCTGGGGGATGATCAGGTTGATTGTTTACTTGGGTTGAAGTACATGTTAGTTGGTATAAGAAACTAGTACAAAGGATTCCTGGCTAAGGTATGGTTCTTCATCTCTCAGTTTTACATGTTTTGAAAATTGCCTTTAATCATAGGGCTGTGTTTTATCTTTAGATGTCAGTTTATAGTAAGGAGGTAAATATCTGGCTAATAGGGTTGTAATGAACTCCTTTTTTCTTCTCTCTCCTTCCTCAAAAAACTGCATGTCAGAGTTTCACAGTGGCCTGTCTCCCTTCTTCAGGGTTGTAAACAAGTAGAAAAAACTCCTAGTTCTGAATGCAAAAGCTGTGTTTCAATAAATGCTACTTAAATTGTAGCTTTCTCCATGTTGGCTACATCAGCAACCCTTCTGATTTAACTTATGGAGAGCAGTTCTGAAATATATGGTAGACAGATAATTTACATATGTTCAGTTCCAAAATATGCCTTGTTTTATAGTACAATGTAGTATGTTACAGAAGTGTTCATCTTGGTTCAAGGTAAACAAAAAGTGCAAAATAGTATCTGCATATATGAGTTGAAAGGTAAAGAGAAAAAAAATTAAAATAATTTGATCAAATTTTGGTCTCTTGTTTACAATTGAATAATAATATTGCTACTTCCTGGTATTTTCCTTAGCTTATCTGCACAGCTTGTTTCTCCCTAAACTGGAAGCCAAAGATAAAGACAAAAGGTTAGCCCAGATTTACAGAAATTAAATCCCACCTAAATTTTTGTAACATGTTTCTTACTAGCTCACTACCAAGGCCACAGCAGTTGATAAAAAGCTGTACAAAACTCAGTTACAGGCTCATAGATGGCACACGGAAGTAGAACACTAGATAGGCTTGTAATCATTTAGGTGGAGGCCCAATGAATCTGTTCCCAAGAATCGCATTCAAACAGATCTCATCTTGGAAGGGGGCCATCTTTTTATGAGACTGCAGCTGAAGACACACATTTGTCTAGTTTTCACAAATTTGAAATAAAAATTCTATTTCCAATTTAAACTAAAAAAAAATTAGCAGAAGCTTATTAAGAATGCAGATATTCCCTTCATTAAGAATGGTTCAGGAATGTCTTGCTTTTCTGTCTGCTGTATCTGATCATGAAAAGTTGTCTCAAACACCCTGTGAGACTACTCCTTACATACAAGGTCCTCTCCGTCCACTTAATTTTTTCCATTTTTCAGGAGGGGCCAGACAAGGTGCTCATTCCTCAGGAGACCTTGGTTTGGCTTCTTGTGTGCAAATGGCCATTTAGTGAGCTGCTGGCTCCTCTGATGGGCGTAGCAGCCTCACCCTCCTGCCATTGTCTCTTCTGAGCTCCTTTGTGGGTGTTTTGTCACATAGCCTACCACTTAGATTTAGAAATAAAGAAACAGGCAAAGAATTCGAAAAAAATTAATTTTTAAGGATGGTCTTCAATTGTAGGATATCTAGAAAATTGCTACCTATAATTTAAGCTTTCCATTTATCCTTACAGTCTCAAGCTGTAATGATGCTGAGAGTTACAAAAGCACAGTTGGAAACCAGGAAGTAAAGGGAGGATAAAGTAGTAGTTAAAAGACAAAGTTACATCTGGTTTTGCACCTTTCTCTCTTTTTTCTCTCATACTACTTCTGCTTTGCTCAGCTGATCTTTAAAGACGTATTTTGAATACACTCTGAGCTGTGTTTTTCCTGTGTTTGTCTTAGGCTTAGCTTCATCTTTTCAGAAAGCTTCTGCCTGTTTCAATCTCACATAGCAAGTGACAGATATGTGATGATAAGCAGCATTAGATGGGATAAGTGTACATTCTGACTGTGGGTTTCAAGTGAAACCTCACTTGGACACCAAGAGTCTGATTAGAGCCAAGGGTTTAATTTTTTTCTAGATCTCACAAGTTCTGGCACGAACAGTGGGTACCTCAACATCTTCTACTGCTTTTAGAATAAGACAGAGTTCAGTAACACACTATAAATTCAGTAAATAGAACACCAAAGGATTTTTGGCTTCAACTTAATAGAGAAGCCAATGAATACATTATAAACATGCAAGGAGGAGAATCTCACTTTACTGCGTTTGGTCTAAAACTCTCTAGGATAGGGAAAAGAGAAGCCATAATTGCTCATTTCTAACTAACCTAGCATAAGTTTGACCACTGGCCATGTCTTTTAATTAAGATTACTAGATTTCTCTTTCATAACACCCTATTCCTCAAGTGATCAGCAACTCAGCAAGACAGCAACTTTAGACATCGCACAGTTTTTTTACCACCTGGGCTTGCAGGATCTATAATTCTTTGAACACAAGAATACAACTGAAACTAAACCTAGCAAAGCTTAAGCTTCTGCTCTTTCAATTTATTATCAGCTCTATCAAAAAATTAATATCTATGTGAAAACAGACTATTAATAGAGTTTCGGCTTCTCTGTCTGTCCTAACAGGGCTCAAAATAGCTAATCACACAAATGCAGGATCTAACTCTCCTAGACTAACGGAGTTCAGTGATGACCATTTCAATTGTCTCTTAATGTGCACAGATGCCAGAGCACTGCTTGATTTCAAAGCAAAGGCTCAGTCAGAATTACTTTATCATCTGAAAGGATCATCAGACCTGGTTATTCAGGCCAAATCTCTATTTATTCTTGCTCTGCTAATGTCTGCATGATCTAAAACCTCTGAAAGGTAAATTTTCACCTAATTACCAGGTACCAAATGCTTGCTGCCTCTCACATCAGTGATGTGACCTCTTCTGCCACCCTGTAAGGAACATCAGTAAAACTGCATTAACTACCTGAAAACCAAGACTATTTCAGCTGTAAGTCATTGTAGTCCAGAAGGAGTTATTTGCTCTGAATTTGGCATCACTGAAGTTCTTCTGACTGATGGCAAGTTCAGTTATGGGGTCCTGGTACTTTGGGATCAGACCAAGCCTATTTTCCTGCCTGTTTGTTTTAAGCAGAGATTTAAAAAACAATTAACTTACTACGGAGAAGATGTTAATCTCCATCAATGATAAAGAACTTTTCCTTCTAGCCTTCAAAAGGTTGGAAAACAGCAACCATCCTGTATATATTATCCTTTATTAAATGTCCTACAGGGTAATAGATTAACTGTTAAAATTATATACATAATATTAAAATTATTAAATACATAGATATAAACAGAGAGAAAAGTATAGATTATAGGACTCTGCAACACCAAGGCCAGTCTGGCCTTTGTATTTTCCTAAGTGCTGTCATACGGAGTAAAACAGAATGTCTAGAATTGACTAAATGTGATCACTTGCTCCACACAAATCCCCATAACCTAAATGGGCTTGCTGCTTTCCCCAGCTCCAGATCAGGCATCCCCTGTGAAATCCAGGCATCTGTATGGACCACTTTATCACTTCAAGAAATCAGCTCATGATAGCACCACAAAGACCTCTTGAAAAACATTTGGGATCAACTTCCTATTCACTCGAACTGTATGCTCAAATCCCAAGTCACAGGAACATCATCAAGAGTTTTAGCTTGCCTTCAGACAGAATTGCTCCAAGAGCATTACCAGAAACAAACCTTCCAAACCTCAAAGGAAACATCAAAGAGCATATCAACAACCTTCCTTAACCTCCCCCTTGGAAGCCTCCCATCAGGGGCACCCAAAGGCAGTTTGGAGAGGAAATGGAAGAGTGTGAATAAACCCAGTTTATAGCCTGACAACTACTTTTATCAGTTTTAGAAAGTGCCTGAGGTTACCTAGGACAAATGGTTTCTCAAAACTCTCAGCAAAAGGTTCACAGATGGTTTCCAAACTTTTTCAAACCTTTCAGTATTTCCAGTGCCCAGCTGGCGTATGACTGTCCTGGGTTGACTGTAAGATGCTTGTATCCCCAGTCGTCTGTCCTGCTTATGCTGGGTATTAAGTTCTGTAGCTTTAAGTTAGGCCCAGAGAGACAGAAAGAGTGAAGAGAGTAAAGGGGGGGAGAGAAAATGCACCCAGTTTGTCTACACCTTACTCCCCCGGAAATTCCTTCAGAGACTACGCTCGAAGCGGGGACAGAGAAATAGAGATAAGCTCTCTGTGTGCTCTCGGAGTTCGCAGCGGTGTGCTCTTGGAGATCTCTCGGCTTTTGCAGGGAGAGAGAGAGACCTTGTTTCTTTTGCTGATTTTTTTTTCTTTCTGGGACTGGTCAGCATCTTTCTGGTCCAAGACATCAAGATAATCCCCCCGGGGCTCCCCGACTCTGCAGCCGGGCCTGGCCATCGGCCCCAGCCTCTGGAGGGACTGAGGCTGACACAGCCACACCCACAGAAGGACTCTCTGGATCCACCATCTCTTCGGAGAAAGGAGAGGTTTCATTGTTTTATATAATTCAATTTTTTTCCCCATACTTGAGAATATTCTGCTTGTTAAATAAATAGTTTTTTCCACTTTTTCTCTAAGGAAATCTTTTCCCGAACTGGTTAGGGGGAGGGGTGGCTGAAATTGGCTTGTCTAGAGGAGACCCCCTCGGAGGTTTCCTCCTAACATTTGCTGTAAACTAGGACAATGACTGCTGAAGAAATCAGTTCCCTAATACACTCAAAGACGCAAAACACAACAGGACCTCAGGAGGAAGACATTCTAATTCTACTTTTGTTCCACAAGCATTTTGGAGTCTCTGATTTGCAAATGTGCAAGTACTTGACTCTAGTTGTATACAGTCCTATCTATATATGGCCTATTAGACAGCTGCAGAGACAGAACCAAACCAGGCAGTAACACATCAGAGAGATTACTGGACTACAACATCTGAAGAGTTTGTAAATTAAGTAAACATAGAACTGCACCTCACATGTATTATCAGTTCACTTCCCACATGCTTTTTAGCTTAGCCATGCAGAACTAGTCTCTTAGAGCTCCACTAAACAGGAACAGCAGTTTTGTTCTGAAACTCTTCTGAAACTCTTCAATTTCATCAGTGCATCAGTTTAGCAAGTGCATTCCCTCTTTTCTGTGATATTACTGCCCTGTGTCTATCTCTGCTGGCTTCTATAAATAAGGAGCATGGCCCAAGAGTAAGACTTACGACTTTCCTAGAGCAAGTTCTTCATAAATGTCAAAGAGGATCTGTGTGGGTAACATAAAACAGAGAGATGAGCTCAGTATTGACAGAGACATTCTAAAGCTTCATCAGGGTTGAGATTTGTTTCTTTCTTAGGGAGAAGGCAAGATCCGGTGGTGAACATGACAGCAGAGAAGAAACAAAGCCTGTCCAGATATAAGCCAGGAACAGGCAGTCAAGTCTGTGACCCAGACTAAATTCATTGATTTGACCTTGAGAAATATCAGGTAGCACAGAGTCCAGGATAGGTAAATAAGCATTTAAAATGAGCTCATTCTGAAATGAGTAGTTCTGTTAAATAGTATTTGTAAAAATATGTATTTATTTTACACTAACCAGAAAACTGTGTAAATGCATCTTATGACATTGCATCGGTTCTTGCTAAGCAACAGGAAACTTGTAACTCATCCGAAAAGAGGAGGTTTTTAAAATAAATGTAGTAACATGCAACGTATATCATTTGACAGTTGGTTCCAAGTATCAATGGAATTAAGTGCTTATAACGTTTAAGGCTTAAATATGATTGCTAATGACCAGTCTGCAAAAAAGAAGTTATAGGTAACTTTGTAATAAAATCATTCCCAAGCTGCTTTTCAAAAAATTTTAACACAATTTTAACAGAAAAATATACCTATGTGTACATATACCTGTGACAAGGCAGCCTACCAATACTGCTGGAAGCTCCCAGAGGTTATGTATAATATGGATGCATAGCTTATGCAACTATCAGTGAATAAATAACTTAATGCCTGGATATGCTCATTTACACGTGATCTTGGGAATGTTGGTGAACTTTCTGAAGCATTAACTGACTTCTGTTAAATGTGTCAAGGTACAATAAAGAATAGAGTGAGGCTAAACTGAAATAAGACCCTAACTAATTTTAATATTTTTTGCTGACAATATACTGCAATTGCATGTTAGCTACGCAGTGCATGGGTCATGGTGAAAAATTTTATTTCAAAATTGTTTCTCCAAAGAATGTTTTTGGAGTGCTTTTCCTAGTGCATGTATATATTTTTAAAGCACACTGCTAACAGCTTTTAGAGACTGACTTGTAATTTTTTTTTGTAAGTCAGAAATACTGTTTGTGCTTCTTTTTTATAAATTGGAACTAAAGTTCCAACATATTCTTCAAATCTCCTCACCCTAGCACTTCTTCAACAGATGCCTATCAGAAAAGAATATTCAGTTTGGAACCTCATGTAGGATTCTTCTTAAACAGAAGATAAAGGAGACAAAATGGTTTGGGAAAGATCTCTATCAGTTTATAATGAACAACACCGAATAAAACTCAGTTCTTTATCTAACATATTTACATATAAGTTTCTAAGATGTATTACTTTGTGTTGAGTTTTCAGACCTAACTGTTTGTTAACAATTTTGGATGAATCACAGGAGTACCCAGATACCATCTATCAGCACGGTACTTCATCAAATACTGACATATGAAAATGGGTCAGATTATCCACCCAGAAAAATCATTCTTTTCCTTGTATGTTTACTTCAACACAGTTATGTACTTATATGGAATTGTTATTTAATCATATTATTGCCAAACTGGCTATAACATAATTCACCTAGCACTGACCAACTACAGAACAAAAATTAAACAAACATTTTGCTGTTGTTAATTTTTTTTCTATGGGTCTGAACTTCTGAAGCCAGCAGGTCACTTGGATTATACATACAATGTTGATAATTGCATTCCTTAAATCTTCAAAATGCAACAAAGCTCACTATTTTCCAAAATAGCTTAAAAAACAATTACAATTACTGCCCAGACATTTTCAAACACAGCAGGCTATTGGCTTAGGCAGTGATGGAAACCCTAAAAAGAAGATAAATATTTTGAAATGCACTGTAAATCAAATTTGTGCACTGGACTAAGAATGGATTATCTGCCTCTAAACAGCAAAAGATGTTTTAGTTTGAGGGTTTTTTTCCATGCTTATTTACTAGAAATGATTTTAAATTGTGTCTGTGTGATTTGTTTCTTTTTTCTTTTCTTAAGATTTTTAACAGTTGCTTTGTAATAAATGCTCTACTATAATTAGTTCTACATACTTTACTCATTACATTTACTGATGCACAGGAATCCACTGTTTCTCAATCTTTTAATAAAAAGTACATTTTTCAGCTAAAAATTTATTTGGAGCAATGCTATGTCGGCCTCAAGCTGCTCTGCGAGTATTTATAGCAGATGCATCTACAGTCTCAACTGGGCAAACTTCGATGACGTAATTAACAGAGGCCTGGATTAAGAATGAGAATTTGAGGAAGATCACTGTATTATGATCTACTATCTTTTGATATTGTAGTACCAAGACAAAGGCAGCCACTTTTTCCATCCTTCATTCCAGAAAGTGTCTGGGGAAGGAAAAAAAAAAAGTCAGCCTGTATGTGCTTGACTCCCCAAGCAACTTTGGCTGGTATCAACAGAGAAGCAGTGGAGGGAAGCCAAAGGCACTGGTTTTGTGTATGCCCACTCAAACCTGGTTATGAATTATCAGTTTTCTGACTTTGGGACAGAATTACCTTCTCTGGCACAGCAAGACTGTTGTGGGACGAAGACAACATTGCCTGTGTACCTCCCGAGGAATCCTTCAGCAGACCACAAGCTCGGGTTCACTGGGCATCTTCTTGAAAGTCGTTATGTAAGTAAGATAGGATGGTGAAAGATTGGTGCTGATGGTTTACTGCTTAGTACAGAGCTGGCATTGCAGCCTTCTCTCTCCTAGCAGATCACAGAGACAAAGAGAACATGGGCAGTTTACACTGGGCTCTGGGAGTTTCCAGCTGGAAGACAATCCCTTGAAATGACCCAGAATGAAGCAGCATTTTGCTAAGTCAGGTCATTATTTTTATAAAATGGGAATTAAAGCTTAAAGTTTTACAGAAGTTGCCTTCACTGAGAAAGATACCTATAACTTTCTTAGAAGTGTTATGAGTTTTTAATTCTTTATCAGAATGGGGTATTATCCTGCTAGCCCTTCTAATGTTATGATGTGTTAAAATATTTGTACTTTCTACTGAAAGACTGTAGACAGCTGCATAAATCTAGCTGTTGAGTTTCCTACCTTTCATCTTATCCTTAGAAAGTGATTTTCTGGCTATCCTCAGTATACAGAGCAGGAAAATATGAAACAAGCAAACCATAAGACAAAAGAAGTCTAATAAGAGAATGGTAACTCAGAAGTTTGATTTTATTTGGTGGTTTATTTCTCACAGACAGTTGCACAATTTTTTTCTAAATCCTGGGTCAAGATTTTTGTGTAGTAGGGCTGAGCATTCATCTGTCCATCCCTTTCCAAACTTCTGCACATTATATCCAGGTAAGAATGGGCCATACATCCAAAAACAGCATGAACTTAATCAAAACAAAGATAAACATATATTGTTGAATGACATACATGGTATAATAAGGAAAATACAAGCAAAATCAAGCTGAGACTTCACACGGAACCACAAGACTCCATTGCACAACTCTGGACACCCTATGCAAGGTCACTGCTTTTGTAATCAAGTTTCTCAAGCCACATAGGAATGATCAAAATTTCAGTCCAAAGTTACCAAAACATATTACTTCTCTCTTATTTTCAAAGGAAATTCAAGGTTCATTGTTTTGAAGGCTATAAGTGTCATACTCTTAATGAGCAACATACCTCTTGGCAGCCCTTCACTATCTTGATTACCAGCTGAGAGTCAACACGCCCTGTAAGCATTTGTTCATCAGTTCAGCAGAATTACTCAGGACCCAGTGTGCATCTGGCATTCAAGAATGCAGCTGTCTTTGTGGCAGGCAGATTTACGGAAATTTTTTTTGCAACTGCTCCTTTTCGTGATCATTTGCAGTTCATTTATCTGCTAAATACAGCACAGTCAATTAAAACAGGTTATCCAAAGTGGTATAGAGTGGTATAGAGTCAAATCACTGCTGCAAGTCACTGAGAGACTCATAGCTTCTTTTGTTAATAGTATATATGGCATTTCAGGTGTTCACCGAAGGGATTAGACTGACCAAGGGCTTCCCGATTTCTGCAGGCTCTGCAAGGGCTCTCCACCCTGTACCCTGAAGACTAAGCTTCTGCAAGGGACATCTCTGAGCTCAAGGCATTTATGCAAGTTTCTTGCACTCCATCTGCCAACAGGAGCCATGTCTTCTTCTCTGCTGGAGTACCTCTGGCTGCAACCTGTGGTCTTGACCTATTTACGCAACTCTTGTCCCAGAATCCTCTCGCTGACATCTCCTCAGCCCCTCACACACCCCCCAGCTCCATCTCATGACCCCACTCTTCCTCCTCCCTAGCCCCTCCACAGCTTTCCCAAACCAGCAGCCCCAGCATAGCTCCCCCAAAACCACTGTCACTGGCCTTCCACCTCAGCTCAAGACCTCCTGCTCCCATGCAGGGGCTTTTCCCTTTGGAGCTGTGGCGGCTGCTCGCTGTGGCAGCCCCTCCACCTCTCCAGCTGAGCAGGCAGCTGTGCTGAGCCAGAGGCTGGGCAGAGGTTGCTGCTCAGCCTGGCCCAAGCAGCGCTCCCCAGACTCAGCGTTCCCTGAGGCGAAGTTGGACCATGCCCAGCTCAGCCTCCCCTCGGGTGCCAGCTGCTCACAGAGGAGACCTGCCCCAGCTCAGAGCTCAGCAGCTCTCCACACCAACATGATCGACCAGGCCTTGCCAGCTGCTGTGGCAGAATTGCACATTCCAGCATTCCAGCACCCATCCTGGCTGCAGCCCTGAGCAGCCACGAGCCACAGCTGAGCCCCAAAAAAGGGCTGAGGGACACCTGCTGCTATAGACCAAGAGGTGGCTGCTGGCCAAATCTGAAAGATGCTCTGGGACCCTGTCCCCAGCATGAAAGCCAGGTGACAGAAAGACCACATTCCACAGGAACCAATTTTATGCAGTGCTGGTCCAAGGCACCTGTGCTACCTGATGCTACATTCATGCACTGAGTCTTTCCTGAGCATCTGCCCACACTGCAGATGAGCAAGCAGAAAGTCTGTGGTGCCAGAAATCTCTTTTGCTCATACTGGGGGAAAAAAGGCCACATGGCAGTTTTCCAGCTAGAGGAGAAAGGGAGTGAGGGGTCACATCCACAGCCATGAGATTAAGGCCTCAAACCCATCATTCTTAGTTTTTCTCTCATTAAAATTTGTGATCATCACAAATGCAAGAAGTGGGGAAAAAACAGCATGGCAAATCCACAGATCTGGGGGGATGCATTACAGAAAGATGATTGTCTTAGTGCTTGAGACCTTTCCTAGATGGATTAGGACAGCAGAGTTAAAAAAACCCAAACCCTCCATGGAAATATAATTCAGTCATTTGTCTTCTGCTTTACAAACATTTTAGAGTGCAGTGAACAACCAGGGCTAAGCCAGCTTCTTAAACCCCACTGAAAATCAAAATGGAATATTGTTCCCTTGCATTTTTGTTTTGAAGCTGTATAAAATGCAGTTTAATTTCTTTTCCTCTTTTAATTAAGGACGCTGTTCTGTACATTATTTCACAAGAACTCTGAGCAACATATAGTTAATTGATACATGTAATTATAGCCATCATACCTTCCCTCCTCTCTGGAAAATTAGTTACAAACCCTATCCTTGACAAAATGCTTTTGAAGAATAACACATCTGAAGTCAAATGTTATTGCTAATTGACAGGATAGTTTCAACAATGTAACCTTATCTTAGGTAAATAAACATCTAAGGAAACTTTGAGACAGAAAGGCCAAATGAGATGTTTGAGATTCCTTTTTTCTGCAGAATGTCTCGTTTTGATAGTGCATTTCAACACAAAGGCTACATGTGAAAGAGAATGTGACCAAAAGAGAGGCTCAGTTCCTCTTGTTTGTACTCACTCCTAACTCAGCGTTTTTCAAAATTGAAAAAAGTACCTCGAGGGAACCTCTAATTACGGCATTAAAAAAAATACTAAATATTATTTTTACTTGGACTACTATTTGAAAAAAAACCCAATGCATTTCTAGGTTTTCTTCTTGAAATTCTGATTTAGATTTTTTTTTTTTACATTTCAATAAATAAGTCACAAAACTATCCTAAAATGAGCATTTTTAACAACTAACTGTGTTAAGTTACAGATGTGAAAACTCTTAATAACATTCACATTGAAGTATCTGATCAAAGACACCAGTACTGTACACCAAATAAGATATGCACAGGTGTGTTAAAGCAGTGAGAAAGAGGAGAAACAGCCACCAGGAGGGAGGATATGATGCAGGGAAGAGATATCCTGTACCAGTGTGTGGATTCTGAGGAGTGGAGTTGAGAAATGAGAGAAAGTGTCCTGGAAATGGACTGTAAACTTTTCAGCCACACATTGTCATTCGTGCACAAGGTCCTGCCCCTGGTTCTGGTCAGTGTTCAAAGATGTTAGAACGCAGTGACCCTACTAAGCACACTGCACTTCTGTAAATTTATTTGCTTAATAAAGCATAGTTGACCTCAGAACAAATGTGGCAATAACTCAAAATGCATTCCCAACTGAAGTTTGTCTTCTGAAATCCTTAGAGTGGGTCTGGGTCCTTTCATAGGGATATAACTGGAAGATATTCCCACATCTCCAGAACTGCTACCTCACAGCTAATTTGGAGATGAAGTGTTACTCAGAAGCATTACTCAGCATTGCTTCTAAGGGGAGGTAGATTCTGATCTTCATTGCAAAAGATAAATCATATTGCACAATGGGTTTTTTAAACAATGTGAGTGATAATTTTGTTGTGTTATAAACACTGCAAGAGTGTGCACATTTGTAGACTTTGATGTCAAGGTGGGATTGGGGAGAAGAATAAACAAATATACTGATCTAGATGCAGATGAAGAAATCCAATTTTCAAAATCCACAGCTTATTCCTTATCAGCCAGGCCAAATCTGATCTCTCTGTGTGGTCATAGCAACTGAAGCCTGGAGCACTCACTGGCTGATTCTTCACTTCCAGCTTCCAAAACACTTCCTTTTCTATCTCAAGCTGTGATCTGATAAATTTATGTCAAACAGGATTACTAAAGAAGTGAGATTTTTTAATTTACTCATCTTGCTAGGTCTTCTCTGAAAAGGCCTTCCTGTTCGTAGAAATTGCATTTTCCAATCCTTAATATAGAAATACATATATCCTTTCCAGGACAGACTTCAATAATTTTCTGACTGGAAGCTATATGACCTCTGAACATAAACTCTCTCCTGTAGCCTGTCCAGCTCAATGAAAATGTCAGTCCCATGCAGAAATAGAAGAAAATAAATTACATTTGATGCTTAGGTGGTATGCCAGTTTAAGGGATGCAGTATCCTTAAATGCACACCACCTCACATTTTGAGTGGCTCATTTTCCTAAACTGGACATGAACTTCCACTTTAGCTGGGCCAAATACACTTGGGAAATTACCAATTCACTAGTTCTGTAATGAACCTTGTTCTGTGGCTGACTGAGGCCTTATAGATCTATTTGGGATTTTATCCTGATTACTGCATGGAAATGCTCTTCCACCATTCTGTCTAGAGTGAAGATTGGAGGGACCACACAGAAGAAAGGGATGGAAGAAATCATCCATCCCTTCCACCTAACTGTTGTTTATGGTGAAGGGAAAACAGCCAGATAGGGTGTCACTTCTTGCAGAATGACAGCCTCAGCTTAGTAATGGCCTTCTACAAGGCTCTTAGATTGATGACTGACTGCCTCCAGATAAGGCTCACACTACTCACCCAAAGTGCATTGCAGTAAACCTGGATCCAGTAGAGCCCTGGGTCTTAGTTCTGAGTAACAGTTAAAAAATAATAGTCAGGAAAATAACCAAAGCCTGTTCAGAATTCTACAGATGATATGTAAAGATGCTTCTTATACATCAGATAGCTTTAGATAGAACAGCGAGTACACTCAAGAAGAAACAATTTTGGGGTATAGAAACGAAAAGCCAGTATCTCAGGTAAAAATGGTGCTCATTTAGTCAAGAAATAAACTGAAAAAGTGTAACACAGAATTATAATAGTGGGGTTGGCTCCAGAATGAAATTCTGGTGAAAGAATGCATTTTAAGAAAATTTGAGGGAATGCTTTGTGACAGGAGTTCTACAGTCATCATGAGTTACGTCAGGTTTAAGGTAGCAGGAGAAAAGGAAGGAGAAACACATCTGTTTCAGTGTTCGCAGTCTGTCATTATAATACGAACCACAACCACTCCAGTGGGAAAAAACAACACTACAAACTGAACAATAATGGGAAACCTATCAGATTATAAGTCACAGTGTGAATGTATGGCAGGAAAGTCAACAGCTTTACAATTACACAGAAAACTGTCATTAAACTGTCTTATTTACTAAGACTACTCCATGTTTAACTTCTGATCTGAAGGGCAATAAAATTTAGTGATCAAGCACAGATAGAAATACCCATATTTTTAGAACAAGTATTTGGTTTTTGGATCCTTGTTTGTAAATAAAATAACAAAGAATAACCAAAATTAGTAAATACCTCATCAATATATTTAAGGTTCTCCGTACTTTCTTAAACATCTGATTCACAAGAGTAGAGTGTTTTTGTTTCATTAAACCAGAAGCTAGTTTTTAATTCAGAAATAAGAAATATTTCATAGGACTTGATCAGAAATTTCCATAACAAGTTATTTATACTGTGCCAGGTGAGAAAGGAAGCATCTCTTGGCAACAGTTACCTAAGTACCAAATCTACTGAAATTACTTTCTTCTTTATATTTAAAAACATCATGGCTTCAGATAAACTTCAGATAAAACCTTAAAAGCTCAATGCAAGAAGGACATTTTATTGTTATTATTGACTGGCTGTTAACGAAATAATTCCAAGAAGTACAGAATATTTTTGCTGCCATTAATTTCATTCTTGATCTACATTACTGCTTAGGCTAAAATATTACTTAATAATGTACATGACCATATTCTTGATTTCTCCTTTTCATTATTTCCTTATTTGCTTATATATGACAAACATTGCTGCTGCCAAGGATAGGATTCTAGCATAACATAGATGTTACTTCAAAGAAGACACCTTATATATATTTTGATGCATTGGATGAAGCAAACATTAAGCATACAGAATTCTAGTAACTGTAAGTCAGGGAAGAGACAACTGTACCATGGGTATCAATCTTAAAAGCTGCAGTTTTATTTTACTAAATTACCTATGTTAAAAACAAATCTGTGTCTGGTGTGGAATTTCACTGCATCAAGTGTTACAATATTTTTGTTTTTATTACAAGCAGGAGAATGCATGTAGAACAAGTGTTAACAAACATGACAATAAATTAGAATATAATTTACAAAAGCAAAAATAATAATAATAAAGTAACAGTGTACCACATTAATACTGAGTATAAAATAATAAGCAACTAATCACAATAATACAAAGGTAATTTCAGTCTGTATTATTAAGGATATCTATGTGACATTCACTCCATTATAAAGTTCCTAACGAAATGGACTATTTTGGATGTATACACCTTGAAGGAATAATCTTTGATTTTTATTTCTGTTTTGACCTTTATCAGCTGATAGTATTGCTCAGTGAAAGTACTGGCACCAGACTGGTTTCTGCATCTTGTATTCTACTATTTGTTTCTAGGTCTGTCATATTTAAAGCCTGCACAAAGACTCCTTTTGTCACTATTTAGGAATATAACACTATTTAGCTTAGATTATATAGATGGCTACAGTGTAGCAGCAGCAATGAACTGTGCTGTTGAAACCAATTATTTTTCTTTGAATTAGGTTTCATATTTCAGTCTTAGTCTGTAGTGTTGCTTAGTTTGTAAATCCATGTACATTCTGTGTTTTGTTCCCTTTAACAATACAATTCAACATTGCTCCAGGGAGTTCTTTAAATTCCAACCTCAGTGCTGTTATATTGCAGAGTAAACATCAGAATCCCCGGTGTTCTAGCACCAGTAAGAGAGCAAAATGTGTCTTTGGAAACATTCCTTACAATTTTCATGTCCTAAGTGAGGTAAAAAAAAAAGGTTTCTTTTCAGTACAGAGAAAACCCTTTTCTCATTAGCTGAAATGACACATTAGCTGATAAACAAAATCATGCCCTGGAGAAAACTGGACCTTGATACAAAGAGGCCTCTTACTTAGGGAATGTTGTAACCCCTTACCCTTTCATCATACTTCTGATCTAACCAGGGCATGCTAGCACCAAGGTGTTTTGCCAAGAGGATATAGGAAGTCACTTCACTTAACAGACAAGGACTACATACTGCCCTATGTGCAACTCCCAAAAATTGGGATGTTTTTATCTACTGGTGTCAGTTTTAACAGGAGTTGTTTACATGGTGATGAGAGCAACAGATAACAAGCATATGTGAATACATGCAAGCCAACTGAAAATTAATTCCACTGGTCACAAGCATACAGAAGTGGAAATCCTGGCAAGAGGTAGCAGATGACAGGAATTTGATGGTCATGAATACAGACATGGGGCTACACAAAACCCCTTGACAGATTGTCAATATGTTGGGGGATTTCATAGTATGAGTCCTCTTAACAGTATCTATTGTTCCATGTTAATTCACATTAGTAAGTAGTGTGCAACATACTTGGTTTGTTATTGGTAAAATACATTGGTACACTTCACTCGCATATTTTGAAATCATTTTTCACTGAAAATATTACCTTTTTTTTTAAAAGTGCTATTTGAGTTAGAATTTGTAACACGTTGTTTACATAATTTTAACTGCATTACAACAAAGGAGTCATAGTTGGACACACAATCACATTCATGAAGTACCTGTTGCAAAACGCAAATGTTCAAGTACAATATATTATTATAAACAAACACCTACTTTCCTCATCTCCTTGTTGAGTCTGTTACTGAAAAGTGAAGGGGAAGAGGAGCATGACAATAAACTTTTTAATGTTATATTCCTGATTGTGACTTGCCTAAGAAGTTTGGTTTCACTTTTTAAAATGCAAAGTTTTTGGTGAATATTAAAAATAGGGTAATATGAATAAGTGGAGCATGGCAGAGAATAGTTAAGGCATCTAGCTTCGAATCTAGAGGCATGACTTTGTTCCAGTCTCATGCTAAAAGCTGCCCCTTGCTTTAAATATGGTCCAGCTTTAAATAGGCACATGGCCATTAAGGTGAAGGTGGCCAGAATTCACTACAGCCACCTCTTTTCCAGTGTGCCTCACTCCTGACAGTCCAACAGGCCTCTTGGCTCAAGCACACTTCTGACTTCTCGTCTGAACAGAACCTAGATACCTCCATGAGCCACTTATTCTTTGGTTGCAATCCTTGCCACTCAGATGCAGTCTCCTGAACAGAACATTCACAAATTCTTTCTCATTAACAATACCTCTGCTGTGGTCTCAAAGGAGGGAACATCTGGAATCCATTTTAACCTTCAGCTTTGCAAGGGATTGTTGCTATCACACAGTAGGCTTATCTTTTGCATTCAAATTCCTCAGTTTTGGATAATCAAAGCTAACGTGTAAACCAGATCTAGAAGCCCACAAAGTTGTTTCTTCTTTGTGGCTGGTGTTGTAAACAAAAGTGAGCTGGAGTCAAAGTGTAAGTCCTAAACAATCTTTATGGTAGTAGCAGAGAAGCTGGCAATCCAGTCTTCACCACTGCTGGAGTCTGCCTCCCCCATGATACTGAAACATGTTCCCTTTCAGTGGAAATCTGTTTCACTTATACAATGGTAAGATGGCTATAAACCTGCAATGCAGATTTCATTTTGTTTCATAGCACACTTGTATTTCATGCACCACTGCAGTAACTGTTGCACCTCTTAAAACTAAGTCCCTCATGGTTGTTCTATTTAGTATAGCTTTATATATGGCTCACAGCAGTGTTCAGGAAATATGGATTACTCCAAAGGGAAATAGGTGGAATGAAGGAAAAATACTTCTTTTTCTAAAAAATTTCTGCTCCTTAAATAACATTTCCAAGCTCATTTTATAATTTAAATTGTGGTGCTGTGTCAAGAGATAAAATAGTTAAGATTTTTAAGCTATGACTTAACATTTTTTTTGATTCTTCTTTACTTCCATAGTAGACCAACTCATAAGAACTACATTTTAAACAGTTTTAAATAGAAATGGATTCAGTGTCATTGCTAAGTCCATAATAAAAGTTATTTTAATGGTCCAAGGATGTAAACAGACTATTGGATTTAGTCAAAAGAACACAAATGTTCCACAGTAAGCTATTCTATATGTGTTGTGTGAATCTTTCAAATTTGGGATCCCCTCATACTGTGTCCAGCACTTTGGATTAATAAATCCCACTTCACAGAAGTTAAAATAATATTGAAATCCTGTCAGCTGGGGCTGACCAGTGGTTATGTTTTCCACAGGGTAATGCATTTGCAAGGACGTCAATCTCATTCCGCTGTGTGGCTCTCCTCGATGGACACTCTTCCACAATGATAATAACAAGGCACATTCTTATGCTTCCTGTGGGTCAGTGTCCTTGGCAGGTCTTGCAGCACATCTGTCTGAAGTATGCTCGACTGCAGAACTTGAACTTCAGCACCAGTGGGCAATATGCCACTTTGTTCACATCTTTGCACTCTAATAATTGCGAACATTAAAGAGAAAAAAGATCAGAAATATAAATTGAAGTATAAAGAAAATTTGATGTTTAACATGCTTCTCTATCCATCCATCTTGCTTTCTTTGTAACTACTCTTTTCAGTACATTCTAGTGCATATAATATTGCAAATTCAAAAAGCCATAAAAATGTTTGCAGGTCTTTCAGACATTTAGAAGTGTGCAGTCTTTGCCTTGGAAGAATTACCATTCATTAGGATAAGTGATCACTTTACACAGCTAGAAAATGTGAGTGGTTTTTTTACATTACTTTTAACTTCCTTCTCAGGAGTTACTTTATTCTTTCATAAGAGGTTATCATTATCATGACTCACAGTATTTGATACTACATACATTTGTAAGAATCCTTAAAACAGAATATGCATTGCAGCTAACAAGATGGAGAAAATTACACAAATGTTACAAATAATGGTACCAACAGGGTGAGTTCAGAGTTTGGTACCAACAGTGACCAAACTGAATGGTGGATTATACTTTAGGCTTGGTTCCACACATCCACAATTGATGCTAGAAGGAAAGCTATTTTTATGCCTGTAATAGATGTAAAAGCTTTTTTTCTTAGTTGTGTTTTCCCTATATGTTGGGCTTACTGCCTCAGCTGCCCTGTTGTGCTGGCAGGTAGCTCTCCCAGGAAGGGAGAACAGAGCTCAACCCCATGGACAAAGGTTTCATTCTTTTGCATCCCACACAGGTTGCATATAAAGTGACTTTGTGGGTTCATTACAGGAGCACTGCTGGAATATGCTATAGTTCTTCTCTAGCTCAGTTTCTGCACCTGTAGAAAGAAGGTGGGAATGGGGAATGGAATAGTTTTGTCCCTGCTCAGTTCTTATCTCCTAGGACATTATTGGTGCTCTGCGACAGGGTGTTACAGGTAGTGGATTAACACTTGCAAGCATACCATAGTAGCAAATTGAGTGCACATGTGAATTTTTAGTATTTGAACCTAAGAAATTAATGAGGCTGAACTTCCAGGTCGGTACTGACCAGTAATTCTGATAATGGCAATGTGCATGCTTTTAGCTAAGCAAGGAGCAGTTAGGAAATTATTTGAACTTTCATTTCATTTACACAGACGTAGCACTTTCATTGCAATTCTTTCACTCCACCTGCATGACATTTTACATACTGGTTTTCTAACTTTTTAATTCTTGATGGAAACATAATTGAGTGACAGGAGAAAAGACATTGTGGGTAGCTGGTTGAAACAGATATATTTCTCTACCAGCAACCACACATGGTCACTGTGTTTGACTGACTTTCAGAAACTCTTCACAAAAGAGGTCAAGTCTCTTCCAGAAATATTTCAGGTCCTCATGTTTGTGAAGACTGGGAATACAGGAGAGACAGATGGTGAATTATAAATGAAGTGAAAAATAAAAAGGTTCACTTGATCTCTACAAGGCATAAAAAGTTCACTCAATCCCAAAAATAGCCCTCAAACACACTGTGTTTAGTTAAATACAAGTAAAGCCACTAACTGCATTTTTGCTAAAAGTAGGATTTCAAATGATCCTTTTTCATGTTTCTTTTAAGTTATTCTTCCTCTGGAGTAAAACTGGACAGTTGATGCCATTTGGACAGCAATGAGAGAATATTCTGGAAGTTCCCCACAACTTCTGTTTTAAAAATCAGTTTTGAAATAGATATGGTGGCTGATGAAGTAGCCCATTCTTCATAGGACTGTGGTTGAATGGAGAAGGTTTAGCAGAGCCCTTTTTGTTTCTAGTAATAAGTGCTAATAAGATTCAATAAGCTACATGTACAAGCTCTGCCTTGCTGAACTTAGTGGCTAAATCAGATGACATTATGCCATTAACTATCGTTTTACATTTAAAAAAAAATCACAAAATGTCACTGTGCCTCCAGCTAAAGAAATTGTAAAGATGTATCATATAAAATACAAAAAATATATAAAATATAAGAAAAACTGAATTTATATAAAAATAGACAAAACAGTTTTTCAGGTAAACTTTTAGATGGGCTTTAGCAGTCTAGAGTCAGCAGACATATATGTATTTAAGAGTATAGCATAATTCTGAATATATTTCAAATGATGTGGTAGATGATGTCTGTAGTTCACTTCCAGCAGCAAATGCAATATTACCCTCATCAGTGGCAGCCCATCATAACCACATCTGCAATATTCTAAGTCACCAATGAAAAGTTTAAAAACCCTAGAGGTAAAGCACATATAAAATATTACAAGATTCAATGTAACTTTCTTTTAGTATTTATGTATTCTCAAAATTTTGACTCTTGTTTTATGCAAACAACCTGTAATTTCCCAAAGAAAAATTTTCCAACATGATCATTACCCTGCAGAGTGGCTCAAGCTTCCTCAAAACCCTGTATGTTTTTATCTTTGGTTAGCAAAATAAATTGCTAAGGAATTGTTGAGCAGGCTCCATAGCCTGTGAGCGCAGGCATTTAACAATCAAAGGGAACAGGTTTGCTGGGGTTTGACACAGGAAGAGAACCCCCTGAGATAATCTGACCCTGCTGCAAACCAGAGTACGGCTGCTGAAGTTGCTTTTGCTGCACAATGGAGCCAAAGCATGAGGCAGTGCTACAAGGTGGCACATAGACAAAGTCCCCAAAGTGTGTGGCAGATATGGCACTCCCCAGTGGAGAAACCCTCTCTCTCAGAGACCTGACTTGTTCCTTGAAACCCAAATACTGACAGTCAGATCGCATCCCACTGTACCTCCAGTGTGACAGGAGCGAGCATAGAGGCACAGTATGCCCCACTCACAAATATATTCACAACAAAATATCATAGCTCCAAAATTTCTCCCAGAAAATACCACTTTTCCAAAAATAGTTGTGTTCTTTAGGATTAGTTAGCTCTTGAAATCTTTTCATCATCTCCAGGATGATGAAAAAGATAAGCCTCTTTTTTAAAGGCTGACAAGACATGTCAGCTTCCCTTGTGTCTAAGAGAACTTCCTAAAGCAGAAAATGTGTCAAATATGTGCATTATTTTGCAAATTCTGTTTGTGCTTCTTGTAGTCCCTATTTAAGAGCAGTTTGAAAAAATTTATAAATCAGAATATATATATATATACATATATATATCTATAAAAGAAACACTTGCACAAGTATTGAAAAAAATACCTTGAAGACAGAATTTTTGCGTAATTTTGCGATAGGGCACCCTTAGTCTTTCACAGATTGCAGCAAAATTATACTGAAAAGATCTAAGCATTTTACAGTGTTAAATGAATTTCATGGTAAATACCTCCAGTGTGGGACATAAACAAAAATGGGATGCTGAGTGGCAATGTGTTGGGAACTGTGTCTTTCAGCAGATACTGTGCTATATCTTTTTCCCTTTGATTATTCCTAACTGTGCTAATGAGCCTGGATGGCTGTCAGTAAGGAGCTGGCTTGCACCTGGCTCTCTCAGAGTGCAGGCCAAAGAACTGACATCCATCTGGACTACAGTACAAGTGTTTTTCAACATTTTCTATTTGTGGATCCCAAAAATTTTCCAGTGAAGGTGTAGGTCCCTAAAAACACAATTACAAACAGGTTCATTATCCACAGTTAGCCTGCACAGTTCTACTGTAGAGAAGTTCAGGCCACCCAATATACAGAGATCACACACAGAAAACCCCTGATTGCATTCTTCTATAAAAGATTAGCACATTTTGTGGTAGTACTGAAGAATTACTAGTGTAATTACTATAAATAACAATATGACCTTGTCATCTGAAAATTAAGAGGAGATTGGAACTGAATCATGTCCACTTATAAGTAATGTATTACCTTCCTTACTTTGGACTGAAGTCAAGATCTGTGTTTGGAAATACAGTATCATGTAACCTATGAGATTTAAAAGGCAGAAGGTTTCCTAGATTGATAACTATCACTTAAATATTTCTTGAGAGCACCAAAGAGAAATCATGCAATAAAATTAGCAAGAAAAATTCTGGTATGAAGATGTTTTCAAATTACAGCATTGGATGATAAGCCTCTGCTTGGAATTAAAACTTGACTAAAACTAGCAAATTAGAGTGCTCATACATTGAACCATCCAGTGTATTTCTGGGAAGATTTTAGTGTGCTCCCATTTCATCACAGACATCTCTGTTTGCCAGAATTTTATAGCAATTTTGAATCTACGGCATGAACATTGATGGATAGAGTAGGCATTAAATGACCACCAAATCTGGGTAGACTGCAGGACAAACTTGCCTTTAAAAAAATTTAAATCAGAGCACTTGTTTCTCATAAATAGGACATTAAACTCAAATGTAGTAGGAGTGTAAAAAATACTCAATTATTTACTGTACAGAGATTACTTATGTTAAAAGCAGCAGTGTTAGCAACATTATGGTCAAGTACTCAAAATTTAGGGAATATAAAAATTTAGGAAATAAGTGTTTTAGAAGGACTGTTATTGCTGTGTAATCTCTTGATAGTTTGGAAAATTTTCTTTACCTTTTCCCCTTCCACAAAAAACGAGCTGCACTTATGAGCAACTATTCTAAATCTTACAATCAATGAGGAAACTATTTTTTACTGCCTAACACTCTAAGTCTACTTTGAAGTCAGCTTTTCCTAATAGTTTGGCCAAGACCATTTACAAGTTCAGAGCCAAAATATTTAATAAATGTGCATAAGGTTATTTTCACAATATTATCTCATATATCCTCTACCAAAAATATGTTATAATGAAGCTATAATGAAGTTAGTTAAGTCTGATTAAATTGGACTGTATAATACAAAAATAATATAATTATTTTGAACTGACATTATAAATTTAAAAAAATTACAGACTTGTTCTTACAGGAACTGTATAGCATGAAATCTAGGGACCCAGTCTTCCAACGAACATGGAGTTTACTAAATTTTGCCACTACATTGTTGTGTTTAACACTGATTAGGCAGGTAGAAAAAAGTGTGTCATGCTCCCCCTGCTATTATGAACATTTCCATTGAACCAATAAAGAGATCAGAAAATCAATGACACAAACAACAGCATTTTGTCTGTGAGTTAGGCTATATATTTTTAAGGGTATTTTTTTAAACAAACAATGTGTATTTAGATTTTCAATTACTTAACTATTGAACTACAATGACTAATCAGAAAATAATTTTTTAAAAGTCATTCACAGTCTGAGAGATGATGTCACATAGACTTTTACCAATGCAGTAATGCTGACTGTGTCACTTTACTCTTTCCAGAATAAATTATATTAAGACAGCAGACTTACCCTCTGTGTTGGAAATGGGAGTACTGTCACATTTACTTTCACACTGCTGCATTGATGGAGGTCTGAGAGTTTCTGGACACTCACTGGATGCTTGTCCAGTATATGAGAGGCACTGTACTGTTCTCATCTGTTGCCCAAGACCACACTGTGCAGAACACTAATGAAAGAGAAAAAAAATTAAAAACTTTGCATCCAATTTCTAAATATACAATAAAGCAACAGGAAGCAATCAGAAACACTTCACATCCACAAATTTTAAAGAAGACAGGCACCTGAAGATGTTTGATTAATTGAGAATTCTCATTAAATACTCCAGAATTTTTTAATAATACATGTAAGTACTTTCTTTCAAAGAAAATGCAATGCAATGCAATATTGACTCCCTGAACAGTTCAGATTTGAGATAAAAGAATATCATTTACTCTATTTCATATATCATACTGACACTTTAGAGTAAAGAAAAAGTAGAGAATAATAATTAAATTCTGCTACAGTACTTTTTTAAAGAAAAAATAAACATCTTTCAAATAAGTAGATTTTACTCTTTCAAAACATTTTTAATTTCTGCACCTAAATAGCTACAATTTTAGTACAATATTAGTCAAATATAAAAGTAGATTTGAAGAACTACCATGAAAAATGCCAACTAGACTGTAATATCACAAATTACTTTCCAGTGGTTAATTAAAGTGTTTCATTTTCATTAGAAGAAAATTGCTGAGCAAACAGAAAATTAATCAATTATTTGATATTCTAAAAGCAGGCCATTGATCACTACAGAGATGCAAAAATATAAAGAAAGAAGGAAACTTAGTAAATTGTATTTAGAAGCACTGCATAATGGCAGTATTATTCAGCCTCTCCTGGAGTAATTTAGCTCCCTGTATGGTAACTCAACGTCTCTCATGTAAAAAATTATATTGATCTCAAAGTATGTTTCTTTCAGAGATAAACACAGATCTGCTACTACAATAGGAGCTGGCTTTATATTTCCATCATGTGTCTCAAGGAAATTACGTGTGTTTTAAAAAAACTAAATCCTGCAACACTATTGTATCTCAAAATACTCTTAAAAAGTAGAGAATTTTTTACTTTAAAGGGTATGCAGAAACTCATCCCGTAGAAACTAGATTGCTCTCAGACAACAATCATAAAGAATCACAATTCAATCTGACACAAAGAGGGAGAAGCTTTTTGTTTCCCTCAGTCATGGGAACCATCTCTTATCTATCTCCAGGGACATGTTATTTTAAGAAGTGCTAATGTGGGAGACTAGCAGCAATAAAGACTTGCATGAGCTACCTCACCTGTCCCCAGTCTCCAGCAACCCAGCGGGGAGGAGGACAGCGCCCTAAGCTGCAGCGGATGCGCACTGGTGGCTTGCTTTCATCTTGGCACTGTGCAGCTGGAAAGGTCTTCAAAAGATCACTGCTCTTGCACAGAACAATTCGGTGTTTGAACCCTGGGCCACACTTTGGTGTGCACTGAAAAAAAATGTTTGTGTGAAAAAATAATTAAAATCTCAGTAAAAAGCCAATGAAATGCTCAGAAATGCTATTTGTAAAGCAGGACAATATATTTATGATCTTACAATTTGGCTATAATCACAATACAGTAATAATTTTAAAACTTTTAGAAACACAAGCAAGCTGACTGAGGATTGTTTTATTATGAACAAACTTTTCTAAGTTTTAGATTTTCTTTGCTGTTTATATTTAGACTACAGTGTTACTATTTATGTCAGGTTTAAGAAAAACACTGCTGTAAAGTAGAAAGGTCTGCCACATGCAATACTATTATGAAACAAATTTGAGTGTTTCAATAATTAAAAGTAAGACTGTCTGTTCTTAATATCACCTTAGTATGGTCTTTATCCACTTCACTTTATCCACAGACAGTGAACACATTTTTCCTTAATACAGAAAAGGGAAGATAAATGTTGTACTTGACTTCATAGAAACAACATCACTCAGACGTATAGAACCATGGTACCCTCTCCTACACTGCATGTTTTCCTCTCCTTTCCTATTTAAATCTTAATTCTGATTTCACAGTTTTCCCTCCTTTTATCACTCTTTTGCTATTCTGACAGAAAGCAGACAATAAAACAGCAACCTGAGAAGAAGCAGGCCTAATGATTACTGGTTTTCCTCATCTTCCTTCATAGTGGTGCCATTCTCTTTCCTCTTTGCTACTGACAATTAACTAATTGTCATACACATTAGCTCAACTGCACACATTAATTAACTAATGTGTCATACACATTAGCTCTACTGCAGAATGAGGAAGAGACAAGTGCTAATAAAACTTAAGCTGAAAACCTTTCCCAAATCAATCCCTTTTTAACATCAGATATTTGTAAGCATGGTTTTAGAAGCCTCTATTGGCATGTTAACGTTTATCCCATAAGCAAATCCACAGTATTTGGATCAGAATCAGTTTCTGACAGCATTAATCTTACATGCAGATTATGCTAACTGGTTCAAGACTGGAACTGCCTTTAATATGTAGAGACAAAACATTATTTGGAAAACAACACTATGTGGAACTGGAGCAATATTAAAGAGGTCTCATACCAAAGGCTTTCCACACTTCCAAAACAACTCACTATATCACTGGGGAAAAAAAGAAACATCCCTAAGATTAATTTTCCAAAAAAAAAATTACTTGAGTGATGCAAACTTAATTCTTTTATGCTTAATTCTGAAGCATCTTTGAGTAATTTATAGAAATTTTAAAACAGTTCCACAGTATTATGTAAGGATACACCCTATGAATATGTAAAACTTTATATCTATATCTACATATACCTCAAAACAGAAGAAAATCTTCAGAAGGAGGCACCTAAACTAGTCCATATAGAATGAACAGGTTTATTCCAAATGTAATCTCTACTTGGATTTAGGATCTTAAATTGAGATGCAAAAAGAAGAGTCTTGCATTTTGAGTTCATTATCCAGAATGCAAAATGGACATAATTATCACCTTCCTTAAAATGCAGCCTTTTCTTTTCTATCCTATTCCATCTTTTTCTACCAAGGTACAACCTCTTTATCTACAGTAGCTTGTATTCAGAATTTTGATACAGTATAAACAGTTTCAAACATCCTTATACTGAAGGGACTTCACCAATTCTTGTGCACATTGTCTGCTAGAAAACTAGATGAAGGAGGGAAATAAGAGAAGATCTCTAGCAGAACTACACAAATAATACTAATGATAAATAGAGACCAAAATTCAATGACAGTTAATATATGAGGTCTTTGATGTCATGATCATGACTCATCAGTTGGGGTCCAAATTCCAAGAAGTATTGTGAGTCCTTTCTCCCACACGTATTTCATGCAAAATGCATGACTTTTTAAGTAGGAAATAGAAGTATGTGCTCTGTCATAGCTGAGTGCTTGAAAATCACATCTGTCTGTCAAAACAGACAGAAAAATGACAGTGTTGAAAGGACTGTCAAAATATGAGATCTCATAATCTATAGAGTATGTTAGCAAACAAGCAAGACTCTGAGGACCAAACTTTGACTTTAGTACCATCTTCCTTCTAATACTGCTTGAAGACACAATCTTTAATCTATGTGTAAGATTCCATCTGAGAAAGATCTTCTTCCAGCTACTGGTACCAAAAGTAAACAACATTCCTATACTCCCTTTTAAGGCGTTAGAGCAAAAATTCTGCTAAGATAGACTACACTGGATCCCAGAAATTGAAGTGAAATAAGGAAGTAAGTTGCCTTCAATAATACTGAATCACTTAAAATAAAAAACATCAGTAAAATTTAACAAAAAGATGGTATGTTTCCAAAGAAAATGAAAACAAAATATCCAGATAAACCAAATGAGGAAAAATTATCCTCCATTACTAAATGCTTCTAAAATTTCTGACTCCCTCTGTGGAAGTCATGAAGGCAAATCATATGCCCATGTCTGACAAGGCTCTTCCCAAGAAATCCTTACAATATTTTTTCTGCCTTTTTTTAATATTTATCCAGAAAAATATAAAAGGAGTAATTTAGAGTGGGTAGATTAATTCTATCAAAGCTCAGCTATTGCAAAGTGTGAAAAATCTTATGGCATTCCCTAAGAATGACTTTATTCCAGTGGGGAAGACATCCTTAGTTTTTATTTCAATTTGATAAAACCACATTTACATTCTCCTAAGGACTTCATCTAACCATTATGTTTAGAAAATGTTTTTGTTTCTCTGACCAAAAAGATACATAATTTCTTGTTAATAATCACTGAAAATTTTAAAAATATGTAATTATATTGATTGTCAACAAGTGCATGAGCAAATAAAACAGTACTATAATTGTTTTATTTGTAGTATGCATTGCTTTGAGTATGAAAAGAAAACTTTTTAACTTGCTTTCCTGAGAAAATTAGCAAGGTTTGCCATTGGTTTTAATGGGAGGAGTATTCAGCTCTTCATTTTTTAAGTTCACTCTTGTTTTCCTTTTCAGGCCTCTGGCAGAAATTCATATAAACACACATATAAAAATGTTTAAATTTATATTACCATAGGGATTTTAATATATTATATTATATTTCTGGAAACCATTAACAGGAAAAAAAAAAGCAACTTTTCTCATTATATTAAAATGGTACCATCGGTCAAGACAGTCTGCCATGCTACACAAATAAAATTCACACCAGAAAGAAGCCTGGTACTTTTTCACAATCCGGGTTAATTATCACAACCAGAAGTTTTTCACAGTTTGAATGATTTTGTTCAAAATCATTACATGATCTTGCTGCATAAAAGTCTGGACATTATAATAGAGTGTAAAATTACTTTAGGTAACCAGTATGTGATAACTGTGGAAGAGAAGGAGCTAATTTAGGGGATAGTGACACACTGTAGGTTATGGGCACTTTCATAAGAGGCAGGAAACAAAACAATGAAGCACAGTGAAACCTCCTATGGGAAATTTTCTTATTAATCCTTTACTTAGCAAGCAGTGACAGAAAATGTACTAATATTCAGAGGTCAGAGGTCCTGCCTCCACTATTACCAGTGAGCTAACACAGCAAAATTTCCTTACCTCTGACCAGTCCAGAGCAACCCACTGTGGGGGGCAGGACTGATTGTTGCAGGGCTCTTTTTCAATAGGCCTGTGTGTTAAGCAGTTGGCAGTGTCCAGCGTCTCCTCCTCAGAAGGTCCAATCTTTCTGATGCACAGAACTGTTCGTGAACGCATTCCCCCATCACAGGTCTTACTGCACTCTGACCAATCTCCTATAAACCACCTGGACAGAAAAGTTAATACATTTCAGAAACAGGGTTGGTAATTGCACAAACCAAGAATGCAAATAGTTTAAATAACTAGACCTAAGTAATTTTTAACAATACACACATTCACGGTGAAATAAAGCAGAAATTTAAGGGTCTTTTTACTAAATATTTTAATTTATGCCTCACTGCAATCATATCTTCCAATAATAACACTACTTTGTATTTTTCTAGAGAAGCAATTTCCATCCTTGCCTATAGTAGTTAGAAAGGAGTGTTTGAGCTTGACAAAACTGAAGCCATTTATGTAGGTTTGTATTGGACTCACCTGAAATCATTTCTGTGAAAGTGGTTTGCAACTGGAAATGTTTGGGAACCATTGCTGTAAGTTACAAGTCAAAAGCCAAGATGTTTGCCTCTTGTTTATTGTTACAATAAAGTAATTTGATCTCAAAACTGGGCTTTCCTAGAGTTAATTCTCATCTGATTATGAAACATTTGTTAACTTTTAAATAAAAGGCTATACTGAAATGTAAAATATTCTCATTTTTTAAAGTGAAGCAAACACTAGTAAGACATTAATTCATCACATAAAAAACATCTCAACAAATTCTTTTGAAATTTAAAGAATTGTATGACAGGTGGTAGAGCAAACTTCTGAATGTTTCTGCATAGGTAGTAGAAAGCAAGAATTAGAATAAGAAGAAGAATATTAGATTGCTTGGTGCTGCTGCAGAGATTAAAGCAGCTATTAATCTGGCTGTAATGCTATATATTTCTACTTATGAACAGTTAATGCTGCTCAATTAAATAGAAATATCTTTTCATATAAATGAGCACATTTGATCTTCACTATTTAATATGTTGATTAGATACTTGCCTGAGACATCCTTGCAAAGGATGAAGTCTAGTATGCTATCACATGTTGCCAACATGCCAAAAATGCCAAGCATGTCAGTCACTGTGAATGTTCCTGAAGATATGCCTGGAGCTGCCTCATAAGATCTGTCATTTTCTCAAGTTGCTGTCAAAAAAAAGTGCTGCTACGCTCTTTTGTGTTACATTGTGTAACACCCTAACATGAAACTAAATCCATGCAGAGATGGAAACAATTATGCCATATTCTGTCATTACTTTCCCAGCAAAAGGAAATTAATTTGCGATTCTTCATCAAAAAATCTTATTTTTACCACAACAGGGAGAATCTGAAGCTCTTCAGAGCTTTCAAGATTTTGCACTGCTAATTTTTAATTGGTACTATGATTTGCTCAACTGAGTTTGCTCTCATGTACCTTTAATATTTATACTATATGACAAGACAGAACTATTCATAATTCATAGAAGTATATGAGCATTTTCTTGAAATCTGAAATATAAGAGTTACTTATTGTAATAACAAACAAAGTATTTAAAACAAACAGATTCTTTTGCTTTTCAAAGACATCAGTTATAATGTAACTGGCATTCAGTTAGAAAGGCTGTAATTTTCATTGCTTTTGGTATACACCATGAGAAGAGTAGAATTGTGCTAATTAAAAAGGGAAATATTTGGCCAGTCCATGTAAAGACCACGTCTTACTGCGTGATAAAACTTTCTGCCAAAACAGTCAAACTTCTTTGGATAACTATCTGCTATTTGAACAGCCTTCTACTAGACTACTTATAGAATCAGGAATTGAGAACCTTTCCTTAGTTTGGCACTTTGTATTCACTCTGTGCGGAACATCAGAATGGAGGCAGATGTGGATTGAACTGCTCTGACATGTTGACATGCCAATTAATGCACTCTACCCATTTTCTGAATATTGACGTCTTGACTTTCACCATGTTCATCAATGTCCCTGTTGTACTGGATGGGGAATCCAAAAGATTGCCACTTTGTGGGCTGGGTTTTGTTGGTTTGTGGGCGTTTTTAAAGTAGTGTCAGCAAAAAAAAAAACCAAAACAAGAAACTGAACAGAATAAAACAACAAAAAGACCCAAAATTTAACTAGCTGGGAATAACTTTGTTAACGTTACCTTTTAAAATGCTAATTTGCTAATAGCTAAGCCACACAAAGGAAGAGATTGGAATGTGTTTGGTAAAAAGGAACTGATCAGACATGACCACTTTTCAAGTCCTGCTCTCAGGTCTCAGGTATGTGGTTGGTGCACTTAGAGCCATGCTAAACAGTGTTATCCAAACAGAGGACAAATGCATATCCTTCCAAGATAAACGTATATTTACACACAGACTGTGGGGACAAGATTTCAACCTAATTTAGACCTGTCTGTGGCACAGCTTGTTCACAATCAAAGGTAACAGCAGGACAATGGCTTCCCTTGGTTTTATTCCAAATGAGTGTGTTACATGACATAGGGGGATGCTCTGCCATCCTGCAACCAGGCACCACACCAGGGAAGCATGTAATACTCCAGGAAGAGACTGACTTCAGTTGGAAGTTCATTGACCTGCTGGGATTTTAATGTACAATAATCTCGTTTTACTCCTCACAGTGTCCTTCATGCTACAATTTAGCAGCTTCTAAGAGTTCAAGTCACCACAGTATTGTGCAGTCATCTATATTTAATCAGCATTAATGGTTTTCATACCGAGTTGGAATACAGCTATGAATTACCACCAAAGTCAAACTACCAGAGCTTGGGAATCAATAAACTGTTGTATCTGTTCCACCTTTTCCACAAGTTTTATTTGTATCAAAACATAAGAAAAGCTGTTGTTCCCATGCTAATACTATTTTCTGGTACAAAATATCACAACTGTTTCTAAACAGGTTTTGTAGTAAGATTAAGCTATGCTATATGTCCTTGCCAAACTTAATTTTTGATCAAATGAGCTGCTCCGCTTTTAATTATCAATATATAGCATACAGCTATCTTTAAAAATAAATCTAAACAGAATTTAAGCACCTAATCCTAAAAGCACACAGCATTATTGTATAACCCTGAATATGCTGGAGAAAAAGTTTGACAAAACTATTATAAGGAAATGGTTTGGTTGGCTTAGCAGTTTCTATATTTGCCACTTCTCATGTGAACACTTCAATACAAATGTTAATATAACATACTTTAAAATATGGCAAATGTTTCAGATGCAGTATTAGTAACTAGGGTAAAGTTAAGCCACACCTCAATATTCTTTTATTACTGCTGCTTTAAGAATGGTCCCCAGTTCTACTCTGTTCACTACTCACTCATACAACACCCAGATCCTAGGAAATTGTTTTGCTAGTGTCTTTTTACTGACAGTGTTTGGTCAAACATCTCTATTGCTCCTCAGCCAAATCAGAGCTCCTCAATGCATTTTTCACAGCTGATTTTAGAGGAACAAGAAACCAAAAACCAAGCCCAAATACCCTTTCTGATAAGACAGGACATGAATACTAGATGAGAATTTTATATACATTTGGTTAACAGAATTTATTACCGATTATGAACACTTTTCTCACTATACAAAACAGATATCCATCGTAAGTGATGAATGACTTACTCAGGTGGGCAAGGCTCAGTATTGCAGGCTCTTTGGTTTTCTGGAGGCTTACTGTCAGGGTCACAGTAATTGTTTTGCACAATGGAGCTGTCATCCAGCCTTTTACACACCACCTCTTGTTTCTGGACACCTTGGGATGAAATGAAAGACCATTCATTAATCATTTTTGCTCTTTTACTTTTTGAGTATAACTGTATTTCACCTATTGATTATTAATTCTACCATCCCACTTTATTTGGCCGAAGTCTACAGCAGTGAGAATTTTAATTGACTGAATGACTCCTAGCCACAATAATTTTTTTATTTTCCTTCAATTTCAGGCTACCCCACCCAGAGAAGAATTTAAGATTCTGTTGTATTCTAAAACAAAGGGAATATATTTATAGATTTACTAGAAGTTTGTTTTTATTTATATATTGCATAAAATCCTTTCTCTGTCTGCCATCCTCTCCTAGTAAAGACACTTAAATTTCCAAAGATAACATCACTAAATAGAATGTGGTCACACTTCAATGCAGAATTACTGTTTATGTACTCTGGTTTAAAACAAACCAGCAATACTGGGAAACAGTGTTGCATTTTCATACATTATCCTACAAATTTTCTTCAATAAAATAATAGAACTATAATTCATTCTGAAAGATGCAGTTTGTCTCTGTGAATTCTCATTTTGCTTGTCACTTCCAGCTCCTCTTTCATTGTTAACCATCAACAGGACAGTTTAAAATTAATCATTATTCCCAAAACATGATATATCACTGCCAAGACAACATTATAAGGTAGTTTAATAAGCACTACTGATTTTCTTTTTAAAAAACAGTAAAGAACCACTGATAAGATGACAGTGTATTGTTGCAAAGAGTAATACACACTGCCTTCTTCCTCTCTAAAAAACACGATGTAAGATGCATTAAAAAAATGTGTATTTGCAATTCACATGCAGTTTTTATTGAACATACATAGTTATAAAACTGAAATAACGAGATAATTTGTATTACAAAAGCTGCTAAAAGCCCTGTATCTTTCTTCAAAAGAGAAACAAATTTAACTTATTCCAAAATGTGAAATGCATACAATTAAATGGGGATTAAAACCTCCTGGCTTCAAATATCGGCCAACTTTACCTTACATCCATCTCTTCATTTTAAGACATGCACAGAATCATAGAATTATTTGGTTGGAAGGGATGTTAAAGATCATAGAGTTCCAAATTCCCTGCCATGGGCAGGGACACTTCCACTGGACCAGGTTGCTCAAAGATCCATCCAGCCTGGCCTTGAACACTTCCAGGGATGGGGCATCCACAGCTTCTCAGGGCAACCTCTTCCTGTACCTCACCAACCTCACAGTAAAGATTTATTTCCTAATATCTAATCTAAACCTGCTTTCTTTCAGTTTGAAGCCATTCCCACTTGTCCTGTCACTACATGCTCTTTAAAAAAAGTCCCTCTCCATGTGTTTTGTTGGCTCCCTTTGGATACTGGATGCCTGCAATTAGGTCACCCCTTAGCCATCACTTTTCCAGGCTGAACAAACCCAATTCTCTCAGACTTCCCTTCTAGGAGGAAACAACACCTTTTTTGGCTCTTGAAAAATAAGTGAAAGATCTAAATATATGAGAAGCTGTGACAAGATTCACTTTGACTTCTCTAATCAATGCAAAAACTGCCAACAGATGACAACGATTCGAATCAGACCTGACAACCTACATAGGAATATTTCTAGTAATTTTCTGCTCACATTTCACCACAATAAGAATTAGTATTTAACAGTTCTAGACAAACAGCAATGCTAACAACATGGCACTGCTAGCTGATACACAATTCATGTTCAGTTCTGACTAACCATTTGTCCTTTTTATCATGAACTGCCTTAATTCTCTTGGTTGAAAAGGCTGAATGTGGCCTTCATAATGATATTTCCCTCAAATGTATTTGCTTAAAAATAATTTATACACACTTTAGACTTAAGCATTTTAATAATGCATACCATTCTCACAAATGTACTTATCAGATAGCATTGATACTGAATTTCCTACTGGTATCAGACACATTTCCTTCTAGAATTTGGCTAAAAATTGTCACTCTTAACAATTCATTTTCGAGGAATTTTGCAATAAGAAAATATTCTGAAGTTCTATGATCACAAAATACCACTGTGCTTAGCTTTAAAAAAACTTTTCAGGTGTGTTATTTACTGAATGTTGTTGAGGCAGCATATCACCTGTAAGACAGTATTCACCCTTTTCATTTGGAGTGAAGAATCTTTAATTGATGCCAGGAGATACCTTACTCTATTGTTTAAAAGTTCTGCAGCATCTTGTCACACAGTATATAAACTTTACATAATTGCTGTCTAATTACCATGTTATTTAATAAAAAAATCTCGGAGAAAAAATCAGATAATAGCTTTTAAGACAAGAAAAAGGAATGGAAAAACCAGAAGTGCTGTTTTTATCCAGACAATGGCTACAACTTGGTTATGCCCTGCACTGAAAAATTATTTTAAAATTATGAACTCTTCCCTGAGTCTCTTTTAAAAGCACAGATAAACATGTTCATTTAAACTCTGGGGGAAATAATTACAAGCAGTTAGACATAAACACTCTGCTTTCAAATCTACAGATTTTTAGTTTACAGTAGAAGACATAAAATATCCTCATGACCGGTCAGTGCAATCCTAATAGAAAACAAAACTCCAGTGGTTTAGTGACCATAACCTCCAGAGAATAGAAATGTTTTGCAGATTTCAATTCACAAATAGTCTGCATTTCAGCAGCCAAATTTTAAATTACATGGAGTACATTTTATTCTTGAATTAAAATTGCAGGCATGTAAATGCTGTATCTATTTTTAAAAGCAATCTCAAAAATTGTGGCTTGTGATTGCAACAGTTAATTATAAAGATGCCAGTACCAATACATAGTGAATCTTGCATCACTAAAACTAGTGCATGCTGGTTAACCCAGACATACTTTCTGAGCTCACTCATCAGATCACAAGATGTTCATCACAGAGCCAAACTTATATTTTCTTCGATAAGGAAAAGTTTGTTTTATTTGCCCTAAAGATAGTTTCATAATTCATCTGAGGGCATGAAAGAAAAATATAGTAGGCACCACTCTACATGGATTATAAGCAGCAAAAAAAACCCCTGAACAGCAATCAATGTACTTATAATAGCAATAATATACTGACTATTTTATTTTAAAAACCCCATTAATATCTAAGACATTTAATTTATCTGGAGATGAACTCTAATAGAATGAATGAAATCCTAACCAATTCTTAGGACTACTGGCAAATTCCAGATAATGCTGTCATTTGTTGCCATCAGAATTAATTAAGCGTGAAAGAAATTAAAAAGGGAGCAGGCACTTATTTGAGTTATTTTTATATGCATAAAAAATAAAAAACATGAAGAAGGACTTTTTTAAACAATACCAGCAGAAGTTCACTGCCTTATTAAGAATACTTGTGGATCTGGAACGAGTAATACACTTGCTCTTGGAAAGTTACAATACATAAGGAAAGACATGCACGAGAGTCAATAAACTATAATTCTATGATCTACAAGTGATATAATTGCTTTTTCCTTTTACTTTCCAGAACTCATTGTATTGTTTCAATTCCTATTTCTACATATCTTATTATTCATTTTCTCTGTGTTTCTCAATAAGTAATAATCAAGTCCTTAAAGAAAATCTTCTGTTGTTGCCATCGATTTTTTTCTAATTTCACTGTATTCTCCCCTTTCCCACTCCTCTCTCTATAGACAACTTAGCAAAGTACATTCTAGTATTCTCTGGCATTGCTTTCATATAGCCTTGTTCAAGTTTGCCACTGGCTATAAAGACCTACTTATATGAGATAATAACAAACTTTTCTTCTGAAAACCCTTGCCTCAGAATAAAAGAGTTATTACTGTACTTTCAGGAAAAAGGGGAATTCATATGAAGAATGATTAATGTAGATCAGCTTTACATAATATTCTCAGGAAGAAAGAACTAGCTCAGATACTAAAAACTTGTATTGTAAAGGAAAATTTTTCAATACAGAAAATATAAGTTCTAGTATGCAAAAAGAAGCGCTGCAATTCTGGACTCCCAAGCCTAAGAAAAATACTGATATTAAAATTCAATTAAATTATATTCTCATCCTACATATAAGCATAGGAATACTAGATAAATAAGAGCTGTCTGTCATCAGACAAGCCTTTTTAACTATCTGGTAAATCTGAAGAACCTGTTTTAAGGAAAAAAAATTGAAAATATCAAAATAGATCTCAGACTTTGGAGATTTGGTTTCTGTTTGACTCCCTGTACAGTGAGCATCAAGGTCAGTGGCAGAAAAACTATGTGTACTTTTCTCCTTTAACGTAAGTGACACTACAGAATACACAGTTTACAATATCTCACAAAACGGGTCAGGTTGGAAGGGATCACAGTGGGTCATCCTGCCCAGTCTCCCTGCTCAAGCAGAGTCATCCTGGAGCACATGGCACAGCATTGTGTCCAAACACTTCTTGAGTATCTCCAGTGAGGGCAAATCTACAACCTCTCTGGGCAACCTGCTCCAGTGTATGGTCACCTGCACAGAAGAGAAGTTCTTTCTCATGTCCAGGTGGAACTTTCTAGACATCAGTTTAGGCCTCTTGTGCCATTGCCTCTTGTTCCATTGATTGGCACCACTGAGAAGAGTCTGGATCCATCCTTTTGGCAGCATTCCCCAGGAGCTCCATGTCTCTCTTGTCCTGAGGAGTCCAGAACTGGACACAGCACTCCAGGTGAGGCCTCACCAGAGCAGAGTAGAGGGGCAGGATCACCTCCCTCCACCTGCTGGCAATGCTCTTCCTAATGCCCCCCCAGGATCCCATTGGATTCCTTGTCCACAAGGACACTCTGATGGCCCATGGACAGCTTGCTGTCCACCAGGACCCCCAGGTCCTTCTCTGCAGAGCTGCTCCCCAGCAGGTCAGCCCCAGCCTGTGCTGGTGCCTGGGGCTGCTCTTCCCCATGTGCAGGACCCTGCATTTGCCTTTGCTGAATTTCAGATGGTTCCTGTCTGCCCATCTCTCCAGCCTGTTAACGTCCTTCTGAAGGACTGCACAGCCCTCTGGGGTATCAGCCACTGCTCCCAGCTCTGTGTCCTCAGCAAACCTGCTGAGGAGGCATCTTCAAGTCATTGACGAATAAGCTAAATAAAACTGAGCCCAGGATTGAACCTTGGGTGACACCAACAGTGACAGGCCTCTAACTAAGCCCTCTGCCACTGATTATGACCCTCTGGGATCTGCCATCCACTTTACTGCCCATTCATCCAGTCCACACCTCCTGAGTTTGCCTATGAGAATGTATTGAAAGGGTATTGAAAGCCTTGCTGAAGTTGAGGCCGACAATACCCACTGCTGTCCCCTCATCCATCCAGGCAGCTGTTTCATTGTAGAAGGCAATCAGATTGTCCAAACACCATGCTGACTACTCCTGGTCACCTTCTTGTCTTCCATGTGGACAGAGAGGGCCTCCAGAATGAGGTGCTCCATCACCTTCCCAGGGATCAAGACGACGCTGACTTGCTGTAGTTCCCCGGGTCCTATTTCTTGCCCATTTTGAAAACTGGGTGACATTTCCTTTCTTCCAGTCCTCAGCACCTCTCCTGATCTTCATGACCTTTCATAGGTGATCACCAGCAGCCTCAGTATGGTGTGCACCAGGTCTCTCAGCACTTATGAATCCATCCCATCAGGGCCCATGGACTTGAGTAGGACTGTCTAGTTGTTTGACTAAACCCTCTTTCACAAAGGGAATGTCTTCCTTCCAACATTCCTTCGCCCTGGTCTCCTCAGCCAGGAATCCCTGAGGCCTGGTCTTGTCAGTGAAGACTGATGCAAAGACATTCAATAACTCCGCCCTCTCGTCTTCCTCTCTTACCAGGGTCCCATCTCCATTTAATAATGAGCCCACATTACCTTTTTTTTTCTTTTGTTATAGATGTATTTGAAAAGACCCTTTTTATTATGCTTGACATCCTCAGCCATGTTTAAATCTAGCTGGGCACTGGCCTTTATAGTCTCATTTCCATTTACCCTGACCACTTCCCTATATTCACTCCAGGTGACCTGACCCTGCTTCCATCTCCTGTGTATTTCCTGCTTATACTTGAATAATGACAGTAGCCTTCATTCACCCACAGAGGTCTCTTGCCCCACTGGCCCAATTTCTTTCTCATTGTGATGCATCTTTCCTGAGCCTGGAGTAAGTGATCCTTGAATACCAATCTACCCTTCTGGACTCCTCTTCCCTGCAGGGCCATGCAGTCCCATGGGACCCTTCCAAAAAGATCCCTGAGGAGGTTAAAGTTAGCTTTCCTAAAGTCCATGGTTATAATCTCTCCTGCTGTCCCACTACCTCTTAATTCAATACAGCACTGTACAATCTCATGGTCACTGCAGCCAAAGCTGCTTCTCATGTAAGATTTTCTTCTGCCTTTTAGAGGCAATCTAAACATGTAACTGTTTCTTTCATGAACTCTAACTTACCTCCTAGATCATTCTATTGAGAATACAGGGGGGTGGAGGTATAACATCTACTGTGAAGAGCCCATTGCTTTCAGGTGCCTGGATGAGTTTTCACATGAGATGATGAAATTCCTTGAATGCTTCAGGAGTCAGAAATTCCAGAGAGCTATGCATACAACAGTGAACTCATAATTAGCAAGTAAGAGTGTAATATATACTTTGAGTTGCTCAATACCACAAGAAAGACACAGAGGAGGCAAGAATGGAATCCAGAACTCTGGCATTGTATTGAGCTGTCATAAACAGGAAATCTTTCTTCTTCTTCCTATGATTCCACTTACTGTGCTCTTCCTATTCTTCAAAGTCAAGACAGACCCTAGAAGAGAGGTCCTATTGAAAAGTTAAAGCGTTTTTACTGTTCTGATGTGACTCCTCAGCACAGCAGAGATTAACATAACACAGAAGTCCAGTGGAAAAGACAGCATGTTACTATTCAGTCAAAGATTGTAAGTTTCTCCCAGCTTTTTCTTAGCTTGTTCCTTGACTCCTGACTGCTCTAGTCACCCCTCTCCAAGATAAGGCACACTAGCAGGTCTAAGAAGAGCTGAATGCAGTAGGTTGCTCTCAAAACACTATGAAGAAAAAACAGCACCAAAAATCAGACACTCCTGCAATATACAGTACTCTGAAACTATTTAAACTGCACTGCCACAATGTCTTTATGCTCTGCTTCATGACCTTCACCACAAATGCTCAAGTTCACTTTGGTTACTACATCAAGTAATGCCCATGTTTTAAGAATTACTTAGCAATTAAGAAATGCTTAGGTCACTAAGTCATTAAGCAATGCAGATACAGTTAGACAGTGATTTAGAAAGCACTAGACTTAAGCAGTGTCAAGTGGACAAAAGGTAGCCTGTTAAAATGATCCCTGGTCAATTAGTCTCTATTTAAAGGAATATTTATATTAACTAAATTTTCCAGTTAAAGTCTCTGTCTCTTCAACTTTTGTCTCCCTTTTGTTTTTTCCTGACACAGCTGCTCTTTAGAATTGTCTTCTTTTGGCATACAGTGAAATGTGTTTCATAAACTGAGGGGAATAGCAGGTTCTCTCATGGAGAAAGCAGATATATATTTTTAATGTGAATTATAGATACAACTAAATATATATTTATGAGTATAGTGCTCAGTGAAAGTAAGTGACCACCATATATCCTTTGCTTAAGCTGAAACAGAAGAGAGAAAAGTGTCTGGTTTGGCCACCATAAGCTACCAACGAGTATCTCTCCTTCACCTCCTCTGAGTTTAAATTAATATATGCCACTTTTAGTGATTCACAAATCTTCCCCTTGAAATCTGATTACTTACATCCAAATTCTTTAATCTCAACAAGTGCCCAGAACAAATTATTTTTTCCACTGTATTTTGTCAAATGTATGAAATGACAATGATCTTGATGAATAGAATACTCATGGCTAAAATCTTGTCTCTACCTAAATCAATGGAAGTTTTCCCAGGACTTCAGAAAGATCATTAGCTCATTACCATCACAAAAAGTAGGATCTGACAGTACCTTTGGGGTTCTGATAACTGGAATTTTCTTTCTCTATGACCTAGGCACTTCTTTTCTTTATACTTCTTTAAAATGCTTTTTTTTTTACTGCCACACCTACCGTTACTAAAACTGTAGTTAAAAAAGTAATCTGTCACCCAGGAATCCAACAAACTAATAACAAAAATATTGGAGAAAGTTGGTATCCTTCTCTATTTTGTTTCAAGATTTTCTCTAGTGGCACAGAAAAGAATTTATGCTACTCTTTGTGTATTATGTATAGATAGGCTGTATTTAAACTTCAGACAACTAGTAACAACTACAGCAGCTTCCAGCAGAAAGGAGAGTCATGATGAATACCTCCCACAGACAGAAAAAACAAGAAAGCAACGAGTATGTGATCCAAAGGTTCTTTTAAAAAATATGGTGTGTTCTTCTTGATATGGGCTGTCCGCAGCGCCATAGAAATTGAAATTCTGAGATGCATTTAAAGTGCTCTCCCATATCTTCTGGAACAGAGGTATGTTGAGGAGATTATTCATTCAGTCTCCAGAGAGAAGAAAATACTGTTCACACAGCACTTCTACTCACCAGTCCTTGCAGCAGCAATGGTGTTGGCTTTGAAGGAAGCCAACTGTCCTGCTCTCCCAGCCAGAGGTAAAGAATTGCATTGGTGGCCACTAGAGGGAGGATTAGGAATATAGTAAGTTGTCGGCAAAAGCCACCCATGATGAACCACATGGGACAACCTACAAATCCCCCACTGCTGCCCAAGGGCAGCAAGTCTCAGATACTGCTATGGGCTGGCAAGTAAAATCCAATTGTTATCATCTTCTACAGAGAAGTTGCCAGTATGCATCCTAAACTTTGGTGGCTGGAGGGTAGGAGGGCTGACTAGGATTGTGTGAAGCACACCTACAAACACACAAAGACACATCTCTTTATTTACAGATGCCTATTTTGCCATCTCGCTTTTCATCTCCTTATTTAAAATTTCTGATGTTCTTTATCAACAAAGCTTCTGTGAAAAACAAACATACCAGCTTCAAGAGAGTCTCAGAAGTATCAGCAGAGAGAGATACTGTGCCAAGATACACTGCATTTAACAAAAAGATCTGAACATATTAAAGGTACTTGAAAACAACAAAAATCCACTGTGATTAAAATAAATGTTCATTGAAGTTTGAGGCATACCTGAAAGAAATGTTTTCAATTAGTTATTTAGATAATTATACAGTGAAGTGCATCTTGCAATTCAGTTTACCCCGTAGCTTGACTGGCTGGTATCTTACCTCCTGCACAAGTGGCAGAACATTCTGACCAAGGCAGATGATTCCAGGCAAAGCCAACCTCATTGTCTCCACTGCCAGTGCGAGAGATCGGAACATTGAATTTATATTTTATCCCCAAATTCTGTTCCTGCAGCAGAATCTGTAGTTTAAAACAATTGGTTATACCATTAAAGCAGGCAAGCAGAGGGCGAACACAGTGGCATTTATTCTAGGCATGTGTTATGTTCTGCTGAACGGGAAGAAAGTAATGAAGGAAGTCACGGTAGATTCTTTTTAGATATTCCCCAAAAGTAACTGTAGTAACTTTTAAAACATATACAAAAGAAAAATAGTATTGTCCAAGGTGACCTTTATCTTTTTTTACTCTCTTAACACAATTTTATTATTTCTGTCAGCTCCTTATTCCTGACAAAATCGCTAGTTTTCATAAAATTAATGTTTTCATGAAAATTAACTTGAGAGCTGAGTAATTATGGGAAGTCAAAGTTGGAAAAGCACATTACTGTAGAAACATGCAGCAGTTCTAACGGAAGTCTTGTGAGGCGTACAATTCACACAGTTTTGAACCTATCTCTTCCTTTGTCAGCACTTCTAGTGATGACAGTACAGTACATTACTACTAGTAATAGTAGTAACACCAACAGACTGTTGCTGAAGCCATTGTTTTCCCCTAATGCAACAGCCAACAGCAAAAGCTTGGTAGAATCAAACTTGTGATTCCTTTAAAAGAATAACAACTCTCACTGCAACCCCATCACCACAGGTGACATAGACAAAAATGTAACAATCACCATGAGTTTTTGTCTAGCGTCACTGTTGAACTGCACTTCTACAGATTTTACCTGTCCAACACTAGCCTTTGACTCTCTATCAAACTTTTTTTTTGTCATTGCTAATAGCAGAAAATCAAGTTAGATGCAGCAACCTGACTCACCTTAGAGCTACTTCTCTTCCATTTCTACTTTCTCTTACATTTTGCAGAGGTATCTCTGCCTACCTCCACAGGGCAAAAAAGCAGAGAACTTTCAGAAAGAAAATCAGTGACACAGACTGAATGAAAGAAGGCATTATAATTGTGTAACTTATTCTGTATGAACTGTCTAGCTTATGCACAGCTACAGAAGAAAAAAAAATTATTTGAGTGTTTGAAAATGCTGGCTAGAATGTGGATATCCATGCAACAATATTCTCTACAAAAAATATCCTATCTGGCTCAAGCAACAACTGAACGGCAAATCTGGCAGCTGACAGAATACACTGAGACAATATCACCTTGTTCTCATACTCCTCAACATAGTAGTGAAACAGCAGGCTCACTATTACTGTTGCCAGAGAGGGCATCGGGAGGCTGGTCATATCTTCTGTTACAGTATCATACCTCATAAAATCTTTTGAGAGCAATGTATGTCACGGCAACACACTTTAACACGGGTCATACAATTATACTCATTCTGTGGTAAGGCTATATATGTCACACTCAGGCCAGGCTTAAAACTACTAACATGTACAGAACTGTCAGGTACTGTCAAGTGTCAGCAGCATGCAGAGATACGATACATGGCCCATTCACAATTTTGGTACCATGACTGTGAACCACATTTAAAGAGATGTGGTTAATTTCCTGTGAGATTTCCTGGTGCTCTTCTGACTTTATCCCTGTTTCATCACAATGTTTGCCAGACAGTTTTGAAAGGTAGGAAACCTGTGTTAAAACACTCACACCAAGTCCCAGCTACTACACATGCTGAATACTGTTTGTAAACTCAACCTGTTTGTAAACTCAACCTATTTTAATTTCATTCATGGCATTGTCTTTTCTCAGAACACAAATACATATTTCAGATTTCAGAAATATATTTATTATAACTTTACCATGACTATGAGGTTTTCTGAAGTAGGGCCTAGTGCTTCCAAAGACTCTGGTTCATCTGTTGGTCTCTTGTAATGGAAAGCTGTTCCAGCAACATCAAACTTTCTTGGCCAGTCAATAGTCCAGGCACCATTAATATAGTAGTCATCCTCTTCAGATTTTAAAGCTTAAAAAAAAATACAAGCCACCTAAAAATTGGAAGCAGCATTTATAATGGAGAAGCCATTGTAAATTAATCTACTAATCTGTTAGAAGTATGTCAGCTTCAGCTCTATATCACTGTTTTCAAGGAATATAAAGCCTTTTCTTTAGCCCTGGTCAAAATATCCCTCATGTAAATCAATTTTGCCTCTGCAATAATCTTCAATGTGCAGATTATTTTGGAGGTTTCAACATACAGATGCTGCATGAAATGAACCAGAATGCCTCATGCAATTTGCAATATATCTTCAACTTTAAAACTGACTCCTTGCGCAATGTATTCTGAACTACATGAGATACGTGCACATCTGAAATGTGCATGTGAAAATCAGTTATCAACCTCATCTTTAGATTAAGAAGCTGGGGCATGGAATAAGTATCAGAGACAATGCGCAGAGGGAAAAAAGAGAAGGAACATTGAATCTGACATATGGTACCAGTCAGCTGTTTTTTTTTGTTGCCTATGCCCACTACTTTTTTTTCCTTATTAAAGCACAAATACAAGATATTTCTACTACAAACTGAAATATTGGCCATTTAATCTGATAAGATATCTTATCCTTCTTAATTTACAGCCTTGAACTATGAAAGTACTGTCGATAAAACAGAAAATTTCAGAGCTAGCCAACCATTAGGATGGGCAAGCACTTATTATTCAGGGATGTGAATTTGATATTTTATTAATAATATTACATTAAGTTCCTAAATATGAAACTGACATTGTATCTTACGGTGAATATGCACTTAAATATTGACTTCTTGATTTAAGGTGAAGATTACGAAGTTTTAAATTTTTTATTTATTTATTTATTTATTTAAAATAAAACTTGTTTTTAAAGGAAAAACTACGGTTGGAACCCCGTAGTAAAAGAGCATGTCATTTTTCATTGAGACAAATAACTGATTTTACTGGATAAGGGAAAACTTCACATCATTCTACTAAGGAGTAAGACAACTTCAGTTATCTGACATTTTACTCTCAATTATGTATGTGTGGACAGTTGGTTTACCTTAAACAGTTAGGAAAAATGCCTCAGTGATGCTTAAATTGTCTAAAACAGATCAGAGAGCATTCATGTGAGCAGGAGATAGTGGGAGAGGCAGTACTGTTCTACTGGTAACAATGACATTCAGCAGAAATTAGTAATCATTTCCATTAGAATCATAAGGTCTGAAAATTAACGTATGTATCCTATATATGCTTAATATACATCCAGAAGCAAAGCAGTTAACTTTTTACCTGACTGCCAAAGAAAAACACATTTTCATTCTGTAAGTACATTTACCTAATGTCAGTTGTTATGCACAGGTGAAGGCCACAGTTTTGAACAGCAGTCCAATAATTACACGACAATAACTATGCAGTGGCATAATGCTAGCAGCATATGAGACAGAAAGAACAAGCTCACGTTCATAATCAAATAATTTATGAGAACCTGAAATGCAGGAAGCCCACAGAAAATTAACGTAAGAGGAATGCAAAACCTGTGTCACCCTGGATCAAGCCATTTAAGGGAAGATAACAGCATTACTAAACATGTAGTTTTTTTCTGCAGCTCTGAATACAGTTTTGTTGCTACTGTTGGAGAAATCAGTTAAAATATTGTACTATTTGTGCAGCTGCAGAAATGGGCTTTTGACCAATTTTGTCACATAACTAGGAGCAATACTGGTGAAGAAACCATTAGCCAGATCAAGGTGTGAGAGTGCAGGTCCTAACTGAGCTAACTGAATTGTCTAACTGCACTCCAAATTTGAGGTCATGGCTTTCAAAGGAACTGCATTCTGGTTTAAGGAACTACGGGATGTTTTCTGTGAGTTAGTTTGAAAACCTTAGTTTGAATAAACTGCAACCCATCTGACAACTGCAGAGGAAGATGGGTTTGTTTTTTTTTTTTTTTTTTGGTGTTTTAGAATCATAGAATACTTGGGGTGGGAAAGGTCATCTAGTCCAACTCTGCAACAAGCAGGGACATCTCCAACTCAAACAGGTTGACTACTACAAAATTGAGAAGGTTTCATATACTTCCAGATGGAGAAATTGATTTCCTAGACTATGATACACAGCAAATACAGTGCTGCTGTATTTGGCAGCACTGCAGGTAAGAGAACACATAGTAATATGTGTAAATCGTTATTTTCAGCAGAACCAGTTCTCTAAATTGTTCATGGTGTGGCCACACAAAGAGCTGTCCTGGAACAACAGGGGGAACTCCATAAAGATAAAGAAGGAGCTGTGACTTTGACACTGCCACTAAAGAAACATCCATAAAGCAATTCCCTTGGGTTATGTATTTTAACATAATAAAATAATTTTAGCTACCATTCTGCTTGTCTAACACCTTTAAGAGAGCAGACAAACCAAAGCCTTCCTTTCCCCAGAAACTGGTTATCCTAAAACAGAGATCTGGTTCACACTCACTGAACAAAATATCCCATAACAAAACGAAATAGCCCCTGCAACTTCAAAATATTATCGTTTACTAGAATATAATGGCACTTTTGAAAGCTGGAAAAACAAGAAACTAGTAAAGGAGAGGCACACCCCATTTTGTAGTCAGGCCTCTGTGGCATGAAACAAAGTAGTGAGGAGAGTGCCTGAAAGTCCAGGAATCCCTTGAAATTGTGATAAGCACATAAAAAAAGCATTTATGTACAACTTTACATTTTTAGATCTGTGGCCAGATGACATTGTATGTATTTTCTATTTAAACCAAAAACTTTGCATTTTTCATTTATTTTATTCAGATGGTGCCAATCAAAATGTTTTTCCAGATCTCTCTCCCCTGCTCTGTTCTTAGAGAGGAAAAACAATCATTTGTAGCAGCATCTTTGTTCTGTTTTTTAGCTGTCAATTAAAGAGCTCTTGGCAGAAAACGACCATGACAGGATACATAGCATGACTCCCACCCGCCACCTCTGCTTGAAACGTCAGCACAGGATACAGAAGCAAACTTACACATGGTATATTTTGACATGGGGCAGGGGCCTTAGGGAGCATGATGCTGAAAGAACAGTAAGCACTCAATTGCTGGTAGTGTAATTAATCCTGCAGAATGGAGGGAGGTTGACTATCTGCTGAATTACAGAAGGGTGGGGGCAGGCAGAAAGAAAGATAGGCATGCAGCAGTAAAAGGTGCCATTTCTGTCAATATAATTCACTTAGGAATTAATGCTTTGATGAGGATAATTGCCTTTCTAACTCACACCCACAGACATCACAATCCTTTCCAACATGTTAGTATTATTTACCAAGTACATGGACTAAAGACTGAAAGAAGTAGCATCAGCAGCCGCTTTACAGCTGAAACAGGTAATAGCTTTTGCTAGTGTTAATTTATTAGTTTGCTGTACATCTAATCAGCTCTCTAATCTATTTTTGACTAAGAAATTGCTATGCAAACCAAGGTACATAAACTTTCTGCCATGCACACTGTCTTGAGTTTGACTAAGTCAGATTTGTAAATACCAGTATTAAAAAGTGTTTTAAAACAGTTTAATCCCCCAAGAGACTTTCCAGATGGAAGACACTACTTCACAGCGGGACAGGAGATCATTTGAGTTTCATTTCCTTGTTACTGAGTATTTTATTTCCTCATACTGAGCATTATTTCCTCATGTGCTTCAGTTCAAGTCTAACACTTTAACTATAGTGAAGTTGGCATGATTTTGCACTGAATGGACAAGGAGGAAATGCGTGGTGTACTTCAATAGCTCCATTGAGGAGATTACAGCCTAAATAACTACTAATTGTCTGATCACAAGTTAGCTGCATTAACAGCTAACTATTCCCTCTGCTGCTTCTACTGTGTATAAGGTTTGGCCAAACCAGAGAATGTAACTTCAAATCACAACATAAACTCTGACATTTTAGTAACTATCTGCTATATAAAGAATGCCCTTACCAATGTAGTTTTTTGACATTGCCACTTCTCTTATTTCAATGTGCACAGAACCTCTTGGAATTTGAATCACTTCCATATATCCTGTAAGACAAAAATTATTTTCCTTGCTGTTTTTTACTTTCATCAATTTTAAGTAATGAAACTAACCATTAATGTATTACTCACAACTGAAAATTAGTATGAGATAAGGGATTCAAATGTACTTGAACATTTTCTTTCATGTGATACAAAGGAAAACTCTTTAAAATTCAAACAAAACTTTTTAACTGATAGCAAGAACTTAAGCATTCAGGAATTCCCTTTTTAAGTGCTAATAAAATATTTTCAACAGTGTATTAAGTCAAGTAATTAACATTTAAAATGGCTTTAGGATCATAGGATAATTCAAGTGGTAGAGGACTTCAGTCCATCATTTAGTCCAACTTCCTGCTACAAGCAGGGGCAGCTAATAGATCAGATCAAGTTACTCAGACCTTTATCCTGCTGGGTGACGAAAAACTCCAAAGATGGAAACTGTGCAACCTTTCTGGGAAATCTGAGCCACTCCTAGACTGTCCTCCTGAGGAAACAGTTTTTTCTCCCATTTGATTAATCACTTTTCTTCTATCAGTTTCTAGCTACTGTCTTTTCTCCCACAATGTACCAGGTCAGTGCAAAGAGCCTGGTTCTGTTTCTTCCATGACCTCCTCATAGTATTGGAAGGCTGATACCAGGTCCCCATAAACCAGGAGATTCTCCAGGCTGACTTAGCCCAGTTCTCTCAACCTCTCCTCACAGAGGGTCAAGTGTTCCAGACCTCTATAATCTTACTGGTCCCCCACTGGACAGAACTAACTGCAGTGCATCACTCCTTTTCTTGAATTAGGGTAACACTAAGACTACAAGATTAATATTATTTGAGCTAAGTTTAAAAATAATAGCCTATATATATTTCCTGAAGTCTTAATATGATGAACTTCTGAGATTCTTCTGTATTCTTGCTATTCTAAATTTTCATGCATGACTATCAGATTCTACCATACACAGTAAAATAATACACGTTACTCTTAATACACCGCCATAACCAAATAATAACCAAAAAACTTCACCAACAGAATTAAGCATTCAGTAATTAAACACATTTTTGTATTTGGGATAAATCCAAATTAATACCAAAAAAAAGGAAACTATAGGCAAACAGAGTCAAAGTGAATGACCAGCAGCAATGCCACGGTAGGAATGAAGCTGATATTTGCTAAAGAGTCATCTAAATGCACTGTGCAACAGAATGGACATACATGTACATACCTCCTCTGGGCAATGAATCATTGAAGAAACCTTCAATGGCTTCACATGTACTCCCATCTCCTCCACAAACACGGCATCTATCTTCCTTAGCATCAGACCCCAAAATATTATCACAACCTACATGCTGAGAACAGATAAGAACAAATATTTTAACAGGATGATGGTCATGCACCACTATTTCTAAAGTTTCTTTGAAGTGTTTCTCTCAAGTTTGAGATATGCAGTTCTTATTTTTATCTCCTATTTTTATTTTTTGATTACCAGTACTTTAAGTGAGTTTTCACGTGACGATGAAAGGAGATGAAAAAAGAGAAGAACCCACATTTTGGGTTGTTATCAAATCTTGATTATTAAGAACCTTGCATTTCTACTGTGACTTCTAGGATGGGATTACACAGTGTTTTGCATATAATATAATTATTATACTTATCAATAAATGATTACTGATGTTGTTACTTGATATTACAACAGCTTCATGCCATCTATATTCCATTTTTATGGGAAACATTTGCTGTGTGTTCCTTAAACATTTAGACAGCATGAGTAGTAAGTATTCTTAAGGCATTACAGCTTCATAGACCATATTTCCACATGCTGCAGGGGAAACTTGCAATTTTTATAAGTCTGTAGAATGCAAATGACTTCACAGTAAGAATTACTGCAGAACGAAATATAGTGAAAGGCTGAATTTGATGCTGTATTAGATAAAAAAATTTAAATAAATGAAAATAAAGATGGAACCTTTGGGAAAAGAAAAAAAAAACAGGATGAAACAAGTAGGTTGTAAACAGAATAAAGACTGCAGCCAATATTTTTCCAGGATGCATACAAAAAAGAAGGTAGCTACATAACTGTCTAGCTGTCTTTGTCTCCTGTCTAGCACTATTATTTGCCATCTTGTAAACAGCTAATACACACACATCATAAGAAAAGTTAAAATACTTTCAATAACTGACAAAATATTATTATTTTAACTATTTACATTTCAACTTACTGATTCACCAAGATGACAGACCCCCAACTTTCTTCACAGTTCATTCTCAACTTGAGATTCTTCTCAGTAATTTACTAAGACATGGCAAAAGCTTTTGATCTCACTATGTCATTCCATAAACATACATCTTCAGTCCTCCATTTAGCAAAGAACTTCAGCATTAAGTTAAGCTTTAGTTATGTTAGTGGTTTTGTTGAAATCAAATAATTTTTAGAGTTACCAGTACTTTTCAAATGTCTAGACCTAAGTACATAATTAAACTTTGCTAAACTGAGGAAGCAGTGGAATGTTAATAACCAAAAAATATGGCACAGAACCCCAATTCTATTGAAATTCTTGTAATGCATTTCTATAGGAATCTTACACTATAATCAGATTTTTGGTAAAGGGCAAATACTTACATCGTTTTACATTTTTTCCTAGAACCACAGGGCAATAGTGATGACTTTCTGTTTCAATTACATCAACAGCATGATTTTTTTGCAACAGGATGAACTAGTTAAACAGATTAATATGTTCACATTTACTGTTTTTCAGTCAGAGTGATGCTGTAACTGAAATGATGGAACAGGCTTGGAAGAGTGTAAGGAACCTGTTCATCTCCTGCTGCCATTTCCATCAATTCTTCAACAGAAACCATGAAGCAAGAAAAAAGGGAGATAAAATGGCAGATTCTACTAAGGTCTGTGAGAAGTTACTGAAATTCAAATTATTTGTCTGTTTTATGCACTATCTTTTTAAACTTTTTGTCTCTGTCTTACACTTTTATTAAAAGCTTGACCTGTCAACACTCCCTTTCATGTAATACACCATACCGTGTAATGTGTAATACACCAAATACCATAACTAAATATAGATGACAGCAGACACAACAAAGTAATCCATAAGTACTTTATAAAACATTTTTAACCTTGCATTCTCCATTGATACAGATATCCAGTGAATCAGCATTGCACTGAGTCCCATCTATTACTGCAGGAGCACGTTCAGTGTAAAAATTATACCCTTCAGCCAAGCAGTTTAATGCACATGGTTTAACCCCACCTGAACAACAAAATCAAACGAAAGGAAAAAAAAATTAACAAAAACCTTGAAAAGTTAAGGTTTAGTTAAAAATACTATACATAAACAGATCTGAAATTTACAATCTTATCTCATACCTGACATATACAAAGTATACACTTAATTTAACTTCCCCTTAATGATTTCTCTACTTGCCTCTTTTCTTTTGCAAAAAACATTATTTCACTTAGTAAGATATGACAAGGTTGGCTGGGTCCATAATGATGCCATTATGCTAGTACAATCTAATAACTAAAGGTTATTGAACAATTTAAAACAACAAGGATACAACTTCACCATTTGAAAAGCAAGAATAGCAACAAAATGTAGTGCTAGAAGTAGATCAAAACCAAGATCAGAAATTTTCAATTGAGAATTCAGTCCTGCTGAATTATACTACAGCTCAGATTGCATGATCATGATGACCTTTCTTGGGCTTTTAATCTAAAATACTATTTGTAAAACCATTTAGACTGTTAAGCTAAAAATCATTGGTAAAACCATTCAAGTCAATTATGTATTCAAAACACAAGTTATACCCTCCAGCTTTAGAATAGGAAAAAAATTATTAAATTATAATATTATAAATAATGCAATTATTGAAGTTATCTTTAGAGGCTCCTATAAATGCTTTTACTTCTTTCTCATTTTCCTAATATTCTGACTTTAGGAAAGGCAAATTTATTGTGAGATTACTTAATACTAAACTCATCACTGTGGAATTAGAGGCACTTGCAGATCACCTACGAATCTTTAATTCTATTACAGGTGCAGGTGGAGAACGTCTCCATATTTTTAAAGTGGAGTCTCTACAATGATGCTGACTCCACTTTACACCAAAACAAAATCTACTGGAATAAAGAAATGATGCTCTTCAGTAATGCAGCAACTGACAAAAGTACAAGCTTAAAAATCTTAGCTCATATTATTTTAATCAAAACATTGTCTTTACAAACATTACTCTCTGTACAACATTTATATAATTTTGAAGCCTTCACATATGATAATGGTTTTGCAATGCTAACCATTACCTCCAGTGTAGGGTTTCCAGTTATAATACTTTCCCCGGAAAGGCATATTGTCAAAATCCGCACATTGCTTCTCTCTAAAGTCACGGGCCCCTGAAGGACACGGCTAAAAAATGAGACAAAATAGTTAATTTATTCCAAATATAAACCTGAAAGGCAATGCTAAGATGCTTTACTGAAAACACAATCATGCAAGTGATTAGAAGGTGGTTTCCTGTTTTGTCTTGTGGTTCTGACTCTGAAATTTGCTTTAGTACTTTACAGTTGAAGTGTCTATTTGCAATCTTAGGCTGGCATTAAATAGCTGAAGTAATTTAAAGAAAGGTAAGTGTTACATAACAGTTTCCACAAAACTGGAAAATCAGAATCCTGTCAAACTATGCGTCATAATCAATCCATCAGCTACCTTCTTATAAACACATTAAAAACAGCTGGGAAAAAAATTTGGTCAGAGCTGTAGGTTCAATTATACTGTACTAAGCAGCTGTACTGAGACACGTTATTAAGACATCAAGAAAAAAAACTTTTTCTAGAGAACTATGTTGCTCCTGCTTACTTGTAGCCTTGACAAAAGTATTTTCTTAAGGCTGAGAAAGAGAATAGATAGCATGTTTGGCTCTGATTACCAGCCTCCATGTGTCAAGAAATAAAAATTTTCATTTAACTTTTCATAGCCTTGCATTAACAATTACAAAATCATTGAGTAACATTTTTACTTGAAATGAGAGTAGATTTAAGTAAAATTAAACTTGGAAAGAATTGCAGGAGAAATAGAATTCTTTGCTATTTTAAGTATTTTTCATCAGCAAATTCAAAGTAATATTGAATATACCCTCAGTTCATTAAACATTGTTATCAATGTTTAAGTACCCGCTGAAATTGCAAGCTTCATCAGAAAGTATTTAAAACACAGATTAAAATCCTGATTAGAGCGAAGAGAAAAGGATTTTTTTGACAGGCATCAGAGGTGTTAATAAATATTACTACTTTATGAGGAAGAGAAGAGTCAATTTTATGGCATTTTACTTGTATTCCTGTGTACCTAACTCAGTTAGCACTTCCCAGGAATCTGAAATGCATTCAAGTGAAAGGGACTCTATAAACATGTATGCTAAAAATTCATGGCACAATGCAAATATAAGCATAACAATTATGATTCTCATTATACATTAATCAAGAACTCATGATAGATAGCCCACTGCCATATGATTCAAGAACTTTCATTTTTTTCTGCTATTCTGAAGCAATAAATTAAAACAGTAGACATTAGACTGTGTTTATATTTTAAATTTTCTCTATTACTGTATTACCTCCTTCTAATTAAAAATACATTTTTAAACACAGTGCATTAACTGGTAAGAACAGAGTAGTGCAACTACTTTGATTCAATAATCCTTCACAAGATAACAGTAAGAGTTCAAAATAACTACATAAATTTGAAAAAAAATAATTTTAGGGTGTTTTAAATAGTAACTCAAACTAAATTTGCCTCTTTGTATCACATTCTCCAAGCAGTGGAAGGATCAGTCTTGACACACCTCAAAGCTAGTCTGAATCTCTCCAGTACTGGTCACTACACACTTCTTCAATCCCATTTGCTCAGCTCCTAATCTACACAGCTGGAATTTTAATTGCACTGAATTCTCATTACAAGTTAAATAAATCACCTCCATAATGAAACCCTTTATCTAAATAGTTACATTAGGAAAAAATAATAAAATATGAAGACGAGTAAAGAAAGATCGAGATTTTTATACTCTAAAAAGAAATTCTGACCCTCTGGTCTTCAAGATGTACTCTTGCTGCCCAATTTCCCTATCTTTTTTACTATGTCATCAATATCTGACAGGAGGCAAAACTAAAGGCTACAATCTCAAGAAATGGATTCAAAAGTGTGCTTGACAAACTTGGTTGCCTCCTACGCCACAGTAACCTGCTTAGTTGATGTTGTGTGAGTGGTGGACATTGCTGGCCTGGATTTCTCCAAGGTTTTCAGTATTGCTTCCCACAGCCTCCTCCTGGAGAAGCTGTTGTGTCATGGCCTAGACAAGGAGTCTGTAGGGTGGGTGGGGACCTGGCTGACCCAGGGGAGTGGTCAATCATTTCTCTTCAAACTGACAACCTGGCACAAGGGAGATCCCCAGGGATTGATACTGGGCCCAGCACTCTTTATTTTCCAAAGTGATCTAGAAGATGGGATCAAGTGCATCTTGGGGCAGTTTTCCAATAATAATAAATTGTGTGAGGAAGTGGATGCTTGTGAAGAGAGAGCCACCCTGCAGAAAGACCTGGGTAAGTTGGAATAGTGAGCTAGTGAGAACACTGTGAAGTTCAGTAAGGACAAGTGTAAGGTTTTGCACCTGGGAAGGCATAATCCAGGAGTGCAGCACAGGCTGGGATCTACCCAGCTTGGGAGCAGCTCTGTGGGAAAGGGCCTGGGGCTCCTGGTGGACTCAGCTCCATCTGAGTGACCAGGGTGTGCTCCTGCAGCACAGAAAGGGAACAGATCCTGGGTGACTCCAACAAGGGCTTCACCAGCAGAGATGACATCCTTATCCCACCCCACACAGTGCTTGTCAAGCCACACCTGGAATGCTGTGTTGAGTTTTGGCCCCTGGTGCACAGTACAGATGTGGACAGGCTGGAGAGGGTCCAGAGGAGAGCCACAAAGGCAATCACAGGGCTGGGAATCCTGGCACGTGAGGAAGGGCTGAGGGAACTGGGTTTGTTCAGCCTTGAGAAAGGAAGGCTTGGGGGAGGCCTTGTCCCCATGATGCAGTATTTAAAGGATGGCTACAGAGAAGATGGAGATTCTCTTTTTTACGAAGAGTCGCATAGAGTAGACATAATGTGCACAAGTAATTCCTGGGCAGATTCCGATTGGACACAAAAGAAAAACTTTTCTCAATGAGAACAACTGGCCATTGAAATAATCTCCTCAGAACAATGGTAGTTTCCCAACTGTTTTAAGATTTGGCTGGACAGAGTGCTAGGCCAGCTTGTCCAGACCATGTTTTTGCAGAGAAATGTTGGACCAGATAGTCCTTGAGGTCCCTTCCAACCTCTGACTCTTATGAAAATCCTAGGCATAGAAATGCAAAAAGATTACTACAAGATAAGCTACAAAACACATTTACAAAATGTCATCTCTCTGTGTATGTGTTCCGTTCCTAAAGTAAACATGCAATAACTGCTTCTCTTTATTGGGTAAGATATTTTACTTTTTTCATGCAATTGTAGTACATGGATAACTCTTGTCAAGCTAAGACTGCTTCTGTCTCCAAATGCTCTTTTATGAGACTGCAAATTGTGAAGTAGGCATCTAGCGAGCATACGAGAACTTAAAATGAGCTCTGAAGAACCTCCTGAGAAGAAGATGTTTTGAGTTTAAAAAGTGTTAACAAATTATTCAACCAACACTGACACAACTCCTGTTACTTGGAGTTTGGGGTCAGGCAGATTTCAGCAACTTAACTCATTATTTCCTATTAAGGAAATAATGTAGGTCTGTACAACACCTCAGAGAAGATAAGAAACAAGCCAGAAGAGTGACAGTTCAAACTCAGGTACTATTATAAAATGTGGCTTCTCACATGAATTAATTTCAGAAAAAAAATTGCTTGAAAACATTAAAATTATGAAAGCAACAAACAGTATCTGTGAATGTATGCATAATGAAAGGAACTCCAAAAAGCACCCAAAAAACTACAAACCATTCTATTAAGAGAAAACACTGAAAAACAAGAAACTTCTGAAAGTATGTATACACACATACACATAAAACATTCCCAGAGTAAGTAAGCAAACCATGTTTTTCATCATATATAAAAAAGGACACTTTTACAATTCTAGATGTATATCAAATAAAGATTTACATCCTTATAAATGTTTTAAATCAATTAGTTACTTTAACTGAGAAATGATGTTTCTTTCTATTCTACTAGAATTTTCTATTTTTTTTTTAAATTAGAAACACTTTGGTTAGAAAAATACGTATTTTTTTGTTAGAGATAATGTGGTTGCTGGTAGAAAACAATTTTCTGATGAGTATGTTCTTTCTACCACCCTTATGTTTCCAGAAATTATTACCTAATGTTATTTTCTGCTGATCTCAGTGTTTCCATTAGCAGATGCCTTTTGAATTAAGAAGTCATATACGGCTTTGGAAGTGCTTGACAAGAAATAAGTCTAGTAGGAGTGTGTGCACTGTTTCCAAAGGATTTAAATGGTCAAAAAAAGGACAACAGAACTAAGTCATGTCTGCAAGAAAATTGAAGTCAAACTGGGTTTTTGGCTTATGAACAGTAGGCACTTTAGGCAGGGCTGCATTGAAAGTTACAGATGGGCAATGAATGTTGACACTGCAGAAGAAACTTGAACAGAAAAAATGTCCAAACAGCACATTATTCATAAAAACAATAACAGATTTGCATGTTCTTAACACTTACATTAATCAGCATATTATTCCATTAAAACTGTCAAGCTCTAAGGACTAACATAAATCTTGAAACAAAACCTACTAATGTCTCTGATTCTTAGTGATGTACAATCCTAAACATTGCTATAAAAGAAATAGACTAGAATTGTCAAAATCATTAAGGCTGTAAATTTAGACTTCTGTAAATACCAAGATGTTCACACACTGCAAAACCATACCAAAAAACATGCTAAAAAAATGGATCACAAACTGTAAGAATGACATTTCCAAACTGCCTGGCTTGAGTTTGCAACCGATTGTTTTTCAGACCTAGGCAATGAAATGCGAAGCTCCCTTTCCAATAACTTGTCAAAATTACTGGTTGAAATATGAGCATAGGTAGGAAACCAGTATTTTGTAATAGAGTGCTATAATTTTTAAATATTTTGATGGATTGTTGCAGTGGCTTGAATGGATGTAAATTACTACACTTGGGTATGAACAATTAGCTGTGAAAGGACAGCTGAAGAGTAACTTCCTAAACAGTGCTTTTAAGAAAGTTTTAGGCATAATGAATCAATATGGACTAAATTAACACTATCACTACTGTAGGAAAAGTTAACGAAATACTAAAATGAATAAACAGAATCCCATTGCTAAGGTGACAAACTAAGACTGAAATTAGAGTTATCTCTGACATGCCTCAGGTAGTGCAGTGGGTTGTGCACCGTGCTTCAAGGAGTGTGCTACTGGGATCCCAATGGTTACCAACATGGAGATGGTCTGGTGCAAACAAAACTAAGAAAAGACATGATAGTAATCTGTAAACACAGGAAAAGTTCCAGTCTAGGCAATAATACCAGTTATCTTCTTACTGGGAAAAGAGTAAGTAGGCTTCTTTAAGGATTGAAAAACATACATTGTATTTTATGAAAATTGGGTATTGTAAGGGTATTGAAAAATCCTAATGTTATTTCCTGGACTGGAGGTATTTCAAAACAGGTCAGGTGCCTAACCATCAGTTAGGAATGGTTTATTGAGAATTATTTTGTCTTTGTGCCAGGGAATAGCCTAAATGGCCTCCTCAGAGACCTTCTGTATGTTCCACCTCTGACCCTGTAAACTTCCTCTCTGTAATAAATAAAGAATAAGAAAAACAAAAGCAACTAAGAACTGTCTGAAAAGTGACCATTAGAAATTTAATACAATAAAAATAAAACAAATCATAGCAATATGTCCATGGTATGGCTAGGTAGCTATGGCATCATTCTTAATAATAAAAAAGCATTAAAAATTGTATATTTGTGAAGGAACAGGATTACATATTATGTAAACAGTTTTGTATACTTGTTACTATGGCAGATTGGAGACAAATGCAACATTTGAAATAATAATGCCTGAACAAATACTTCACAAGAGTCCTCAAAGAGTTAAAGCAGGAGGGCTGCTGTGTGTGCATGTGTGTTTTTTAACAAATCTTAGGCTGTGTGTACAAACTGAAACAGCGTTAATGTAAAAAGATCATTATTAGAAAAGGATTAATAGAATAGTCTAGATTACAGTTTGCCTAATATTAATCCCAAATAAACAGAAAAGTTGGCAGAATCTTGACTGATACAGGTTGAAAAGAAAGATAAATAATAATATAAGCCAGTAATTTTGTATAAGTTTTATCAACTAAAACTTACTACGATTCTTGGTTAAATTAGAAGAAAAATTAAACATGCTTAGATTTTGGTAAGTCACTTAGCTTAATAGTAGACAACATAGTGGAAGATGATGTAATTGTTCAATAAAGCATATGTGAAATTTACTAAATATTGACTGACAGATTTCAGTAAGCCATCATCACGCAGTTGCCAAATTTGAAAGTGGAATTCCTATCAGCAGTAAGAAGTAGAAAGACACCTTATGTGACTCAATATTTTCATTTGTGAACTACAACTACAAAAATATTTCTTGTTTATGAAATCTTCCAATTACAAAAAGACTGCCTGGGTGAAAGTAAAGAGAAAGGTATATTAATTGCAGAGTATCATCTGGTAAACCAGATCCATTCAAATTAAAATTGTACCAAGACAGACAAATGCAGAAATACACATCTACAGAAAAAAAAAATCCAGAATGGTGCACTGGATTTGGAAGGTAGGACAACTGGAAAAGTTTTACAGCTCCTACTGGACCAGCATCTAAACTTCAGCTTTTCTTACTACACTGTGGCCACTTCTTGGCTGTGTGAACAATTACTTTCTTACTGATCAACAGTAAGAAAGTAATTTTTAATTTGGAAATTTTTAGTACTGCCTAATAATGAGAATAACCTCCACAGAAAAATTTGCAGGGACAAAAATTACAATAATTAATAATGATCATAAATGCATTTTTTTCCAAAAAATCAGTATATAAACTATTATATTTTTCTGAATATATCAAAAGGTAAAGATGTGAAACAATATCTTCAGCTATAGAATCTCTCAGTGTTTCAAACCTTCCTGATTTAAGATGAAAATTAATATGAATTTAAAGCTAAAATAGTAGGAAAACCTTTTTATGTTTGCAGTGCTACTGACCTGTAATTTGACTTGACATCTTACCAGTGAAATTCTTTATTGATGTGTGTTTTTTCCTGGTTTGAATTTTAAGTTATTTGAATTTATATTTTAGGTTCATGATTTGACCTTATACATTTATACTGTGTCCCGCTCCTTCCTGTCCAATGGGCTCAGCTCTAAAATGGAACTGCAGGATCATTCTGGTAATACAGTAACTAGCAAATACCTGGTGGCAAAACAGCAGGTTTCAAATACATTTGCACAGAGCATGTAAGAAGATTGTGTAACACATTAGCACTGAATGTTATAAAGGTATAAGAAGTGTAAGAGAGCTTAAAAGTGGATTCACGGAGTGTGCTTTAACTTGTGGCAGTTAATGTGGTACAGATACGACATGAGTTTCAGCAAGCTTTAGACACACAGCTTTTGGAAAGTCACACAGTAAACCAAGAGAAAATCATCCCTTGCCTGTCAAAAGTGTATAATTTATTCCCTAAAAAGCTGTTATAGGCCACTGATGGGAGATAAGACACTAGGCTAGACAGACTTTTGCTCTGATGTGGAATGATCCTTGTTCACAGTTAGCAGGGAAGCTCAAGTTGAGCTCACTCCAGGCCTTAATGCAAAGGCACTAGGTATTAACACTAGGCACCACATTGAGACCACATCCTAACATCTACCAGAACACACAGGGTGCCTGCAATATAGATGTGCTTTACAGGACTGTTTGCCAATTAAACACAGAATCTGTACACTTTCTGAACTGGAGAAAAACCGCATCCATTGCTGCTAAAACATAAACCAGTCCAGCTGATCACAGTGGAACAAAAGTTACTTACATCAGTATTGCAGGAGCGATAACGCTTCCTTTCTCCAAGACAATATTTGCCTCCACCTGAAGGCCTGGAAAAATATGTTAATATGTTAGGATATGCACTAGAACAAAAACACCTGCATGAGATATACTAACACATTCTTAGTCTTAATACAAGTCCAAGATAGATATATTATAAAAATAAAAAGATAAAAATAAAAATACTTTCAAGTTTTAAGATGAGATTTTGATAAGAATTGTATCTTTGACTTGCATTGGAGCAGACACAAATGATTACTGGGTACTTGAAAAATCATCACTCATAATATTAATGTAGTTTGCATAAGTTCCAAAAAGTACAGTTTAATTGCATTTTGAATATAATAAAAAAAACTGCTGGTTTTAATTATTTGCTTTGTTTATAAAATAATGAGAAATGTATAAACAACCTATGTGAAGTTTTTTTTTCCCCATCATCTCATCATACTTGCAAAGACTGATTTTATACTCGGAACCAGCAAAGACTGCATATTACAATTCAGAACTTGGACTCTGATTTGAATTAATCAGTAAAATCATTAAATCATTAAATCTGAGGAAACTGGGGAAACTCCAGAGTATGCAGATTTCTATTAGTGTAGATAATTGGTTGCTAAATTCCCACACTGTTCAAGAACACTATCTTCCATAGAGGTCAAATAATGAATTAACTTAGACTTATATGGAAGATTAATCAGACATCAGCTCTTTGGCTTGCAACTTGAAAGCAGAAGAAGAAATACTTTGTGAGGCCTTTATAATAAAAAGAATTAGAAGTTTTACAATTAAAAATTAACTAAAAATTAAATCAATACTAGTTTTCACATTACAGTATTTAACCAGGAAATGTTATCCTTAATTATCAGGGCTTGTTTTATTCCTAATGCATAAATACCCTTTCCCAAATGCATTTGCTTGTTAAACATTTCAAATGTAATCATTTTCATCACACCAAGCCAAATACATGGTGACAGAAGTCAGGAAAAAATCTCAAGATATTATTCATGCTCCAAACAAACATTTCACTAGGCTTTTTAGATATTGCTTTGAAAAAAATGATTACTTTATTATTCTCTCATTAACACAGTCTGACATGTTGATGCATACAGATAATTTCTGGTTTTGAATCCATAAAGTAGTGATATTGGCCAGATTAGACAGGTATTACTAATAACTGGGGGCAAACAGACCACCTTAAGTAGCAGTGATATGACATTATGGTGTCTGTCTTGCAGAGTACAGTGGAAAGCTGACAGGCAGCCTGGTTTGGAAAACACAGATATAAGCAACAAATAACCTAAGTGACTACAGAGCAGAAGACAAGAAAAAGAGTGACAAAAGACACAGAATGAATTTTCATGAAAGAGACAGAAATTACTATCAGAAAAAGTGGTCTGAAAAACCAATAGTGGTGATGGAAATAGTGATTATGAGAAATGACAAGAAGAGAGCATGGAGTAATAAAACTATCCTGCAAGGATCTATAGCTATGATGAGCTAATCAGAACAGATAAAAGCCAAAACAGAAAAGAGCAGCATTTCATTCAGCAAAAACCAGCAATAGAAATAAGCATTCCTCATTCAAGAAAACATAGTGACAGAGACAGGAGCACTTACCTGACAGAACTTCTCTGGAACAGTGCCCAGGACATTGGAAAACAGACAGATTGTAAGAGAAGTACAGATATATACAACAGATCAAGCTGTAGTGGAGAAGCTGGCCCCTCTTCAGAGAGGGCGAACAGACCAATAGAGAGCAGTGGCAGGGAAAAGAGATGCGGAATTGTTTTAAGGGTCAGTGGGAAGTCACAACTGAAGTGTTGGACAAGACAGCACATAAATACATTGTATGCAATGTAACATTACTACCTATGGCTTGTATGTAAGCAGTTATATTGAAAACCTCAGAAATATTGTGTTGGGTTTGTTTTTGTTGGTTTTTTTTTCATAAGTAACTGGCAATTGGCATTTTATATCTGAGACAAGCAAGCCCTAAGAAAGAAACCTACCTAAGGCATCATTTAAATATATTTTGATGAATAATTAGTTGCATAAAGAAAACCATTCTGGTTACTGCTGAATATAAATCCAGCCATCTTTACAGTACAGAAAATACATTAAAAATGTTAAAAGTATGTCTAGTGAACTTCTCCTGTTTAAGCATTTCTGTCTGCTGTTTTGAAGACAAATGTTGGCAAACTAGCAAAACATTTTTACAGATAACAAGTGAAACCACAGTTTTGAATAATTTCCAAGTGTGTCTTTTTGTTGGCTCTGGCTTACTTTAGCTACTTACGCTGGACTGTCACAGTGTCTTATGGATGAGGAGACTCCTCCCCCGCAGGTCCTGCTGCACTCTCCCCATATTGACCACGGACCCCAACCCCCATCTATGCTCTGGGGCCAAGTGCCAAAAGGTACGCACTCTCCCTGATAACACCACTGAAAGATTTCACAAAAGAAACACAAAATTAGCTCAGAGGCTGACAGAGTTATCAGGACAGAAAAGTATAAGGGTCAGACAATGACCAATTATAGGCATTAGCATTCCCTGTATAGATAACAAGACTAGTATTTTACTTTTTCTAGCCATGTTTAGACATTAGTGAGGGTGTGTGTGATTTGTTAAATGTCTCCACTCAGTCCTGAATTACAGGTCCCTAACACACACCAGAAGTATTTTTTATTTCATCAGCCTCCTTAATGTTTCACAATTAAGGAACTACAAGTTGCTTACGTTCTTTTAAACTCTAAGATTCATTTCCAAGCCCAGTTTGGTAAAGGACCCTCCACTGAAGATTCATGTAGAGGTTTCATTACAGAAAATGAAAAATTCCCCTGATAGTATTTTTAAGAAAGTATTTATTTTTATAAAAGAAAATCTGGACAACATTACAATGAAGGAAGAATTTGTCGCAGTATTTCATTCATTAACACTACAGACATAATAAAAGTAGTGCCAAAGCATGAGATATGGTACAGAAAATCATTTTATAATAGTGACTGACCACTTGTTCAGGACAGAATGGATACATGTACTTCATTCAAGCAAACACTTAAACTTTGCAATATTATTACTTAAATTAGAAATACAAAATGACAGACAATTCACCCAAATTATTGACTATTAAAACAAGTTTATTATTTAGTTCATCAGAGACCTTCTCTAAAACATTAAGAAATAATCCTGGAGCCCATATTTTGATCCACATTCTAGTGCCAACCGTATCACTGAGAATTTGAAGCAGCTCAATTAGATACCCTTTCCTACTATTGCAGGCTTAAGTGACAGAGCAGAGCATGGACTCAGGTCTACCATGACCTGACTCTGCACATTTCACTTCCAAAAGGTGAGCAACTGCTGTTTTTAAACTCCCTTGAACTTCTGTAGTATTGACCCTTTCAAAAAAGAAATACAGACAACTTCTGTGTCCAAAACCAGCCAAATGAATTTGACACACTGAGACATGCACAGAAGACATGGACAGACAGATGTGTATTGGTCCCTCCCTAAAGCATTACTGGAAGACTCAGTCTTGATTTCAGAGTAAAATGTACAGCAAAACTAAGCTTTCTCTTCCTCTTCTTGGAGTTCCAAATTTACAGACTCAGTCAGAACTTCATCAGAGGACTGTGCCCTTCATATGGAGCTTCTCTTAAATCTAGACTAGTATTTAATGTCTGCATAACACAATTCATGCCATACAGTGAGTGAACTCACATTTTTAGGTAGTTTAGATAGATCCAAATAGTGCAAGGTTTTGCAATGCCTCTAATGACACAATTAGGATGGAAAATAAAGTATTTATGTGAGCTAGAGGAGTTCCTAAAATCGTATGGTTTTTTTCTCTTTACAGTGATAAATTTATAAAAATTTTATTGACTAAATACCACAATCTCCTTGTTACAATAAATTAGAGATGCCACAATAGTACATGAATAGATATTTAATGCTAAAGTCAAAAGCTAAAAATGAAAATGTTTCTAAGAGTAAAAATGTAAGCTACTAATTTAATTGAAATTACATTACCTACATTACAAACACATCAAGATCCAAGCTAAGAAATGCAAGATAATCAGATTTAAAGTGAAACCCATAAGAATATCACAGATATAAAACTGAATATGTAAACCATCCTAATTCCATACTATTAGAACTATAGAGACAATAAGCAGGTGCAATTTACCTGCTTCACATTTCCAAAGCTATATAAAATCCCTATAGTGTGAAATTTCCACTGGAGTGCAAACGTTGTATTCCACATTCCCATGCTGCCCTGTAAAACCTTTAAATGCTGGGTTTTTCTCTTCTACTAAACTTAAATCTGAGGATTTAATGCTCTCCTCTGTGTTTCTTCTTAATTTTCTAGTAAAAATTTATCTTTCACTAGAAGTCAGTGATGCATAGAATATCTGTCAGAGTAATTAAAAATTACAAAAATCTTCATTATTTTTAATGGGACTGCAGAAATGTGCTTCCTCCACGAATGACAGCAACCTCATCTGCTATGATGAGGTTAAGACGATTGAGTAATCACCATATGAAGAAAGAAGAGGAGGTGCCAGCTATTTTAAAAGAACAGCTTTTCATGGAAGGTTTAGATCTGAAATATTAATCCTTCTCTGACATTGAAAGAATTATTTTCTATTATTTCTGCAGAAAGATGACAGTGATGCATTCAAATACGCAGAAAATATGCAAATCCTCTGTGAATAAAAGCAATCGGAAATTTTTCCTAAAAAAGTGGAAATAAAATATGATATGGTGGCACATTTGAGATCACTTTTATGAGTATTAGCTGTTTTACAGAATTAGCATTGATAACACAACATTGATTGATTTTTAGAAAAATCACACAGTAAGTACTCTAATACTGAGGAAAATGGATTTCCTATTTTGTATAAGGAAGAGAAATATTAGTGTCAGTTTCAATTTTACCTACTAATTTTCAACCATCAGTTCTACAACTATTTTGCAAGGAAGCATAATGTTTGATAATAAGGTACATTTATCTTATGTTCATGTCCAATGATAAGTTAAATCATTCCACAATGTAGCTAGGTAAACTATCCTTTCAACACTGTGTTTTCATTTTTTGCATGTTTGCCCCTCACTTACATCTCTAGTATGGATGTGATCTATGATCTGTGGAAAATGTTACCTTTTTTATTACTTTAAAACACAACATAAGTGTTCCCATCAGTTTTGTCTTATTGTTTTATATGCACAATTTCTTCATCAGTGTATTTTTAAAAATCTATCAGGTAATGGGAATACCAGAGAGAAACTTCATGCATATTTAAAATTCTTATTACGAATTAGGAAAAGTGTACCTTTTTGAACCCAGCTGATATGTAAAACCCTTCACCAAAGCATGAACATATTAAAGCTTCAAAACAGAACAGATGTAACAGTTCCATCAGCAGCAAGAAACCACTCTATTCTCTTTCCCTGTATGCAGAAAACAGCTGAGTAACTCTTATGGAAAACACTCTAAAAACCTTCAGGTGTAAGCAGATATCTGCCATGGAAAATTTCAACCCAAAGGGTTAAAAGCTTGGCAGGTTTATACAAACAGCTGGAAGAAAGTTTTATAACAGAAGGTTAGGCTATTTTAATTGCAGAAATCCCTACACATTCTGCCAGTAAGATGTTAATATATATTGCATCCAATTATGCTTTGGGTTTTTCGTTACACGTAATATGTAAGTAAATATCTAAATACAATTAAATCCTCTGATATCTTGTTAGGTGTTTAGAGCTGAAAATTTCATTTATTATATATATTTGGCCAGAATCAATCAAAATAGGTCTTAATTTGGTTGGGGCCTTTATGCATGACTGCAGTACAAATGTAGCAATAATAATAATAATAGCAATAACAACAATAAGAAAGTGTTACAGCACTGTAACGTATTTATTTCACATTACTCTTTGGGAAAGGGAATGACATATTTGGAAAGAGCTCATGATTTCTGGTTTATTGCTACCAGGAACTATTAATTCACAGGAAGCTTTGTGGATACAGCTTCCTGCTGTTAACAGGCATCTTTGGTTAACAGGTTTATCTTTGCAAAGTGGCATGGATTCTCTCATTTCCCTCTAAAATCTGACAATGGAACAAGATACTGATGACTGGGAAAAGATGCTTGGTAGAGAGCGAACTGATTAAAACCTCTTGACAAGGGAATAGATCAACAGTGTCTAAAAGGATCTCAGTTTGTAGTCTCATGGTTTAAAAAACATAAATTGAGGCAAATGACTCTTTGTCATTGAAAAGGAGAGATGGTTCCAAAATAAACCTAGACTGTTGATTAAAGAGCAGGGCTTCTACCATTTTCTATTACTCTAATATAAGGTAACATTTTTGGTACTATGTAAAGGTCTCTATTTTTATTGGCTAACTCTATCCACTCTATTTTTTAAAACAACCGGTTCAATGAATTTATTTCACATGGATTACCAGTATTTCCAAACCCAGCATGGAAAAGCCATCAGAATGATACCAGGTCATGGGCCCTGAATGAAGCCGTCAACACGCATTAATAAACTGTGACAGCTGCCCAAAAGCTTTCATTCTTGTTGTTTAAACATCAGATTGCAAGTCAAAATGCACTGTTATCTTTGTTGAAACCAGCTCAGCTAGCATGACAAAAGTCAGAGTGAGAATGGATGTCAATGGTCATTGTTCAGAAGAAAGTCCAATCTGAATCACTGAATCTCATGAACAGATGCAGCCATTCTCAGACAGATACTGGAAATGGTTTAATGTAACAAACTCTCTTCACTTTGTACAAACCTGCATAAAATATATTATCTTCAAAAAAGGCACGTAGAATGCATTTTTTACTCCCCAGTACATATATTTTAAATCAATTAAAATATTTTTCTCCCCTCTTTAAGATCTGAATGGATTTTGCCTTGTAACTGAGAAACAGCCTTCTAATATTCTTGCCTGAAACTACTGATATACAGAGCTTGTTTTAAAATCAAAATTCTCATATTCAGACAGATACTGTAGTGCTAAATTTATCTATTGCAACACTGACTTTCTGTACTTTTCTATTAGGTAGAAGAGTTTATCTGACTGTACATCTAAGTCCATAAAGCTAAACAGTTATTCAAGTGTAACTGAATAATGAAAGAATAATTCAAAGTCAAAATAGAAACGTCACTGGGAAATCCAGGCTTTTGTAAAACCCTTTTATGGAGTCAACATTTTTTCTATACACTTGTATAATTTGGCTTATATCTGAAGAAATAATATTCTTTTCCCTTCTAACAAAATGACATAGTTCAGGCTCTTGATTTATGTTGCACATTTTCAAAGTCCATGGCAGACCTAAAGCTGTAACAATCCTTAATGGAAGAGTGGTATAAAATCTAATAAAGATTAAACTAAAAGAGTTTTTACAAAAAAGTCACTCAAAAATTATGCAGAGGAAATAGAACATGTTGCGGGGTTGTTTTTTGATCCAGGCTCTAGAGTTTTATGGAGTGCATAAATATTTTATTAAATTACACATATAAAATAATTGTGAAAAAATTCTATAGGACATGTTTCGTTACGATGCATATGTATTCCGATAAACAGAGTTTTTGTTTGAACTGTTATAATTGCTGTGAAATAGCATAGTTCTTTCTTCTTGTAGTCTTTGAACAATAAATTGCTTCTTCAAACAATAAATTGTTTGTACTCACCCCCTTTTCAATGCTCCCTGTTTGACAAAGAGTACCTTCTGCTGCTGGAATGCTGTTGGTAACACAGCGGTTACTTTTGCTGAGGCACCAGAGCTCTCTACACACTTCCTAGGAAAGAAGGCAGAAGCAAGTTGATCAGAATAAAAGCCTAAAATTTCTTCCAGTCCTCAAACACACATGTATACACAAATTTGTTTTGAACAGAGACAATTAAGACGTGGTCTGGAGAGAGAAATTCAAAGATGGCTGTGATGGCAGCACTTTTGAAGACACTGTATTTTGCCTAAGGATATTCTGCCCAAAAAAATTCTGGAAGCATCAAAATTAGACAATATTATGTTTTTCACATTTGCCATGCAAGTAATGTTTTATAATTGCTTTTTTCTTGATTTGTGCTTAGACTGGGCTTAGTATATTTTAGTGTAGTTATAGAAGTAGTCTTTGGATGAGTTGCAATGTCTCCATTAAGGCTGTTATCTGCCTCAAAATTACCTGCCAAAAAGGATACCATTAATTTGGAGATATGGAACTGCAACAATTTATTTTCTTTCCTTTATGTAAAAATAAAGCTTTTGAGCTCAGACCAGCCACACTCCTCTTCTGCAACACTTGTTAAAACAGTCCATGTGTAGTTAGAACTAATTAACCTATGTATTAAAATATTTCCTTTACACTTTTTAGATTTGCAGCTGCTCTTTCATAAATTATTTAGCCCATACTATTTCCCTATGTTGTCAGTGTTAAATTAATTGAGATTTTCAAACCATCTTTTTGTTCCTACCATATTTTCTCATTTGATTTTGCCCAATTACTAATTTAAATTAAGCCAGTTCTGCTGACATTGGAGATAAATTGTTAAATCTAGCTAAGGTTTGAAATTCATGATGTGGGCATGATCCAAAACTGAGTGAACACCAGAAATCTTCATAGTTGTTTCAGTTGCCCTTGGATGCATCTGTGTATGCACAAAAGAATCTTTTACAGTAAATTACTCACACAAGAATCTTTGCTGTATTAATTTAGGGTCTGTGCAAGAGTTCACAACTTCCTTATATGTATCTTATATTTTAAAATATTTTTTAAAATTTGGAATAAAACAAGATCTTTTATCTTATGGTAATCCTTACTTTTTATAATCCCTAATTTTATTTAACTGCTGCTTGAAATAATGCCCTACAAAAAAAAAAACCAAAAACTTGTATAGATTCTATAGTGAAACTGAAAAGAAAAAGGAAAAGACAGTGTGAATAAATTATTGTCCACTCCCCTTCAGGTTCATTGTTTCTCTGAGGTAATGAATAAGTATCAGGCACCTATACACCCTATATGATGTATTCTATACACAACAATAGGAACAATTGTTACATTTTACCCCAAGATTTGTGTTTCTTGCATTGTACTGGATATAAAAATTGATTTATTTATACATTACTCAGTAGCGACTGCAGCAACAGTTCAACAACAGAATCTTTCTTGAAAAATGCAGAATTATTTATGTAGTTTAAAATCAGCTGGTGCCATTCTTGCAGGAATGTTAATACAGTGTATTTAGTTTCATGACTGACAGAAGCAAGGTATCTTCTCTATAACCCATTAAAAATAGACTATAGTAATGGTTCGAAATTACATGGAATGAAAACTATTGATTCCTGGAGTTTTCATCCAATTTTTGGCAATTAGGCCTAAGTTAGTTCATCCTATTTAGTGTCTGGCTTTATGAAAACTTTAAATTATTAAGCCTGTTTTGGGAGAAATAGTCCACTTGAAAAAGTCTACCTGTAGCCAAAGCAGAACTTTTCAAATTAGTTTCCTTTCAATAAAGAAATACAAGCAGGATAAATATTTACTTAACTTAAAACTCTGAACAAAATTTTTTTCTCACTCAGCTGAAAAATTTTCAAATTAAGATACACATAAATAAATATACTAATTGAAATAAAACAACAGAGAAGTAACAGAAGATACATCACAAAGCTCCTTGAAAAAATATAACTCGATTACAAATTTCACAGCCACTAAGGTGCTAAAATTCAACATTAAATCAATTTCACATCTAAATCAACCATGAATCCAAACTTCAATACAGTATGGATTTCAAAGTGAAAACCTAAAATGGATTCTTTTCAGACACAGTATGAGGTCCTCCTGTCATAATCCTGCCTTATTTACTTTAACCTTTAATTCACTTCCTCATTTTGTTGAACAGAATTGGTGTAATTTACTCACTCGTGCTTCATGTGTGGTTTACATTGTCAAATAGTAATTAAAAGTGTCAGACTGTGATAATTCTACTTGTGACCTTCTATTTATTTTAGATCTGACCAAGTTCAAATGTCTAAGTTAACAGCTGTTCTGAGTTCATGGAGTTTGCTCCAATGTTCTCAAAAGCAAAACATTCAATTGCATTAAAAAACAAAGATTTCAAACATTCCTATATGGACAAAAGCAAACAATCAGGTCCGGACAGCAATCTGGGATTTTAAAACATCTCTGTTTCAGCATGATTTGAATCCAGAATTCTGCTTTTTGCTCTAGAGTTTATGTGCAGAATCCCACTTCTGATATGCCTACACAAGTATATCTTCTATATATTATGATGGTGTAAGTGGAAGTAATATTTAACATGTCTTCGCCAGCCTTACATATCTACAAATCTGAGCTTTTGACAATTTCCTTTCAATAGGATTCTTTCCTTATATTCAGGCTTCTCTAGTACATTAGACTCTTCTAATTCACTGTTTTAATACCAGCCTGACACTTTAATTCAACAGTGTGAATTAATAAATACAGCACTCCAAGACTATTTTAGTCATTCATCTGTTTGTAGGAAGATTTCAAGCCGGTCAACTCACCTCCCTACTTCACAAAATGAGAAAAATATTTATTCCTAAATTGTTTTGAGAAGCAGTACATCAAAACCAGATATTACTACTGACAGTCTGATAGTCCTTTTTCAGACCATAATTTCAGAAGCAGTTTACCTCAGTAAATCCCTAAAGAAAAAATGATAGAAGTATAATGGTGTAAAATTACTGGGCTTTATCATACTATTAATGTGTGAGTACAACCTCTACTTAAATCAGAAAGGAGTTCTGTTTGAGACAGATATACAATATTCTAAAATCAACAGAATAATTCCTCAAAGAAAAACTATTCAAGGCACCAAAATTCACGAAAATAACACAAGGTATCGATTTGTAAATGTAATTTATATTAAACCCAAGAAATGAAAGGGGTTTTGTAATATCTTTTTAATATAGTGAAACTTATTTAAGATATTGTTTATTTTTCCCCACTGTACTGCATTTAGAAGAAAATATGGACTCTGAGGTATACTCTTCATCACCCTGTACATGAAATGAAAACATTAATAGTCATTTGAAAACAAATGAGATACCTAAACAGAAGTAAAAAATCCATCTGTGCTGTTATTTCATTAAATGAAAATGGAATTATACCAGGTACTCCTATGGCTGTCTTCTTTGTTTTCAATTAACCTTCGCAAGTTAAACAAAGAAGTTCTGACTAAGGTTCATTAAGCTTTCTCTTCTCCAGCTCAACTCCACGAACCCTCCACCTGCTACTACTTTAGTTATTGACTGGAGCTATTTCCTTACTACCACCATTACCTGTAACATCTCTAACCAATAGTTTTTAATAAGCCAGCCTTAAAAACATATGAGAAATTGCCCTGAAAAAGGCCCAAAATTGCTAATAGAAAGTATACTGGTTTTTTTTCACGCACACACAAGCACACACACTCACCCACCCATACCCATCCACCAACAGGTGACCCTTTTATGGTAGTGTTTTCTTCCATGGAGAAGGATGAAGCTAATGTATCTTTTGCCAACATTATTTTTGTTTAAATAATTTAATGAAACTAAGAGAAAGAAGCATAATCTGAAATTTAATAAATGACCTCAAAGTCAGTCTCAAAATGTCTGGATTTGGTAACTACTAATTTGTAAAGAAAACAAGGGAAAAGATTAAAAATCCAGGAAACATAAACTGAAGCTGAGGCCTTTCACAAGATCAAGACAAGATAGATGACAACCTGTAACGGTGTATCTTAGGGCTCCATGACTTCAGTTTGGAATTCGGATGCTTGTGTTTGCAGTAAATTAAACAAAGCTGAACCCATCTAGAGAAAAAAACACAGCAAATCAAATTACCTTCTTTTTGCCTAAGTATTATAAATGATGGAGCCTCTTTCTGTTGCATCATGCAGAGTTACATATAGGCATTTCAAATTACGTAACATCTAAGCATCCTATATCATAATCATCATAAATTGTTACAATACAGCACAATGCAAACTCAGTAATATGAGCAAAGATTGAATTGCTGTGCTGTTCTTGTTTTCAAAACTAATGAAAGCTTCCAGAAATGTTAGCAGTTCAGCCCATAAAAATTAAAAAAAAAAAAAAGAAAGGATGGGAAAACACATTCACAAGACATATTAAATTATGATAATTTGGGAGGTTCAACTTTTATTCATAAAATTTTAAAATCCTAATTAGGTTTTTCTGTAACTTCAGCATGTTTAATTTATAATATGCTGCACCTCTTGATGAGCATTTGCTAAAAGAGAGCATAAAAATAATTAGCTTCAATTGCAATTCAGACCTGAAAATCATCAACAGAGTATTTTTAGGCTCATTGCTGAAATGAAGCTGACAACCCAATTAAAACTAGAAGACCCTAATTATTAAGTGACCTTCAGAAGGTTCAAAGTTTTGCTCAGATAAGCACCCAAAAGTTACCATTTTAGGACTTCACTAGCAAAAGCCCATTAAGTGGTGCAGCATGTTATGAATCACATGCTGAAAGAACATGAAATAGAATACAAAACTTAAGTCCTACCTTTGTATTATGTTACCAACATTCTTTCATAAGTATTGGGTGCTTATATGAATCTTAGGGAAACCAAAGGAACCCTACAAGATCAATCACCTCCAAGTACCATCTTCCCTTTCAAGCCCATGCAACCTATCTATCTTTATTCAAACAGCATTCCAATATCTGGAATCTTATTCATTATTGTTTCAACGATCATGTAATGCACTCCTCCTGTTCTGATTACCAGCTTCTCCTTGCAATTTTTAACAGCATTCATAAGATGCAGGCACACTGGTGTTGACATCTGTGTCTCTAAGAGAAAGAAAGAGAAAAACAAAGACGGAAAGGAAGGAAAAAAGAAGGGGGTTTGGAGACAAGATAGTCCTAAGGAAGAAAAAAAGGGGACTGCAGGAACTTGTTCAAAAAAGAACGCAAAACTGCTTTAGGTTCCAGAAGGAGGGAAACTTCTGGGACTTTCCTTGGCTACACACATCATAAACTAAGAAAAAGAGGGAACAAAATTAATTTGCTTACAACAGAATGCTGTAAGACCTTATACAAGAAAAGCTTGAAACTTTAATAATTCGTAATGCTGAAGGCCTGCACTATAGTGGTGAGAGTTCTTTTGACTGACTAGCCAGACCTTAGGAAGCAAAAAAAAAAAAAAAAAAAAAAAAAAAAAAGGCAGATTGTGACACCAGTATCTTCAACTCCACCCTTTGCTTACACATACTTTTAACACCACTTTGTGAGCAATGCAATATAAATTCATCTGATGAAACTACGTATTTTCAGCTAACAAACAACAAGTATAAAGCAGTATAGTTACAGTATGATATATGAAGTTGGGGTCAAAAAAGGTACTTTACAGTAAGTTATTATGTATTATGCCCAAATTCAATTAAATGCATGATCCTAGGCACAGTATCAATAGTGAGGGAACAAAAGGAAAAGAGTAGCTTTGGTGCAAAGATACAACAGTGGCCTCTGCCTTGCCCTGTGAAAAATCATCAGCTTCCAGAATCTGCTTGTGCTTCTACCTTCCTATAAAACTCCTACATCAAGCTTAATACTACTTCATTGCTCTTCATTTAACTGGAGTAAACCACGTCAGTATTTAATGAGAAGACTGACAGTTTAATTCATGAACATTAAAATTTGTATCACCCAATTACGAGGGGCAATTGCAATTCAGGCTTCTTGCTCTAGTGGAAGTATGGTAGAACTATAGGTATATAGTAAAGTGTTTACTCTCCTGGATTTTAAAGTCATCTGACCAATGCTGGCGAAAAAGCATAAAATGAAAAAAAAAATATACCAAATAATTGTAAGCTACTATCTCTGCAACACTGCTGCTAACAGCCAGCAGCTTCACAGATTGTAAAATGCAACACAGCAATACCAACCATATGCATAAAGTATTAACTGCTTTTAAAATGTCTGAGATTTTAGCCTTTGTCCTAAAAACGTAGGGACCAGCTCTAAAGCAAAGCATTATTTTGAACCACAAAATCAGTAAGTTACACTCAGGTATTTTCCAGGTATTATTTAAACTCATGAAGCACAGAAATCGAAAGTCAAGATCGGAATTCTTTCCTGAGTTAACCAAGAGACAGCCAACAGCTAACTGTTACTAGGCAGATGCTTAAGGGATCAGGAGATCAGAAGTCAATGAAAAAGTTCCTCTTACAATCACCTAAAATCAAAAGACTAAAGGAGGTTCTGAAATATCAGTGGAACTAAAACACAGAGCAGAGAATTGAGACATATCTGACAATCAGCCAAAGAGAATCCACACTGCATCACCCTAGAAGATGTAGGATATCCAGCAGTTACATAACAGAAGAGGAGCTAGCACTGTTTCTAACAACCTCACAATCTTCCACTGCAGTGGATCCAACAAGATACCTGAAAGCTTGTATTGTCTTTAGGAAAAAGCTATGCATCAGTATTATGTAGTGCAATTTCCACCCTTAGAATTTGGCTCACTGTAAGTAATAAATTCAACATTCTCTGAGTGAGAAAATATACCCTAAAAAGGAAATATTTTAAATAGCTTGAGACATTGCCTTTCAATTTTTATTCAAAATACCTATTTCTTCACCTAAATTCTCTAAAATTGTCCCTGTATCAGAAGGGATATAGTATAGTACATAGACTAGCATAGTATAGTATAGTACAGTATAGTATAGTATAGTATAGTGTAGTATAAAGAACAATGCACACGTAACACTAGAAGGATCACTGTCTACTTGCTAAAATATAGTTTTATTTTTTCAGCTCAAACAGCTAAGGCATCACTTAATGTGCTAAACAACACAGAGAAATCTGACCAATAGCTGCAATGCCTTTGCTAGAAGAGTTCTGTCTGAACGTAACTAAACAGTTTAATTAGGAGTAGTGCTTAAAATAGCACCAAAACTACTGAAGATCTCCTTTTTATGCCAGATTGTCCCCTTGCCAGTAAACAAACACACACAAAAGCATAAAATTACTTTAGCAATTGAGTTCTGATGTTTTAATTGGTCAAACACCTCTCAATGTATTTAACTTCACATTCCTAAGTAAGAAGAGCTCCAACTTTAACTGTGAAAAATTCATTGCAGAATTAGGACATGATCTATGATCTAAAGCAACAGTTTAACTTAACATCCAGAGGGAGCAGATGAGGAAATAGGGGAGAAAAGGCAAGAAACATAGATTAACATTAAAGCTACCTGTTTGAAAGGGGTACTTTTTCTAAAGGTTAGAAGATTATGGCAGAATTCCTAAGTAGAAAGAATGCAAAGATTTTCCAAGTTATTTTAAAAACACCAGTTGTAACAACAGGTTCATCACAGGCCACTGGAGACTTGAAGATTTGAGAGTTCAACTGTTTCTCTTGTCATGGCTTGCCACTAAAAATCAGTAAAGAACACAAGCAAGAGAAAAAAGCAATTTTCTCTGAGACTTGGAATTTATCTTCTTTTGGGTCAAAAAACTCCCTGTTGGAAAACCTGCTCTACACCTTTTTTTTACTAGACACCTCAAATAAAAAGGGCTAAAAGAAATGCTTGAAAGAAGCTAGCATTTGTACTACATTCACTGTTAATTAGGTAGTTTTTGCTATGCTTTTCCATCATAGTTGTACATGCGTCTGTTTGAAAAAGATCCATGAGCTATTAATGGCATCTTAATTGAACAGTAATTGAAAATATCCAAAGCACTGATTGTTTACGTTTGATAATAAGAGAGTTGAGCAGTGTATTCGATTTAGCTTGTCCTGGGATTTCGATCTAGTTTCACTATTCAGTCCTAAAACCCTTTCATATACAAATAAATCTTTTTTAAGTAGGTTGTTTTCATCTGCACTACAATCTCCCAAAGGCTGTTTCCCCCCTGCTTCAAAATTCATTTCAAATCTCAAAAATAATAATAATCACCACAGTCACATTTGCAGAGCATTATGGCCATGGCAGATAATATTTTTAAATGTAGCTACTATGTTAAATGCATATTATTTCTTAGAATGGATATTACCAGACTTCTACAATAACTTATTTATCAATATATGCAGTTTGAATCCTATGATCAAAAATAGGGTGGTTATTTTCTGAGACACTTGGAAGTTATGTTCACATTGATGGCACACTGATGGAACACCACACCCTACATCAATTCAGAGGTGTGGTAAGGAAGACATCACTTCATGAAGATATTGCCTCAATTAAGTGTCAATGTCTTTTTGGTAACTCTAAGGGAATCCCAAAAAACCTTGAAAAAAAAAGCAGAAGGCAAAAAGCAAAGATAACCTACACATCTTCATTACTTCCAATTATTTCTGGTTTAGAAACTGATTTAAGAAAGAAAATGTACCGTGCAGCACAACCATCACAACAATGGTTACACAGGTCAAGTGTTTAAGAAAATCTACATATATATGTGGATAAGCCAGGTTTTGCACATTATGAACTTTCCAGTTTAATTTAAAATGCAATATGTCTCCAAAGACTGCGCTATAAATCATAGATTAAATACCTGCAGATTTCCCTAGTCTGCAAATAAAAGATGATGGTGAACATTTGTAAGAAAAATAGAAAATTAAAAAAAGGTATAACTTAGATGAAGAGACAGGAAATTGGGCCATTACAGAACAGTGATGGGAAGTGAGAACCTAAAGAGGAACAATAAAGGCTGAAAGAGGCTTGATGAGGAATCAGAAGACTCAGAGCTAGTTAGCCAGCCACACAGCTCTTAGATCCTTTCCAAAATGCAATCTGCCAAAGAGGCATCCCAAGAATAATACTGTATCTATCACCCCAAGAGATATTAAAAATAGAATTTCTTTTTATTATTTCATTATTTTATCTGAATAATCTAAAAATTTAAAATTATTAAAACTACTTACTTTTAAACCATAAGATATGTTCTCAATGTTTACTTAGTGTGGTCTCAGCTGATTATTTCATAACAAGCATAGCAGAAAGCATCCTTTAACTGCATGTTTTTGGCTGGAAGATTTTAAGTAAATATTTGTAACATAATGACCTACATGTGAAGGTTTTTATTTCTACTGTAAATTTATTTACTTTAATTATTGCACTCTGGTACTTGCAGCCAAATCTTTGCTAGTAGTTTGCTAGTTGGTATTCTATCCAGCTATCTAGCTTCATGTTCGTCTGTTCCCAGAAACATAATTCATCTTTCAAAATAGATATCTGAATAATGTGAGATACAAGAGACTCAATGTCGGGAAAAACAAACAAACAAACAAACAAGAAAATAAAATCAGATCTGATAAACCAATACAAGTGCAAAAGTAACGTCAAAATGTAGCTTTATATCGAAAGGTTAAAGCCAACAAAACAGACTTTATGTTTCAAGGTTAATACAACATAATCCTGATCTCAATTAACTGAAATCAGGGAAAATTGTCTATTACACTTTACAAGGATTGGGCTCGAGTGTTCTGGGCTTTTTTTCTTCCTACAATTAAAGAGCAGCTTACCCAGCTCATTGTTACCCACACTTAGTGTACAGCACATTCAAATGGCTCAAGCAAAAGATGCAGCATAAGGATTAAAATTAACCCTTTGCTTACAAATGATGGCACCGGACATGCTATTGGAAATCTGTAACCCACTACTACAACTAACTGAAGATTTATGTAATAAAGGAATATATACAAATGACTAAGCAGAACACTCAGCATAAGGATTAAGACTTCTTACCCCATATTTACATTGGCGGGATGTTGCTCCATACTGGAAGCGACACTGTTCATCAGCATCATACACCTGACCTGGGGCCACAGCTGGATAAAGAAAGTCACGCTTGGGAGGCTCATTATCAAGGCAAGTACCACGGCCCGAACTGTTCAACATAAAGGACCAAATCAATTAGGAGTTCTACTGACTGTAAATCACAGTAATGATATTATGTATCTAGTTCTTACTTTTAACAGTGCTGGGTGTGAAACAGATATGATTGCAATAAACAGACAGTAAGAAGGTACACCCATATTAACAAGAGGAAATATTTAGAGGGAATTAAGAAATTAAAATAATTTTTCATCACTATTATTTTTTAAAAATGCTTATTTTAGATTGTGAAATAATTTTATACATTATTCTTTTTAAAAGTGTGATAATTTCTGAGCCACACAAGACTGATTTTCATTTTTTGTTTAGAAATCCTATTTGTTTTCACTGAAGAACACCCACATTTAGTAATAAAATGAAAAAATAAACAAATTAAGCAAATGCAAGAAATTCAGTTTACAATTTGCAATGACCCTTCTGATCCTTCAAACAGCTAAGTATAATCTTATAGATAGGAGCAGCTCAACTGGTTTATGTAAAACTAAAACACATTTGAGTTTCAATATGATGAAATGTTTATAGGATCAGGATCTTAACATGCAAGCTTTTCATCCATTCGGGTGAAGAAAATGATTACAGAGGTAAAAATTCTGCAAGAACTTCAAATTCACCTATACTAGAGTAAGTGAAAAAATTTGTATGGTATTGCATTAATATTTAGTCCTAAAAAATTTATGTTAAAACCAGAAGAATCATCCTTGAAAACTTCAATATTTTCTTCTTTTTATATTCACTGTTTTGTTCAGTGGTTGATGGTTTTTTTCCAAAATATGCCCATATTCAACCACAATATTTTAGTATAGTGGAATAAATAACAAAGAAAGCCAAAAGCAGACAGAGTTCTGTTTAGAAAACTTTGTACTTTGCTAAATACAATTATTCACTTTTATTGGGTCAGTGTGCATAAAAGAGGACAGATGCTTTTTTACTTTCATTTCACATGTGAATAAGTGAGGATTTTCAAAGAATTCTTATGGCAACACTTAAAATTTTTTTCCGACATTCCTACCAATTTTGCCAGCACTTATGTTCTGTTTTTTTCCAAATCTTTTCCATGCACCTTGCCAAAGGAACATAATTTCAGAAGTGAATGTTCTACACTGTTTTTTGGAGATCTCCAATTTTCTATACTTTTCATCTGCAGATAAAAAAAGAGCAAAAAGTGTCCTTTAACTACACATTTTATGTTCTCATTTTAACTCTATTTTGATCAAGTCTTCAAAATACTACAGAAGATCCTTTGGAAAAATGAAGAAACAAACATCTGCCAACCATTTCAGAAGGTGGCAAATACCAACTAATGCAAGAACCAGGTAAATACTGGAACAAATACGGTATATTGTCACAAATTCCAAGGAATTTGGTGTGATTCACCTGCATGCATGCATACACACCACACCTATGTATTCACTCAGCTGAAATCTACTTTTGAAGTATCAACTGTGTGGTTCTGGCATTAAAAAAATGGTGTACTTTCCCCTGTACCTCATGTAAATACTGCAAGTGTATAAATTTTCCAGTAGCAGAAGTTGGGAAAATATTCTTCAATCTTTTCAAATATGTCAGTGTTGTATTTTGCATGTATGAGGGGTGCATGTTAATAATTCCAGTATTAAAAGAACTCGCATACAAGCTGATTTTTCTGCAGTGTCTGAACTAAACTGCAGATAGAATCTTTCCTTAAACAAGCAGTGAGAAGTTTAGCATTTGGCAGCAGCTAGAGCTAGTATTACTGTATGATGGGAACATTTCCATAGATTCCAGTATTGCAGAGTTTACAAGATGATTGTAAACTGTGATCTTGTAAACAGACAGCCAAGGGCACAGCATTTAAAAAACCTAATTACCTTCAGTGACTTCTCTCCACAGGCATATGTAGCCCTGCCCAAATTAGATTACAGAATCCGTTCTAAATCTTTAGATCTGCTAAACTTGTAAATTAAAATCTATACCGACTCTACAAGACATATAACAACAGAAAAGCAAGCCAAAAATCCTTGAACTGAATACAAAAATATTACTCTTCTGCTCTAATTACCAGATTTGCACCATAATGGAGTAATTAAGTGAGAAAATTACAACTGAAAAGTCATTCTCTTACTGGCTACATTATATCACAACCTCTAGACTGAAAATTTATTTCTGTCTTCCCTTCTGCTTCAGTTCTATTATTTATCTCAAGCAACTGAGCAAAACTGACCCCTGATCCTGTACTGCGGGAACTGAAGTATCCTGGAAAAGAAATGGCATGATCTTTATAAACACATTAATAAAACCAGAGACTTTCCATTGGTAATGAAAGGTCTGACCAAAGCTGTGCAAAGGATGAATACAGGCTGAGGACCATATAACCCTTCCAGAAAACTTTTACAGGGCTTGGGAATGGTCCAATACTCTTCTGTGTATATTCCTGTTCTTCTCTCTTTCTCTGCTCCATCAAAGCAAAACCCAGATACTTGAGAAAAAAATTTATGTTAAATTTAGGGGAATGAACCAAAAGGGTCCAAGAAGATTAATAGTTTTGGAGAACTTTATAAACAGAGATCTAATAGTTATTGTCAGTCAGGCATATAAAAGTGTAGATGTAAAAAAGGATAGGAAAGAATGCCCCAAATATCTTCATATCCACAATTTTAGAAAATTTCTACTCACAATTGCTTTTGTGCTTTGTGATTTTATCTTATAGAGGAAGCATATGCACCAAGTCAAAAAATCTACAGGATATCCCTGAAGAATATTTGAATTTTTGAACTTGGGATGGATAAATCTTTAATGTCTGCAACAGAACTAAGATGATCTTGAAACAACCATTACATTCTATTACTCTACAAAGTACTGCTAGTACTCAAAGACTTTCTCATTTTCCTGACTTTAGGTTAATTTTGTGAAGTTTTATGGGGCATATTGGGACTTGTTTCAATTATAAAATAGCTAAGCTTGATATCATTTCAGTGTAGTGTCTCCACAGATCATTTAAAAACACTCTACCATATAATTTAAACATTTTTTTTATTGTATTTTAATATCACAGCACAGCAAATTATTCTTCTCTTTGAAAGGATAACAAGATTGTTTCCTAGAACAATCTAGGAAAGCTTAAGATTTCAGACTGCTATCACTGCTAACTGCTCAACCAAATTAACACCAACCAGGGATTAAATGTTTCTATATCTTTACAGACTGAGCAACACAAAACTCAGAATCACCACCTCAGCACAGATATCACAGTTGTATCCAAGACAAATAAAGAGAAAAAGCAAAAACCATGGATATAGATCTCTCAGGGTTTATGTTCCTGTTACAGTATCTATTCCCAAATATCCCTACATACACAGTATAACACAACTCCTTCAATGACTGAAGGAAATATCCCAGAACGCTGGCTCTGAAAATTGTTTTTGAATGTTACAGAATGGCCTTGTTCATAATAGTGATGTGGACTATAATGCAAGCTACACTTAATGTCACAGATTAAATGTATTATAAATATTTGTCAATATTCATTATAGCTAAACAATCATATACATAAATACATTGATAGTATACATAATGTTTTAGTTAATTCTGATACCAAATTACCCACAAAATATGAAAAAAGCAATAGTGAAAATGATTAACAAAAAGCACAGAGCATTTTTACATATACATACCAATCAAACCATTAATTATTTACATGCCAAAACATCTGTCTCCTAACAGAATCCTTACTTCATATTTATAAGTAAAACCTGACTTTTTAAAAGCACCAGGTAATAGTTCTGTACAGGTTACAAAAGCTGCTTTACTTGACATTAATGGGTAAACTCTGCACATTGCTCAGCAGTCTACAGATCTAAGCATAAATATTTGGAGGATCTGGACGTAAGTAACAGAACTGTGATTTGGATTTGGTGTGCTTAAAATTAAAATGAAGCCAAATGCAATTACTAAATAAAAGCTTTCTTGAATGTTAGGGAAATTCAGATTTACCACTCATTCTCCTGATGAATTTTATTCTTCTTTTCAATCTTTTATGCTCAGCTTTGCTCTGTCTTATTATCCATTTCATACAAAAGACTTTGTAATTTTGCATAATCTTTTCATCACACGCAATTTTCCTTTTGTTTGGTGATATTAATTTGCTGTTTCTTTAATGCATACCATCCCCCATACTTTCCTGAGTTCCAAAGCCTTATTTTATTCACTGAAATAATTATCCAGCAGCCATACTAAGAAAAATCTATTGGTTCTATCTGTCAAAACCATCCTCTTACCAAAATCTGGTTTTAAGAGTTCAGGAGATACTAAGATATAAAACACTGGACCAATCATTTATTTCATCAGATATTCTACAAATAAGTTAATGGAAATCTGCTGCTGAGTCTACCCTTTAGAATTTAATTATATTTAAATAACTCAAAAGGTAGACAAAGAGTAATACTTGCAAAGTCAGGACTCAAAGCCATATTGGCATCCCATAATTACAGAAACTCTTAGGTCTTTTTTTCGATTAGGCAGCCTTTTAAGTAAATTTCAAAGTTTCAGAAATCTACAGCAAATGAGGGCATATGTTTTTTATTTAATTACCTGTTAGCAAATTTTAAAAAAAATTTAAATCTTAGTATAATTTAAAGAAAATAAGCAAATTATAATCCGATGTGTAGGTCTACACACAATACTGAATACAATTTTTCTCCACTGATATGTAGAAAGAAATATTAAATTTTTATGTCATTGATGTGGTTCAAAACTAGTCTTGGTTCATAATTTTTTTCAGAAGTTACTTTACATTTCTGGAGTATGAGGGAAGTGACCAGTGTGCCACAGATAATATATGAGGCACATATAGACGTATCCTATATTGACCTTGCATAGCCTCTTGTATATTTAAGATTTTTTGGGCAGATGGTGTCTGGCCCAGATCACTGAATGATTTTTTTTTATTGTCTGCATGGGCTTGCTTGGACCAAGATCGTTTTGGCTCCCTTCCAGAGTTAGAAAGTTGTAGTCTAAGATCTAAATCCTCCTGTATGGCAATCATACAGTGTCTCCAAGAATTTCCTGTAACAGATCTTACTGAAATAATTTAAGATTCTTAGTTCTCCTCCATCTTTAAAAGACAATCCTGCCTTTGAAAGACAGAGCTGGCCATCTTGCTTCTTTTAACTCCTCTCCTGATACTGACAAGAAAATTAAACTATGATTCCAGAAATCACCCAGTTTGTTGTAACAAAACATAGAAGTTATATATATATACACACATGTTGCATGGAGTGAAATTTATACTAATTGTTTTTCAGTCACTAAAATTTTAGGCTTGGTTCATTTCTCCTATGAACTGACATTACAATTTTCTACATATCTCACAGAAATCTCTATCCCCTGAGACTGCTCTCCAAACCTTCAATTCTCAGTCAGCATTACTGTAATTAGTTCCATATAATGTTAGTGAAATGAAAGCCATTGCAAAGAACTTATGAACAATTCAGTTGATAAACTGAATTATGTCAATCTTTCACTCCACCTAAAAGCTTGCTAGACAACAGCTATTACAAGCTTGGTAGAAAACAGCTATTATGTGCTTCAAGGAATGTTTTCTCCAGAAAAAAAATATTTCCTTTGGCCATTGCAGTATCTGCTCTGGCTCACCATCCTTGCTGAGAGTTTTGGTAGACCTATTAGCACTACAGAAGTTTGCTTTGTCTTATTATGATCCTTTGAGCCATATTCATCCTCTTTCCATCCTCTTTCCAGCACTCCTGCAAAATAATTTGCTTTCCCAACTACTGCCTGACTGAACTGATACCCTCCAGGTGATACTTCATGGTTACTCCTCAATGCAAAGATGTTGTAGCAAGTGGTGACTTGAGCTGGTAAACTAGTAAATCCACATTAATCTTCCTTGCCATAAAATACTGTGAACATGCAATGAAATTCTATCAAAATTCATTCCAGTTGCATTAACGTGGTGCCATGACAGCCTGGCCCAAACGTGCACAGAAAGTCCAAAGATACAAATCCAAAAGGCCTCACAGACCAGGTTTCTGCTTGGCTACCTACATTTAAAACCTTCATGCCCTATCATTCTTGCTACACACAGCTAAATGAATTCCAAACCAGCTTGGCCTCTAAAGCTCTAAATCAGAATTTTTCTCACCTGTTGCTAAGTCATGAAGAAATATTAGGAAATAAAAAAGAATTCTGTCAGGATGCAGACTCTTCTGCTCTTCTAAAAGTGGCCATGGATATGCTGCCACATGAAGTTTGCTACTTTTCTTTGCTTCCTGCTAACTACTTACTACCTGCAATTGAAATACAGCTCTTACAGCTGTTCTGTCTTAAGGAAAGGTGTGAACGGATAAAAAGTCATTTTGGGTTCTAACAGTTGTCCTGCAGGTACTTGTGTTACTCTAGCAGCTTCCTGTTGTCATTGAGATGGCATAAAAGCTGGTGAGGAAACTAGAAACTTGAGAAACAAACTGCAGTTTTACAGACTACTCTACCTTATGAAATAATAAATCAAATATTTTAAGGAAAAAACATATCAGTTCATTTATAGGATATTAGATCCACAGACAATAAGAAGCATAGATTTATAATGAACAGAAAATGTTTGAGAAATCTGACATTTTTAAAAACAGATTCCAGAATTAGTAGATGAAAGAAGTTATATTTGACTCTTAGTACAGTATTTAACACAGTATTCCATACAAGTGGAAAATCTATAAAAAGTGCAATATGTAGCATAATGTGTGTCCAAGGCGGCTTTGAAAAAAAATAACATCTCCATTCCAGGTTACAAAAATACAGCTAAAGTATTATAAAACCTAATTTATCATTGAATTTGCTACGGATAGATTTTTGTTTTTCTCTAGCTCAAATATTACTTTGTATCTCCAGTAATGATTTTTTTTGTGAAATTCATAGATGGTAGTAATTCAAGTAGAGTTGCAAACACTGGCAATGAGAAGTATCTCAAAATACCTGAGGAGATTAGAATTATGGAAACACAATCAACAGAGTACTTCTAGCTTTATGGTAATATAACTGCAATTTCACTGCCATCCCACAGACTTGAATTAAACGAAATCATAAATCAAACCTATGGAATGGAAAAGAATAATGGAGATGCTAACAGTAAATAATGAAAAAATCAACTTTTTAAAAACAGTGTAAAACAGCTCAAGATAAAAATATTTTTAACTGGCAGTAAAAATTTGAAAGACCACTACATACATCAGGCTAAAATTTGAAACTGTGCAGGAACATTATGAACAAATGTCCAGCTCTATTATATTTTCAGAATAACAAAAGCCACAGAATTCTATCATGTTCTTTTCCCCAAAACCATAAATAAGAAATAACTTCTTCACTTTATGTTGAATTATGTCCTCATCAACAGACAACTTACTGTCCGGACAATTATGGGTTCAAAATTGAGGTTTTTGGAGAAGAGAAACAAATAGAAGTAAACAAGACAGAGAACAGCAGAAGTGTAACATGAAGAACAAGCTCCCGAATATGACAAGGAAATACCTGAACAGTAAGCTTACTGTCAGAACTACAAAGCTGTGAAATAATCTTAGAAGAGATATGAAAACTGTATCCTTCTTCATAGTTAAAAACAGGCTGCAATAACATACTAGAAAGACTATAAATGAGAACAGCATTGAATTAACCTAAGTAATTGGTAACTATAAAGCAAGATAACTATGTATATTTTTTAATAACCTAGTGATATATACTTTTTTTTTTTTCCCCTCAGCAGATGAACTTATATTGTGAGAAACCTGTATCACCAGTATATGGTAAGGATGATTTACTCAGTTACCACTTTAGTTTAGACATTCATCTTAAATACACCAGTACATAAAACTGTGTGGGTGCACAGTTCAGTGGTGTGATACAAAATGCCTTAAACCTATTACAGTAACTGATGAGAAGTTTTCTTCCTCTGAATAGCATCAACATTAAATGTCTGTCTCTGCCCACAGACTCTACAGGAAGCTCAAGCACCTCGACAGCCCAAGTCAGTGATCCTCTGCATCATGTGGGAAGCTACATTTGAACCAACCTAAAGGTTTTGGTCTGGAAGAATCCCTTCAGAAAAGATACAGAAGACAGCATCTTATTCTGAAGTTAGATCCCTGAAAGAAGAGGAGATGCTAATTTTGTTCTTAGTAGCCTCAAAGTTAGACAATTGACTGGTTTAAGTCCCTCTCTTAAAATACAGTGTCTGAATTACTGAACAACCTGTACTTCTTAAGAGAATGATTGCATTGATGACACTGAACCTGCCAACTAACTGTTATTTGCCTCCAATAAAGCCCATTATTCAGCATCTAAACAAATCTGTTAAGAATCTGTTCTCAGTGAACTCATGGTTATAAGTACTTGTCTTCAAAATTTAAAACACATACAAGGTTTCATTATTAATCATCTATACCAATGTATATATTGTTATAAGTACATATTTGTGAATAATGCATTTTTACTATTTGAATTTTTTCACAGTGAAATATCAGGTAGCAATCTACTTCCGGATAGAAAGCACCACAGAAGTAGAGGTTATCAGAATTTTAAGGAATATAATCTTTATATTCTCACCAATGGTACTAAAGAACATTGATAAGTAAAAACCCACAAGACTGCATGAAAAGCATCTGAAGTGTGAAATGTAAAAGGAACAGGGCTATAACCATCTTCCCTTCATTAGATTCCCTCACACTATGTATGCATACAAAACATAACCCATAGACAAATTCTGCCTGTCTTTATTTCTCAACCTTTGATTAATGAAGTAATGAGCTATGATCAGTACTTCAGAATCTTTTGAGTAGATTAAAAACAGTAGAGAGCTGTTAAGGTGGGGAATGGAGCAAAAGAAGCTTTTGCCATTACATTGAAATAATGCTCTACAGAAAAGAGTCTTAAATGACTCACTATATTTCTCTCTATTCATTACAAAAATGTAAACCATCAGAACAGGTCACTATATCTCTACAATTGATCCCTAAAGGTGTCAATTTTTTGAAAACTCATTTTTCTTGAGAGATTACTTACTCTAAAAAG